>JBBBDQ010000788.1:1517500-1602500 GCA_037127315.1 Ascarosepion bandense | reverse complement strand
ACTATAGAAATATTCTATATATTCGAGCCTTTTGGCAATTATATTAGCCATCATCAAATACGTTTATCACACACACACACACACACACACAAACACACACACACACACACACGCACGCAAACACAGACACACACACACGTACGTATGTACGTATGCGCGCCCGCGTGTGTGTGTATCTTTAGGAATGAGAATGTATTTTTTTATTCTTCAAACACGGTTAGCACGTTTTGGCTATGTTCTTAGGAGATATTATTGAGTATGGATTTTTCTTTAATATGCTGCAATTATTTTTAACCGTTATTTACATGTCAAGAAAAGAAAAATTCAAAGAATGCAATCAAAATTTATTAAAAAGATTAATCGCAGTACCTCGCTAGTCGATAAAATAAATAATAAAACTAGTATACACAATTATATATATATATATATATATATATATATATATATTCGACCTTAATAAAACTAGTATACACAATTATATGTATATATTTGTTTGTGTGTGCGTTTTGTGTGTTTAAAAATTCAGATATAAGTAGAATATATTTACAAAGAAAATCAAAATAAAAAATGAAAGAAAAAGGCGTTTGGTTGCTTGTGGAACTTTTGAAAGTTAAATATGGAGATATGTGGTCACTTGTAAATTTTATACGTAAATATTATTTATTTCCTTTAATTATTAAAGTATTGATTTATTTATTTCAAATAATTACATACATTAATTTTACAGTTTTTTTTTTAGTTTATTAAAATTTTATGGTCAAAACTGTAGAGGTGTTGTTTAAAAATCCCACTATTTTTGTTTTGAATGCTTTTGATCAGTTCTGATCATTATAAGTCATGTTAATGTGGCACAGGGAAAAATTCTGATTAGTTTCGTCCTGGCCTTTCTAGGAACTTTATAACTTATTCCGTTATTGTTCAGAAACCTTGCAAGCAACCTAGAAGAAAGATTTTATTAAATTTCTTGAAAACTTTTTAAAGAGGATTGTTTCTTTTATATGAAGATATCTTCGTGTATTTTGAGTCCTTCTTTAAGTGAGTACTATATTATCTACTAGCTGCATTTTGTTATTTTGGAATAAAAGTGTGAAAATATATGCAAATAATATTACATACTTTAAAAATTCAAACAATATATACTTTAAATTTTTAAAGATAATGTATTCTAAAATTTTAATCATTATGTATTTTACAGCTGTAAAAATGATATATTTTAAAACGGTAAAAATTATATAAATATATATTATTATGTATTATATATATGTATATACATATATTAAAATATTAATCATTATATATTTTAAAACTGTAAAAATTATATGGATATATTATATATATATATATATATATATATATATGTATATATATATATATATATATATATATATATATATATATATATTAAAATATTATTCATTATATATTTTAAAACTGTAAAATGATATATTCGAAAACTTAAGAAATTATATATTTTAAAAATGTGAATATTATATACTTTAAAATTTAATCAATATATACTTAAACAATATAAATTTTAAAACTTCAAAATTGATATATTTGAAAATTTTAAAAATTATACATTTTAAAACTAAACATTTTATATTACTTGAAACATATATTTTAAAAACTTCAAATAACATAATTTGGAACTTCAAAAATGATGTATTTTAAAACTTTAAATATTATATATTTAAAAAATTTAAGATTATATATTTGAAAACTTCAAATATTATATATTTAAAAATTTGAAACATTACATTCTTTAATAATTCAATCAATATATACCTTATATTGTGTATTTTAAAACTTTGAACATTATACACTTCAAACCTTCAAACAATATATATTTTAAACTTTTAACATTATATACTTTAAAAACTACAAAATTATATATTTTAAAACTTTAAAACTTAAATATTTTAAAAAGTTTAAACATTAAGTACTTTAAAATTTTAAATAATATATACTTGAAAACTTTAAATACAATACATTTTAAAATTTCAAACATTTTAAAACTTTAAAAATTATATATTTTTAAACTTTAAAACTTATGTATTTTAGATATTGTATACTTTAAAATTACAGACAATATATACTTTAAAACTGAAACTTATATCTTTTAAAACTTTAGCTACTGTGGAAGTAAAGTCAACCAACTAAATAATATTTAAATCTAATCGTGAAGTCTTAAGAGAAAATCACATCTATATCTACAAAAGTGACGAGGGTGGAAGTTGTATAAGTATTTGCTTGTTTGATAGATTCGACTTAGCGTTTGCATTTTGAGGTCTAGCTTGAAAGGAGTTGCGCTCAGATGTAGATCAAAATTTTAAAACATTAACGACACCTTGAAATTTTTCAGAAAGCTAAAATTAGGAGGTAAAAAATATATATTACCACCCCACAAAGTCAGGGATCAGTTTATGTATTGATTATAATATACAATCGATTACCCCACTTTATATTATCTATATCTATATATGTTGCCCCTCCCACGACCACCCTAATCCAATACAGACATTCTATAATGTTATCTATATCTATAAAAGTGATGAGGGTGGACGTTGTGTAAGTATTTGCTATGTAAATTCATCATATGTTTTTTATTCTTATTATTCCTTAAACTACCCGAGTGAAACCGGGCTAAACTGCTAGTTTTATATATTATTCAGTTTAATGTCTAGCAATGGTTAGACGCTCGAATACGAGTATATCTGTCTTCTAGAGCAGCTAGCTAACCCCTATACAGACGCCTGTTCAGGCACATCTGTGAGTGTTCAACAGAGTGTTCAACAGAGCCCATCTAGCAATCTCAAGACTTATCAAAACTCTTAAAGCGAAGAATGTCACTGATGCAAACAAAATCCCGGTGGTCCTTGTTAAGCATATTAATTCAATCCGTCCTAATCGGTGCTTCCCAAGTCTGTGGAAAAAGTCAAATGTATTCCCGGTTTTCAAGAATGCCAGTAAGCGTTCATGTCCCTCACAATATAGACCCATTAGTCTCCTCAATGTCATCAGCAAAATCTTTGAAGAAGAAGGTTGTTGGTCAGGTATCATCTCCTGAGCGACAAACAGTATGGATTTTGGTCTGCCCGGTCCACTGCTGATATCCTAACTGTGATTTCACGCGAAATTACTGAAGCACTTGATAACAAATACATCTCAAGGACGGTCGCATTAGATATTTCAAAAGCTTTTGACAAGGTGTGGCATAAGTGGTTACTGCTCAAGTTCTTTAGCTATGGAGTCACTGGAAGAGTTTTCTAAGTTATAAATTCCTTTCAAACGGTTATGTCCTTAAAAGTTAATGGCCACTTCTCCGAATCCCAGGCAATCAACGCGGGCGTCCCCCAACTTCTTCTTCTACATAAATGATCTGCCTGATAATACAACGTTAGATGAGTGGACCTCCAAATTTCTAAATGACCAGTACTTGGCAGCTGATCTTTTTTCTGGTTTAATTCTAGCAGTGAGGGAAAAACCTGGTTGGTCACAATGAACGTCACAAAAAACAAACTTCTGCCAACACCGATCGTAACGAACGGACGTTCCGCTGAGGAGGCTCCGTGCCTATGAAGGTTTAAACTCAGCCCAAACCTCAAGTGAAACGCGTACGTACGATCCCTTTGTTAAAGATGGTAACAAAATGGTTGATTCCTTGAACCGCTCCAGTAAGTTTCTCACTCCTCTTGCTATTCTTTATGCTGTGCTGACAAGAGTGGGCATTATCTGGCAAACAAGGCCAGCATGCTAAAACACTCGATCACGATGACTTGCAACCTCGTGTCAGCACAGCTCCCAAATAGTTCAATCTACCTAATTTCACCAGTAGTATGGTTTTCAGGCACTTTTCCTGGGAACTGATAAGATCCCGAGCAGATATGCTTTTCGAGAAAATCTGAACGAGTGGGAATGCTTTAAAGGCAAATAGAAACTTGCTTGATTGTGAAGGTTTCCGTCGCTGTGCTGTTAAAGCAAGCCGTATCAGATAGTAATCTCCACTGGAAAGGGCGACGTATGTTCGAATCTTGGCGGAGGTGGGACACATTTTCTTTCATAAGTTTTATTGAGTATGCAGGGCGGTAGACAAAATAAATACAGTTTAAAATAAAGCAGAGCATCTACTTAAATGCTAAAAGTAACGTATCTATCTATCTAGCTATCTAGCTATCTAGCTATCTATCTATGAATAGAATAAGTAAAGAACAAGTCGGAGAAAAGTGTCTATAATCTAACATGTTTCACTTTAACAAATCTCTGGATTTAAAAAAAAAACGAATGATTTAAAAACTTTTTTAAAATTAAAAAAATAATCTTTTAAAAATCCGGAGACACTATGTTGATTGAGGTATGATTTCATGGGTCAGATATGTGTAATGGATGAATATTTTAAATGTAGATGAAAAACTTATGTCTGTTTAAGTGTGTGTGCCACGTGTAATGAATGTAAGTATATGTATGCGAAGATAATGCATAACATAATATAAAATATTTAATCTGTTAAAAAAATTAAACTTTAAAATTCTTTGAAAATCATTAGTCTTAAAAAAATCTCTGAAGAAGCTTGTTAAAGTGAAACATGTTAGATTAGGGTAACTTTTTTCCTACATGTTCTTTACTGATTCTATTATTATTTTGTCGGGTTTTAACACATATATTAAACTTATATTATATATATATATATGTATGAGATTTTCGTTCAGATTTTCTCGAAAGGCATAGCTGCTCGGGATCGTATCCGAAACGTAAAGAAAGCAATTTCCAAAGAATTAATGGATGTAAATTCTTTAGTCCAATACATACGCACACGTACACACACACACACACACACACACACACAGACATATATATTATTATTATTGAAAATTAATTTGGTTTGTATATTTAAAAATTAATTCTCTTATAAAAGTTATATTTCAAAGATGATAGCTTAAAAAAGTGTATATATATATACGGTCATCCGCAGAAAGATCTGTTACACAGCTCATGAGTACGGTTAGACTCCGATTTCTTTTTTACCAAGGATTGAAACCCGACCGAAATGGCGTCAGTCGGCTACTCTACCCCTGGGCTATGGGCGTTCGGTGGAAGTAGGCAAACTTTTAGCGCATATCATTATACGCGTCCAATAGCTAGTACGCTCTAATTCATTTCACTGAATGAGCGATGCGTACACGCCAGAATAGCTACTGTTTATCAAAGTCTACTATTTGTCCAGAATGCTCAATCATGGTGTGAGAGCGTAAATATATATATAGTGTATCGAGGCAGCAGATAATTTCTCCAAAACATATTTTTGGTAATTGTTATCGTTGCCTAGCAAAGCTTCATGTCAATACAAGATAAAATCCTCGCTGATGGTGGATGTTTTTATGTTAACGTCCTTGTAACCTCTCTGAAGATGTCTCATATGAGCCGAAAGCTTAGAACAAAGTTAATAAAAAATTTAAGATCACATAATAAATTATATAAAACTTAACCATAGCAACTTGTCTGTCTATTTAACTAAACTTACACCCCCCCCACATATATATATATATATATATATATATATATATATATATATATATTAAAGGCATGGCCAACATGAAATTCTTACTACTTCCACACAGGACAGCTTGGAATTATTACTATTTCTACAAAATACATCTTAGAATATAAACACAGGAAAACATGCTAACAACAAGCCCCGTAAAACACGGTAATGAATTAGTCAAATGCCCTTGGGACAATAATCACAGGTTAAAATCTCACTAAAAATTCCTTATCTATCACATTCAATGAAACATGTATAAAAGAAACATTGCTACCCAAATATATATATATATATATATACACACACACACATATATATATAAATATGTATGAGTGTGCGTGTGCGTGCGTGCGTGTGTGTGTGTGTGTGTGTGTGTGTGTGTGTGTGTGTGTGTGTGTGTGTGTGTGTGTGTAAATTATTTTCAGTATGCGCATTTGCAAAGAAACAAAATGGAGAAAATGACAAAAGGAAAAACTATTCTTAGACACCCACAGAATGAAAATTCTCAAGAGTGCCGACATCACATCTTATCAGAATATAAATCTACGCCTTGGTTTCTTTTCAATCTCACCTTTCCTGAAAGAATTCCTGAAAGAATTCCGACTTTCCCAAGCCAACATACACGTTGCAAAAATGTTCAAAAATAAAAATTAAACTATTAAATCCATCCATGTTTTTGAAGATTTAAATAAAATTAAAAATTTAATTTGGACAATATACATTTATTAAGATATATATATATATATATATATATATATCCTAGTGGTAGTAAGAACTAATAGAATAACACTTTACAGTTCGTAACATTTACTTTTTAACAGCGCTCGATACGTAGTAGAGCAATATTTGTAGTAATATTCTTATTGGAGTTTATAATAAAAGTAGTTTTTTTCGCTACACAAGAGTTGTCGTGTTTCGGTGCTATATCACGCATCTCATCAGGTGATAATAATATGAATATTACTATAATAAGAATATTACTATATATATATATATATATGTGTGTGTGTGTGTGTGTGTGTGTGTGTGTGTGTGTGTGTGTGTGTGTGTAATATCTTGAATATTACTTGCCTACTTTTGTCTTACTAGACTTTGAATTATGAGACTTTGTTTCTTCACCACTGACTGACGTTTCAACCATCTGGTCAATATTCATGAAATTTAAATATCTTAGTAAACCAATGATACACTTGCTGTTCTATTAGGACTTATTCATAAGTTCTCGCTGTTTTCCAACAGATGGCCCTCCAAGGACTGCGTGCGTTTAATTTTAGATGGTAATGCATCTATAAGGAAGTACTATAAGCAAGCATGATATTCAGTGTATGTCATTTCGTCAAAGTGTAAACAACTTTGTTTTTCATAGAATTAAACATGTTGAATGTCGTGTCAAAGAAAGTGTAGTTGTAAGAAATTTTACTGTACTATTCAAAAGAAATCTGCAGCTTAAGCACAGAAAATTCTTGTTGAGACTTACGGCCACCATACTTTGTCGGAAACAACATGCAAATATTGGTTTAGGCGTTTCAAAAATAATGATTCTGATGTTGAAGATAAACAACGCTCTGGTACACCGAAAATGTTTGAAGACGAAGAATTGGAGGCATTACATAATAAAAAATGATGTCGGGTGCAAGATGAACTTGCAGAATCATTAAAAGTTGATCCCTCAACAGTTCTGAAACTTTTGAAAGCATTAGGAACGATTCAAAGGCAAGGCCGTACGAGTTGAAGCCGAGAGATGAAAAGAGGATATACTTCGAATGAACCTAAGCGTAGAAGATCGTGGGGTAAGCCCGGCCATGCATCAACGTCAGACGCAAAGCTGAATATCTGTGGTTTGAATCTTCCGCTCTGCTTTTGGTGGGATCAGATGAGTGTAATTTATTATGAGCCGCTAAATCGACCGAGACTGTCAAGGGATATAGCTGTCAACTACAATTGATGCATTTAAGCCGAACATTAAAAATAAAATGACCGCTATACGAGCAGAGACACGACAAAGTGATTTTGCAACATGTGAAAACCTATTTAGAAAGGCTTAAATGGGAAATCCTACCCTACCCGCCGTGTTCACCAGGCATTGCCTCATCTAATTATCAGTTGTTCCGATTGATGGCACATGGCTTGGCTGAGCAGCACTTTCATTCTTATGACGATACCAAAAAATGGGTCGACTCGTAGTTAGCCTCAAAAGACGTGTCGTTTTTCCGATGTGGAATTAAATGTTGCCAGAAAGATGGAAAAATTTAGTGGGTAGCGATGACATTCAGTGACATGTTTCTTACTATGTTTTGTAAATAAAACATTCCTTTCCATGAAAAATCAGCGATAACTTATTCAAGGTTTTAATATATAAACACGTGCAACAAAATAAATCCTTACATTTGTCTTAATAAAATTCCTCAAAGTTCGAAACGCGTTGGCGACGGATTCATACCTTTCCTAGGGGTATTTGCGCGTATGTGAATGTAACGTATTCAACTGGAAATCGAACTCGGCCTTCCGATTTCTCATCCCGAGCCGATATCCACTGCACCGCAACCCACATTCGAACCAATCAGATTTACCATTATTACAAGAGTAAATAGCTGGGTCATCAGCATAGCTACCGAGTTGATAGCCGATGCCATCAAGGAAATCGTCGATGAATATTATAAACAACGTACACTACCGGACATAATTATTAGGCCACCCCAGTGTTTAAAAAAAATGATGTATTTCATACTATTTTTTAGTATTTATTGCTAAGCGAATAATTGCAAATGAAAATAGAATGGTTCTTTTGTTAATACTGCACAATAAGATGTGCATCAAATGAATTTATAAATATGTAATAATTACCTATATTGCAGTTTCATCAATGAAAGAACGGAGAAAATTTAGGGTGATTCGGACGAGTTTATCTTTGCTTCCTTGCCTTGTAAAATTTTGCAAAGTAATAATAACAAAAAACATTCTATTTTCATTTATAATTATCCACTTAAAAATAGTATGAAATACATCATTTCTTTTAAAAAAATTGGGGTGGCCTAATAATTATGTCAGGTAGTGTAAGTCTAACGATAGAGCCCAGGGGGACACTTGCATTAATGAGTAGATTATGCTATAGAATATTTGTGCATACAAATAATATTAAATGTGTTCTATCAAGTTATTTATGGTGCCTGTTTTGTATTAGGGTAAGAATACACTGTTGCTTTTTAGTAGCCATCGGTTTGAGTTGTTTATTTTTACACGGTGTCTTAATGTCATACTTATTCGAATCGATTAGCAAGCCCCAAACAGGACTGTGTTATTTTTTTTTTTTTTTTTTTAATCATTTCACCCCGAGCGAGGCGGAAACGCCACTGATGTGCAGGGGGGCTACATAAATGTAAAAAGATTACTTAGAAAAGAGTGAGGAGTACAAACTAGTTAGAAAGGAACAATAGAAAGCTGAGAAAGCAGGTGCGATAACAGATACATAGGTGGAGAGAAAGGGAAGGTTATACGGGGGTGGGGAGAGAGCTAGAGTCCAGTGGTTAGTAGATGAGTATTGACTTTGCATTAAAATTTCTGGAGGTTGTAGCCGTCAGGAAAGCAAGAATACTGGAGCGAGTTCCACAGGCGGGAAGTGCGAGAGAAGAAGCTGCAGGAGTAGAATTATCGTCTGCATTTGGCTAACCTGACTGTGAATGGGTGGGACCCAGTTGCCAGTCTGGTTGCACGAGTAAACACCTGTTGAGGAGGCATCAGTGACTTAAGTTCGTCTGAGCAGAAGCCATGAAAGTATTTATAGAACAGACAAAGGGAGGCCACATTTCGACGATGGGGAAGTGGCTGCAGTCGAGCCGCCAGATAAGTACCTATCACATTACAGACTCTCCTTTGGACCTGTCAAGAACACTAAGGAGAACGGCAGGGGCACCTGACCATAAATGGCAGCAGTACTCCATGCACGGACTGATGGTTGTATTGATTTTAGATATTAAATTCACATGTGAATTTGAGATGTGCATTGTGGATATCGACCCAGAACAACAAATTGGGTAGCCGAGTTTGAATTCCAGTTAAATTCCTTGCATTCATTTACGCACAAATACCCTTTTTTGTGGGGGGGGGGGGTGAGATTTTGGTGTGAATTCACGGAAAAGATCCAGTTTCTGTAGAATTCTGTGAGAGTGTTTGAGCAATAGCGAACCACATTAAAGTCGGTGTGTGTGTGTGTGTATGTGTGTGTGTGTGTGTTTATATTTTCCTGTACTAAACAAGTCTCTCTTTTAGTGCAAAAGAGAGACTTGTTTGGTACAGACTAGTATTAGTTTCTTAAGAATTGTTGGTTTTATTTTCCGAGATGGAAGTTAACCATTTTTATTATTAATGTTATGAATTATAATGCATACTGTTTCTCTGACGAATGTGTTGATCAAGAAATTTCTGTTGTCTAGCTTCACGCAATTACTTGTATGAATTTGTCAGATTAGTTTTTGTTTAGGCTTGTTGGGTTTTATTTTTCAGTAGATATAACATAACATGGGTTGAATTCGCGATTGTCTCAAGTTTCATGGGTCTTTTCCCTACGGTAGTAGTAATGTCTTTCTTTTAATATTTTGTTTTTACGATTATCGATAAAGCGTATTGTTTTAAATGCATTTTTATCATTTAAGATGGTTTTATGTTTTCATTCGTAGCCCTTTTTTGTTTCAAATAAATTAGGTTTTGTTTTATCGGCGAGTCTACTTATAATGTTTTCGTGAAGACACGATTGTTTGCTGAGTTTATCAATACATTGATTAATGGTTAGTCTTGTTTGAGTTAGCTAACCTTCAACTTTTAGTAAGCCTATAAATATGTGTGTAATTCTATTTAATTGTTAGTTTGTAGCTTTCGAAGTTTTACTATTGAAGTCCAACTTCCAATTTTTTATTGTAGTTATTTAGAGAAGAGTACTCTATTTTAAATACTTTTAAATGAGGTTTTTAATACACAGAAAAAAAATTTGATAGTTTACCCATAAACAGCCTATTTGACGCTGTTTAATCTTCTAAGTGGGCGTTTGTTTCTTTTGGACGCTCCCCAGCTTTGTCGTAATTTTTTAAACTTTTTTAAAAGGATGCGTCAAAGTGACGACAGTTCAAAATGATATAATTATTTTTGCTTATTAATCTATTGACGTACTTGAATTACATGATTATCGGTTTCCCTCTATACACCATGTAATTTCTTTATCTGTGTTTCATTTATAATTTTTTATGATGTACTAATGTACTACTAATATTATATATATATATATATATATATATATATTAGAAAATTTTTTTAGATATTCTACAATTTAATGAGTAATACGTATTTAGCCGCTGACCTTTCTGCTCGTCAGACCCAAATGATACAACAGTTAATCTTCAAAATATTCCAGAAAATAATTACACACAGACGCTCACGTGTCCATATCGAGAATAGACATTTGTAACGGTAATCTACAAAAAACAATTCCTCGCTCATTCAAATATCTCCAAAGAGAGAAACAAAAAAATTAAAAAATAGACAATTGATAAATGGAAAGAAGAGAAAGAAACAGAAATGGAAAGAGAACGAAAAGTATACAGAGAAATTAAAGTAAATGTCATAGATCGACTTCAGCGTATATTGCCAACTATCTGCTTTCTTACAAAAACATGACATGCAAATTTAACATTAAAATTTAGTTTTAAATATAATGGGATATATTTACGGTAAAAAATAAATTGTAAATTATAATTTTTAATACGAATTAAAATATAACCACTATTAGTATTATAGTATAAATATAGTTAAAATAATTAAACCTTATAAAAGAAAAAATATAATTAAATATATAAAAAATAGAAAAAAAAGATAAACGGAAAGAGAAAGAAAAAGAAAAGAAATGGAAAAAGAACGAACAGTATAAATAGAAAGGAAGTTAAAATGAATAAATTTAACATTGAGTTCTTTTGAGTTCGTCTCTATCGGAATTTACCTGACTAATATAAGAAGTATTCTACGTTATATATATATATATATATATATATCGGAAATAAAGAAGAAAAATATACATAGGAGTAACTAAAGAACCCTGAAAACAATGAAACTACGCACACAAAACATCTTTTACAAATAGTAAATACACAAACAGCAGAATACTTTCTAAATATATGTGGGAGATTAAACAAACAAAATACAAATCACGTTTAGAATATCACGGAAAATAAAGAAAACAGCATCAGCTTACAATAATAAATCCCAAAACTCTAAAAAGTAGGAGAAAATAAGTATAGTTACCTCTTTAGACCAACACAAACTACTAAATAAACCACTAGAACTCATCTCAAAATGCAGATACCAAAACAAATTTTAACTACGTTACTTAAAAATTAAAAACGAACAAGAATAAACAAGAAAATAATAAAATAAATAAGCAAAAATAAGTAAAATATACTAATCCAAACCAATAAATAAAGTAATTAATAAACAATTAACAGACCACAAACACAAGTAAACGTTATAACAACAACTAAAAAAATAATCAATAGTAAATAAAAAATAAACAAACAACATTATAAATATCAAAAGTGCATCAGAACATACAACCATTTTACCCCTAAAATAATTTGAAACGTAACCGTTACCGTCCACCAAAATAAACGCAAGAGCAATACAATAGACTACCCACAATGTATTACTGATCTGAATATATAAATAGTTAAGCAAAAACACAACACATATGGCTAATACCTATTAGGGTCATACAACAATGGATGAAAACGTTATAATTTCTTGTAAGTTTAAAAATTGTGCGTCCAAATATTCCCCGTCACGTGAGCATTCAAAAAAAAAAAAAAAAAAAAGAAAAAAAGAGCACTCTTAAGTAAGCGTTCTTTAAAAAAAACCCGGTAAAACAGTAAAATCTGTTATTGCAAATCGCCTGATGCCACCACAGGGTAGAAACCTAGGTCGCGTAATAACTCTTTTACAAATGAAAAATAAAATATTCAAAAGTTCTACAATATAATTGTATCGAACATTTTTTAATACAAATGTGCACTGGTCTAATTTTATTATGACTAAAAACTAAGTAATCAATCACTCAATCAATCAATCAGTCAATCAATCAATCAATATATATATATATATCTTACGTCTATGGCACGACTCAGAGTTTCATGCGTTATGCAATCATCAGGTGCATATTTCAAACTAACAGTTTAATAGATTTGAATTAAAGTTCACTCGATGTTCATGGGAATTAAATCTTATAAAGTTAATTTACTGATTTTGAATATCAAGATTAAAAATTTTAAATTTCTACGGTTACATGTGGATAAAAATTTAAAATTTAAATTTAAAATTTGAAATTAAAATTAAAATTAAAGTTAAAATTAAAATGACAAAATGCAGGGAGAAGAGTTCAAAAGAGCATAAATCATGAGTTTTAAAAATTTAAATATTCAAATATTTTATATACATAAAAATGTATAGAAAATTAAATTTTGTTAATTTTAGATAAAAATAAAAATTTAAATACAATTTTAAATAAAAATAAAAATGAGATAAAATAAAATAAAATAAAAATGAAAAGAAATTAAAAGGTAAAATGTAGAATTAAGAATTAAAAGTATAAGGAGCAAAAAGAAAAGGGGTTTATTTCATAATATTTATAATTCTGGAGAAAGAAAGAAAGAAAGAAAGAAAGAAAGAAAGAAAGAGGCAAACATAAAGAAGGATCTATATCAATCTGGGTCTAAGAATTTAAGTAAGTATTTTTTCTATGACAGCTTGTGGTCATTAAATCACTTTTTTATTAAGCAAATATGGATTTTTGATATGGTTTAAGATATAAGCTTTTCTAAAAGGCATAGATTATATTTATCTCCTTTTCCATTGTAATTTTTGGATTTAGCTACGATATTCCAGATAATAATTGGGTTCTTACTGTTGCTTTTTAATTTCCAATAATGTATGGATAAAGCAGTACTTTTGCTGTATTTACTGTTGTTTAAAGACATGTGGTTGTTAAATCTTATCTGTCACCATTCAGAAGTACTTCTAAAGTAAAATTTAGCATCATTATCATCCGAATGAATTCGACCTCTATGAACAATACTTTCGGACATACACTGGCCATTCAATAGGCAGGTTTTATTCATGTTTATGACATTGTTTTTGTTGAACATCTTTTTAGTGTGGGTGAAGGTTAGAAATGTTTATGAATTAAGTTAACGAATAGTTTCCCTTAAACTCTGCACAAAGCAGGGTCGGGCACTTGCCTATGTTTTATCCCATACAAGACTCAGCCCTTCAGCTGATCCCCGTCTGGTTTCCTCACCGTCCGGAGGCAAAGAGTCCGACCAGGTAGACTTCGCGGTGGAAATCTGCCTGCTCAAGATATGAATATTCTGATATTGTTAAACGGAATATTTCTTAGTTAACTTACGACTACACACGTTAAAATGGCCACAAATGTACACGAGTGACAAATGTAACCTAGTCTACATAGAAACACAGCGCCAACTAGCGTGAACTTTCTTTCATCTTGGTAAATCAGAAGTGAAGGATTTGCGCACGTATGTTTATATGCACTTTTGTCCTTGTTTTGGTGTGAGGAATACGTAAAGTTTGTAAAAGTATTTTTGGTACACTATATATATATATATATATATATATATGTGTGTGTGTGTGTGTGTGTGTGTGTGTGTGTGTGTGTGTGTGTGTTCAGGGGGGAAATAAATGAATGCAAATTTTAAAAGCATTACAATGCAAATTAAATTAGTGTGAAATTTGAGACAAATGATTATGAAATGTAGTTTATGAGATTAAAACAAATTTTCAATTGTTCTTCCATTTTGTTTTAAAGCCAAGGTTACACGTTTGTTCTATCTTAGTTTATTCATTTTCTCTCTCTCTCTCTCTCTCTCTCTATATATATATATATATATATATACTAGCAGTATAGCCCGGCATTGCTCGGATGTAATGAAAGCTTTAAAACTAATCCATGGTCCTGGAGCTCAGACCCTTTGGACGTTGGCACGAAAGACTAAAAAGCAATAGTTGTTTCCAGTTAAAGCGAAACCGTAGACTGAAAGAAAAATGAATGTATGTAAGTCAAAGTTTGATTTCCTGGTCTCGATATCAAATAAGTTTTTTTCGTCGTGAAATGAATTTTGAAGGCTAAATAAGTCCTCTGATTAAATGGTATCATGGTTGAGACTAAGAACGACAATTATACCTACTTAGAGCCAAACCCGAAGCAAAAACTAAAATAAAAGGGTTGAAAAAAATACAGACATACAGGCAGATAAACAGACACACACACAAACATCTTGCCTTTTATATATATAAATTATGGATTTTCTGCACTATTGTAAGAACTGCAACCTTGAAACTTTTGAATATCGTTGCTTATGTCTTTGTCTATGAGTGTATCAAATTTGATTAAAATTGGACCACTCCTTCTATAACCCGATTTTTTCGATTATCGATTTTCGATATTTATCGGGGGTACCGGGACACAAAACCTAGCTAATAACACTTATAGTACAACTGTGTAAATTTTCAAGAATAATCGGTTAAGCCGTTTCGGAGTCTATAGATAACGGACACACACACACTCACACACACACACACAGACAAAGTTCCATTTATAAATAAGTTTATATATATATATATATATATATATATATATATATATATATATTAACTCATCTCTTATTCTTTTTTCTCGACATCCTTTTGTACTTAGTTTTTTTTCTCTTACCGGTACCTCTTGCGCACCAGTAATGATTCTGCCTTACTTGTGGTTAAATGATTATAAACATAGATATAAAGTGGGGAATTAATTCTATATTACAGTCAAAATGAATTCCTCATTTTGTGCCATGGCAGTTTCTATCCGTTTATATTCCAGAGAAATTAAATGAATCTAAAAGATATGCCTGTGTAGCTAATAAGTATTTCATTGATTTTCTACGCCTATCAACCATTTGCAGGTTATTTAAATCTAGAATATATTTTCAGTTAGACATTTTTATTAGATAATAATAGTTTATCAATACAAGTCTTACTAATTAATCCATAGCTGGAATCATATAAAGAGACGAGTTATTTTTTCAAGCGTCTTTAGCGATAGATTCGTATATATGATTTACACTGGAGGACAAGTGTGAACTACAGTTACCCAATGATACTCAATCTAAAGAACCCTCCTTTTTGAATTTAACAATTCATTGTGAGTAGTGAGAAATTTAGGGTTAGCTCTGTGATGATAAAAAATTAATAGTTATTTTTTCTATGTATTGAAAGTTCCAAGTTGTTTGTTCTCCACTGGACAGTTACGAAGTCAGCTGAAGAATCGACTGCCATACCTTGGCCCTTTTGATTTTTAGAGCGTCAGCCATAGATTGTTTTATAATGTGGCTCTTCTAAAGACAGAACATTTCAGGAAGTTCAGCTGCTTTGTAGAGCGGTCCTAGGAACAGACCATTTTCTCAGAATCTTTAGCGATGAGCCGTACCTTGAGGTCAAAGGTTGAGCTCGAGTTCCAATAGACTTTCAAGACAAGGAGTCCCATTGAGAGTAGAACTTTTCATCCGTAGAAAAGCCAGGGGTCATTTTAGATTAAGGCAGTTGCTTGTAGTGAGAGGTTAAATCATATTTCGAAACCTTACAATTGGTTGAGGGCAAATTCGTTCCTGAATAACAAGTAAACTTTTGAAATTAAAATCGTTCTTTTTTTCTGTTTCTTTTTTTTAATCTTATCTTCGCGCATTTGTTACAAACTTAGGAAACCCTGACAGTGTTGAGCGTCCTAGAGTAAAAAAGAAAGAATGGGGTGCATACAGAGTAAAATAGGAGAGAAATCCGTAGAGATAGAAAACGTACAACACAGAGAGGCAGGGGAAGGGAGAGAAGAGCATTTTAGATAAAGGCAGTTATTTGTAGTGAAGGGTAAAATCATATTTCTAGACCTAACGATCTGTTGAAGTTATTTCGCTATTTTTAAGAATGACTATGACACTTTTATAACCACCTGGAAATGGTTTCAAAAGTTCAGACTGCAACATTATATTTATAAGTAAATATGTGTTATTTACACGGGTAATACTGATACTATATATTATTATTACGTAGTTTTACCAAAAAATTTTTCCCAAATGAACATTATTTACAGGGTTTATTATTTGATGCAAAAATTGTTTCTTTTAATTTCTTTTCCTCTTCATTCATGAACATACTTACATTTTATATATAAAACAAACAAAATAAAAATCAAATTTTAATCAAGTATGTTTAGTAATCATTTAACTGCAGACTCCTGATGATTAGGAATTAGTAAGATTAGAAGTAAAGCAAACCTTATATAACTGACGATGAACTAATTATGAATGAATTTAATCAGAATCTCCTGATTTATTGGTCAATAATTGTGATTTAAATTCTATAAATAGGAAATCATTTGACTTATACCAAAATAAAAAACGATTGGTTGAAAAATACGTTTTTCTTTTGTCTTAAACCACCAAATGTTTTACTTGGCGTAAACATGTAACCCAAATCGCCAAGTAGGTGGGAAGTTTCGTTCTCAGCCATCTTCTGCACGCTACGCCATAAATAGTCCGTCAAAAATCACCAAGGTGAACTTACATTCTGTCAGCCGAAGGGAACCATTGCCCGAGTCGACACACCACATGAATGTACATGTGCGCCGACGACTAGGTCAAAAACTGGTAACAACCCGCTCAGCGACACAATATCCTCTAGGTCACTACAAGTAGAAAATCTTTCCCATACGCAGCTACACATACACGTTTCGCATAGACGCTTATCAATGCTAACACACACACATGATACGGACACCCGCGCCAATACGCAGACGTATTGCACATACACACATGTCAGTCCAATGCGAAGGTTAGCGTATCAATAAACATATTTTGTATTTGATAAACTGTATTTTTCTCCTTGTTTCAAATCGTTGTTTGCCTATATGATATGAACTCGTAACTGTGACTAACAGATTTTAAAAATCCGCCGGGCTGCCTCATTCTGTAACCTTTGACCCTTTCGAATTCAAACTCGCCCAAACACACACAGTAAATATCGACTCAATGTTTAAGCCGCCGTAATTCTTCCTATGGATACTGTGCCATAATATATGACGATATCATCGCGAAAAATCTAGAAGTTACTCAACAAACATCGAGACTTTGAGAAATATTATTTTCGGGTCGGGTTTGAGCGTGTTGAATACGAAAACGATAAGCTTGTGTCAATAAGAACAAACAAACAACAAAATAAATATATTTTATTACATTATAAATAAATACTTGTTTTTACAGAATAAACATAACATTATATGATAAGTGTCATTAGTTGATGCAAAAATTGTTTCTTGTCATTTCTTTTCCTCTCCCATCATGAACATTTCTACATTTTATAAAAACAAAAAACAATTTAAAAAAATTCTCATCAAGTATGTTTGATAATCATTTAACTGTAGAATCCTGCAGATTAAACAGTAGTAAGAGCACAAGTAATGCTAACATTATATTTGAAACGTAATTGGAATTCGGTTGATTACCAAATAGTGTTCCTTTATTTATTAGCCAAAAATTATAATATAATTTCTAATGAATTCACTTAAAAGTTGCCGTGCAGAACTTGATTAGAATTTATGAGATTCTTTATGTGGAATAAAAATTGGCTTGTAACAATGGAAGAGAAGATAGTAGGAAGTGAAGATTATAAAATTATTGAGGATATACAAAGACTTACCCTTGAGTTGAAGGGGCTAATATTGTTGTGTAAAAAGAAACGTTCACCCAAAAGCCTGCACCAAAAATGCTAGTCTTTAGGAAAAAACTGAGTGGAACTTTCTTCCTACATTTGGAACATGGGAGAAATGAGGGTGTTTCGACTTCGTGTCCTATCTGCAAAGGTTTGAACATTAGAGTGTTAGTAAATTCAGGCAGTTAGCTAAAAAGTCACCAGTTTGAGACACAGGAAGACTGAATGAGAAAGACTAAATGGGGGTGATAATTTCACGAGGAGAGGGGTATTGGGCGTCATGTCTGGAGAAATGAAATAGTTTTTCAAGATTCAGAATTCCAAAATGTAACACCCCGGAAGAAGACCAGAGAGAAAATTCGTGATAAAAAAGTAAAGACGATAAAATTAGTACAATTCAACCAAAATACAAGGTGAATCTAGGCATGCTGATAAATTCAAACTACAACATAATTTTCCGTCGCATTTAGCCTTTTTTGTAATTTCCCTTTATTTTAACCAACGTATTTTTCAAACTCCACCCACCAAAATATTCAAAATATTTAATTGCATACATTAGAGCATTGTTCTACTTTTAGCTCCACCCACTTGTGATTCACACTTACATTATTTGCACTCATCGTTTTTTTCTTTTTTTTAAAATGCATTCCACCCCCTTGAAACGTCAATCAAAATATATCCAGCACGCACCCCACCCACCTGCTCTATTTTAAAGTGGGTATTAATTGTGAACAGATGTGGATGTAATGGGACACGTGTCCCTTCTGGACAGCCGTGTTGCAGGGCTACGGAAAGGTCGGATCACTCGACGGGGTTCCGGCCTTTCCTTCCATAGATCCTTGATTTACAGTGATTTAGAATGTAATTTCATAGGTTATCATTCATTGACCCAATTCATCGAGACGTTTGAATATGAATTTAAATGATGGCGTATTCAGTTTTTTGGTCAGTTGCGGCCCAGGAATCAACATAAAAAAATAAGACTGATGACACTGCAATATGGGGTTCTTTGAGAGAGAGAGAGAGAGAGAGAGAGAGAGAGAGAGAGAGAGAGCTCACACCGAGCTGGTGGGGGTATATCTGAGCGCTTAAAAAAAAAATTGACGAAATTTTTGTGAAAATAAAATCGTCTTTATGAATCGTCTTCTTCCAACGAATCCCGAAAATGTACAAAACTTAAAATCGTAACTAATTTTTATAAATTTGAATCAATGTCCCCATTTTATCACTGAAACGACTTTCGTAAAGCTAACAAGGAAGGCGATAAAGCCACTAAAACGGAAGGGGGTTACCGAGAATAAAAGAGACCTAGAAAATGTTATTGAATAGAACGAACAATAAATACAAGATCACAGGAAAAAAGCTGAAAAGAGTTTCACAAGCGGGAAGTGCAGAAAAGCAAACTATTAGAATATAACTTAAGGTTATATTTAGAAAGTTCAACAGTAAAATGATGAAAACTAACTAGCAATCTAATCAGTCAGTCAGTTAAATGCCATACGTGATAAACGCTTGGGCAGAAGATTATCCCGCAATAGGTTGTCATTACTTTCTGCGGTAGACTGGTCGCCAACCAAGGCTATAGAATCCAGTCTGTCCTACTATTTTTACATTCAAATACGCTTGGGGAAAGGTATTAATCCGTCTCTTCCCTCCAGTTATGGGTTAAATAACAGAACAGATTGGGTTCTATAGCCTTGGCTGGCAACCAGTCTACCGCAGAAAGTAATGGCAACCTACTGCGGGATAACCTTCTGCCCAGTCAGTCATGTCTGTTTCAGGACATGATCGCCGAAGCGCGTATCACGTATGGCACTTAACTGACTGACTAACAAATATCTATTTTTTATGGTAATCTTTTTCTGTAGGTACCTCCACTAAATCACTAAAAAACAGCATAGTACGAATAAAAAGGCCCCAAACTTAATAAAAAACGAACTTTTCCCATTAAAATGTTTATATTATTATTAAGAGGAAAGATCAAAGTAATTTCTAATTATTTTTTTTATTTTTTTAATCCCTTCTAACGTGTTCGAAATTTTGTTAGCGGATAACCAAAACTTTACGAGAATTTACAATGGAAAACGCAATATTACATAACTCACTTTTTTCCAGTGACAAACACATTAATTCAGAAATTCTTGCAAAAATCAAATAATTGTCGGATTTTAAGAAAAATTTAAGGACTTATTCACAAATGAATGGAATTATTTCTAAAATTATTGTTCTTAAAACATCTTAGTAAAAATATTTTTTTACACCTGTTATCCCCCTCTACGTAAATTCATGAAATTTTAAGAAATTAAATTTTGTTGCGATAAATGGTTTTATTAGTTAAACGTAGGACTCATTGGGGAATATAAATCATTTATTTTTTTATGCTTCGAATAAGAAAATAAAAAATGCAATAAAACTCTGATGATATTTAATTTGATAAACTTTTAATGGATTTAAAAAATAATATATATGAAAGACATTACAGTTCGAAGAAAAAATTTCGATTACTAATGAAATTTTAAAAGAATTGTTTGCATTTTTTAATTATAATAATTTATAAATTTTTCAAGAATATTTTCAAAATACTTCAAAGATTTGTTGGGGTTAGTTTAAAACTAATTAAGTGAAGATAGCATTTAGTAATCAAAAATTAAAAAGTTTAATACAAATCAATTGGCCTCCCTATTTTTAAAATAATTTTTTTTGTGTGTATTTGAAGTTTTTTTTATATGATAATTTCTGTGTGCAAATTAAAAGGTTAGAGTTTCCTCCCTTTCTACCCCCGAAATTGAAAGTTGGACAATTTTGTCACTTGTGATCGCCATACACTTATCTTATCTCTAATCTAACAACCTGTCGATACGTTTGATATACGACGGACAGGTAAAAAAATTAAACTCTGTGATTAAGAAATACTTTTATTTCAAATTTCACGCTATAAATAAGTAATACTTGTAAAAATCAGATTAATTTAACATAAAATTTGCTAATTTTCTAAAAATAACGTGTCACAGATGTATATTTTATTTTTGCAAGATTTTTAAAACCGAGAATTAACTTTTGTTTACAAATGTGTCGATCACTTAAAAATGACCGAAAAATGAAAAGATTAAAAAAAATTGAAAAATTTTAGATTTCAATCAATATAATTTCTGTTTGAAATGCACCAGAGTATTTTGCTTACTGGAAATAGCAAATTTAATTATTTAGCTTTCAATTAAAACTAAAATAAAGTTTCAAGAAAACGTTTTTATTTTTAAAATTTAGATATCGAAAATGAGTAGTGGTTCCTACTTTGCTGTATTGTCAATAGACATTTTCTTCGTTGTAAGTCAAACAACCAAGATGAAGATGCCCACCCGAACAAAAAGTCATTACCGTAATTCACTATCTATAAGACTTTTAAATGCATTAGATACCTCGACAAATTTTGAAGGAAGACAGCAGAAAATATTTTTCCTTTGTACTTCATAGTCCTCCCTACTATCTCAGTTTTACCCACTGAACAGCGCATGAAAACCTGACTAACCATGACAAACTCATCACAAACTGAGAAGTAGCAAATTTATAGCAACTATTTAGAATGTAATACATAATTAGAAGAGAAGTTAGAGTGCATAGTACGAATGAAATCGAACCTTATTGCACCCTGAAACCTTCGCTAATCGTGATGAATTCATAAAAAAACAGGATGAAACATTGTATTTAAATTAGACGCATGTAAATTTGTAAACAGAAATAAGGCTAAATTTGATTTAAGTGTTGGCCAAAATATACAATAGTGCTTACCGTTCTGCTGAAATCTTATACCTGCATTCAGTCACTTTAGTGTCATACGTGATACACCCTCAGGCGAACATGTCCCTTTTGGTCCACGACTGACTAGGTAGGAGATTTTTCCGCAGTCGGTTGCCATTTCAATCTGCGGTTGATTGGTTGCCATCCAAGGCTACAGAACCTAACCTGTCCTGCTATTTAACTCATAGCTTGGAAAGAAGTGATGGATACATACCTTTCGCAAGAGTATTTGAGCGTAAGTGAAAGGCAACGAATACAACTTACACATAAATGCCTGAATTGTATTCCTTGAAATCCTCATTACCAATAATCTTAACAACTCTCTTTCATATTCTTGCTTTCCTGACGGCTACAACCTCCAGGAATTTAAATGCAATGTCAATACCCATCACTTAACCACTTGACTCTAGTCCTTTCTATATCACCCTGTATATCTTTTCCTTTCTCTCTACTTTTGCAACTGTCATCACACTTGTATTCCCATCCTTCTCTTGCTCCTTTCTCTGACAGCCCCTGTAACTGGTTCCTCTTTCTCTTTACTCTTCTCGAACTGTTTAAAGAACATCTCTCAAAATGTTGCTAATTATGAAAAACTGGACTTTTTTTTTTTACTATTAAGGACTAAGAATCGAATGTAACTAATTTGGGGGAAGTGGATATTCACCACCACACACCAAACCAATACCTACCGTCACTGATCTTTAATATATGACGCAGGATAATTTTTTAAAGATATTTTACAGGAAAAAGCAGCAAAATACGGTTATAAGAAGAAGGCCGGCTGAGAAAAACAGCTGAAACGTTGTGAGTATAACAACCAACATGAGGGTAGCAGTCTCTAATGGAAAGCCATGTAATAATGATAATTTTTCCATCTAAAATCCCCACGTAGAGAATATCCTAGTTAACTGAGGCTACCAAACAAATGTAACGAAATAACGTTATAATAGAGGGTGCGGTAGAAATACTTCCCACATGATAAGACATTAGCATGATGAAGACACCGTTGCCACTACTGTCTAACCATTATTTGGGAAGTATTTTTGCCGCGCACTATATCTATTGATGTTTACTGGTGACAACATTTTTATTTCCATGACGAAATACCTCTAATGAGTCTCTAGAAAACTAAGTGACGTCTGGTTGATGAAGTTGAACAAAGGGAAATTTTGTCTTTCCTAATTACATTGATTTTGTCATTAATAATGAAATTATGAAACAAAATCTGAAACTAAAAATACAAATAAAAGTTCTAATACCAAATTTCCTTTAAAAATTGAAGCATTTTGTGAACTAAAACGGTTTAAGAATTCAAAAAGATTTTAAACAAATGTTTACACGCTATAAAAGTCAAGGCTCACTTAAAGCAGAACAAGTAAGTTAAACCGAGTTCGAATTCCAGTTGAATTTCTTGTATTCACTTACACACAAATATCTTTGGGAAAGGTATTAATCCGTTTGTTCCCTCCATTTATGGATTAAATAACA
The DNA here is from genome assembly GCA_037127315.1 of Ascarosepion bandense. Classification (NCBI taxonomy): domain Eukaryota; kingdom Metazoa; phylum Mollusca; class Cephalopoda; order Sepiida; family Sepiidae; genus Ascarosepion; species Ascarosepion bandense. Next base: position 1,578,889 of record JBBBDQ010000788.1, on the reverse strand, counting down.
AGACAGATTGGGTTTTATAGCCTTGGCTTGCAACTATTCTACCGAAGAAAGTTAGCAACCTACTGCGGGATAATCTTCTACACAATCAGTCATGTTTATTTCTAGACATGATCGCCCAAGTATGTATTACGTATGGCATTAAACTGATTGATATGTATATACAGTACCCACTTTTGAATCCTCGTTCCCTATACAAGTGGAACCCTCTTCTGAATCATCTCTGTCATTTTTTGAATCTTCGTTCCCTAAACATATGGGACCCTCCTGTGAATCTCCCACCTCTAAACACGAAGAATGTTCTAAATGTGTGTTCTCAAACACGTGGAACCCTCTCCTGTATTTTCTTTTTTTTTTTTTTGCCAAACAGGTGGAACACACGTTTGAATTCTCTTTCCCTAAACACGTGGAAAACTCTTCAGAATCTTCGTTCGCCAATCGTCTGAACCCTCATTCTCTAAACAGGGAAAACCTTTTTGAATAGTAATTCTTTAAGCAGGTCGAACTTCTGAATACTTGTTGCCTAAACACGTAGAACCCTCCCTTGAATCCTCATTCGCCAAACAGGTGGAATCTTCCTTTAAATCCTACATTCATAAATACGTCGAACACCTTTCTGAATATTCGGTCCCTAAAAATGTGAAAAGTTCTTTTGCGTCCTCATTTACTAAAAAGGTGGAACCCTCTCTCAAATCCTCATTTGCTAAATACTTGGAACATCCCTTTGAATCCCCTTACCGAAACACGTGAAACACTCCAGCGTAATCGTTCCCTAAACATTTGGAAAGCTAACTTGAGTACTCATTTCTCAAAAACTGAAATCCTCTCTTAAATTCTCATTTTTCAAACAAGGGGAACCCTCTCTCGTATCCTCATTCGCCAAACAGAACGCTCTTTTGAATCCTCCTTCCATAAACAAGTGGAATACTCTTCTGAATACTCGTTCTCTAAACTCGGGGAAAGCTTTCTTGAATCCTTATTCGCCAAACAGGCGGAACCCTCTTTTGAATCTTTCTTTCATAAACACTCGGACTCCTCTTCTGAATCAGGCTATGTTATGCATAAAATAAACGCATTGAAAGCCGAGAAGAAATAGATTGTGTTCTGGAATTAATATCAGCATTACCAATACCAAACGACTACATGCCTAGTATAATTGAATTTAAAACTCGGCAGACTCATTTCAATGTTTAACGATTGATGAAAGAGGGTAATTATATGCATAATTATTCTCTTTTAAAGAACTACTCTTTCTTAGGATCATTCTTAGCTTTCTATGTCAACCGAGAATTTCTAGTAGAAGTAACATCCGAGATAATATAAGAATCTCGATTAAGACAGAATATGTAAAATGGTTAGTATTACTGAACAGTAACGTAGATAAAGAAGAAGCCAGTAAAATACCACGATTAACACTCCTGAAAATAAACCCTGAGACGAAACATCGGCCATACGAAGCTGTCGTAACAGAACAATTTGACAATTTTTAATTGTGACATGAATATAAAAACGAAGCGCGTAACCACTGACAAAAGTCTGATATTCTTTGAACTTTTGAACAGATTGCGTATTTTGCAGGAAATTTGGGTCCACATAGGAGTGTAAATCATAGTTTCTAACTGTTCTCACTGGAATGATCCAAGTGAAAATATTATGTCAGAAATCATCTTTAAATATTTGCATGAGTGTGAATCATATTTCTTTCCAGGCTAGCATTAGTGCTATAAAAATTGCCAGAAATCATTTTCAAATATTTGCGTGTGGTCTTCAAATATTTGTAATTATATGAGGTTTGCATCTGTGTGAATCATAGTTACTTATATATTAAAAGTAGCATCATAGGCCGGCGTTGCCCGTGCAACTCAGAACATTTTAGTATTAGGAGAAAAACAATCTATTTTCTTTTGTTTTACGTAAACGTGATTTGATGATTTGTAAACAACGTTGCGTTTGTTTTTATTTCAAAATTACGGGGGAAAATATTTACATTTTTTGTTGACTAAATGAATTTAATATAAAAATAAAAATTATTCATTTTGTTTTACTGAAATTAGAAATATAAAAACTATTACGCTCTTAGTTCAAAAATTTTCGAAAAATATTTAAAAATCTAGACATTTAATTTTAGACGAAAAAGTTGCATTAATGAATTACAGACAGTTGATTTCCTGCATGAAATATTTAGCGAAAAAAAAAGCTTTTTTTTTAAATTTTATTTTCTGAAGTATGAAATATTGAATCTGAAAAAAAAGACTTAAATAATTAAATTAACCATTGGCACTTTTTTTTCTTTTTTACATAATTTGTTTGTGTTTGAAAATACTCTTTTTTAAAAAATATTTTTTTTGTTTCAAAATTACAGGGAAAAATATTCATATTTTTTTGTTGACCAAATGGATTTTTAAAGCGTCGGAATAAAAATTAAATATAAAGGCTCATTTTTTTTTTTTAATAAAAAAATATTTTAGTCGTGTTTGACACGTGTGATTTGAGTTCTGTGACGTAATTTATCAACCATCTTAGATTTTAGATGTTTTACGGAGCAAATGTAAACAATCGGCTACATTGGCCATAAAGTGCGAAAGGGAAAATTGCTGAACTTAAACTCAAAAAGTATGTGTCGACTTGGCTTCCCTGTAGATATATGTCCCTAGAAAGTTTGAATTATCGTAGTTGAAAAAATGTAGGCGTGCGTAGGGACGAGTCACACAGACTCACAGATTGCGTTTTATATATATAGATTAGTGCTATCCCACAGAAAATATGACAGCAATGATTATAAAATATTTGGTTATACGATTGGGTTTGTAGTTTCTAACCAAGTGCTATCCAACTAAATGCACAGTCACTAATATTTTTTATATATGTTATGTCGTTGTTGAAACTTCACAAGATGAAATATTTTAATGATGTGCAATTTATTTGGACGTTACACTCTAGGGGATGTAAAATCTTTGTCGGTTATAATGCATATCGCTACATAACAGATTAATATTCATGTTTGTATTATAATGCGCATGCCGCATTAACATTATATTACTTTTATTTACAATTGCAAACGCTTTAAAATATAAGAAAACGGATCATCGCTAAAACAGATCATCGCTAAAACAGATCATCGCTAAAACAGATCATCGCTCGGCGTTAGCGCTAAGCGAATTAGCATTACACAGAGTAGTGCTCAGCGGGATAAGGATAAGTGGAGTAGCACTAAAGGAAGTTATGTTAAAGCGGGGTAGAATGAGGAAGGAGGGCTTGGAGATTCTCATCCTTGCGGGACGAATAGAGGGGAAGAGAGACAAGGAGAAGCAACGGATGATTATATTTGATGGACTTGGCGGGGATTGAGTGGAATAACAGGAGAAGGGGTATTAAGAGCGACAACGGATAGGGAGATGTGGAGGGCTATGATCGCCTACGTCCTGAAGGAACACAACACATGGAAGAAGAGGGATTAAGTTGGTATTGCTAGAGGCAAAACTTTAAAGCAGGGTCAGTCAGTTGAGTGCTATACGTGAAACACGCTTTGGGCGATCATGTCTAGAAAGAGACATGACTGACTGGGCAAAAGATTAAACCGCAGTAGGTTGCCATTGCTTTCTGCGGTAGACTGGTTACCAGCCAAGGCTATAGAACCCAATATGTCCTAATATTTAACCTATAACTGGAGAGAAGAGACTGATTAATACCTTTCCCAAGGATATTTGTGAGTAAGTGAATGCAATGAATTCAACTGGAATTCGAACTCGGCTTCCCGATTTCTCATTCCGAGCCGATAACCACTGCACCACGACGCAAGTAGCAGCATTAAATGTGGAGTGGACAAATAGTGAGTGAGTGTATCGCTAAGATTAGAGTATCATTAATCTGTTGACGCTAGTGAGCAAAACGTGAAAATGTGAAAATGAAATAGTATTTAGAGAGATAACAATAAGTGCTGTAGCGCTAAGCAAAATTACGTTAAAAAGGGTAGCGTCAAGCGGGAATTGCCAGTGCGCAAAACACAAAATGTAGCGGTGATCGGGATAATGATAAGTAGATTAGCATTAAGAGTAGTTACGTCAAACAGGGTAGCTTGAAGCAGGTATCGCTATGTGGCCAAACGCAAAGTGAAGTGGGGTTTAGCGCGATAACATTAGGTGGGGTAGAGCTAAGCGAAGTTACGTTAAAGCAGGGTAAGATTAAGTGGGTATTTCTAGAAGGCAAAACGCAAAATGAAGTATCATTTAGCGCGATAACAATAAGTTGTATAGCGCCAAGTGAAGTTATGATAAAGCAAGGTATATTTAAGCGAGTATCGCTACATTTCCAAACGCAAATTAATGTGGCGTTTATCGGGATAACAATCAATGGGGTAGCACTAAGCGTTGTTACGTGAAAGCATGGTAGCATTAAGTGGGTATCGCTAGGTTTTCAAACACAAGGTTAAGTAGCGTTGATCTTGATAATGATATGTGGAGTAGCACTAAGCGAATTTACGTTAGGTATCGCCAGGGTGCAAAACGCAAAATGATGCAACGTTTAGCGGGATAACGATAAGTGGAGTAACACAAAGTGAAGTGACAGTAACGCAGGGTAGCATTAAGAAGGTATCATCAGGTGGGCAAAACAATGTGAATTTGCATTTAGTCAGAAAACAATAAGTGGTGTACCTTTAAGCGAAATTACGTTAAAGCGAGGTTGCATTAAGCGTAACTCTGAGTTATGTATAACTAAGTAGGATAATGATAACTTGAGTAGTCCCAAGCAAAAGTACAATAAGCATGGTAGAGCTAAGTGGTTATCGTTAGGGGCAAACGCTAAGAGAGTTAGAGCTAATCGGGATCAAGAGAAATGGAGTAGCACTAAGACGCTTTAGTATAACTAAGGATCCCTTTCAAAATTTAATTCTCTCTATTATAATAAAGACCGTTATATATATATATATATATATATATATATATATATATATATATATATCTTCTGTTAAATATAAGAGACAATGAATGTCTATTATGTTTAATCATGAGCCGTCCTAAAAATCGTATTTCCTTGAATTTTTCACTTGTGGTAGAAGACTGTTTAGGATCATTTAATGCTGCGGCATCATGTAACTTAAATTTAGTGTATCGAAGCAGCAGATAATTTTCTAAACATATACTGTTAAATACAAGAGACAATGAATGTCTATTATGTTTAAACATGAGCCGTTCTAAACGTCGTATTTCCTTGAATTTTTCACTTGTGGTAGAAGACTGTTTAGGATCATTTAATGCTGCGGCATTATGTAACTTAAATTTAGTGTATCGAAGCAGCAGATAATTTTCTAAGCATATACTGTTAAATACAAGAGACAATGAATGTCTATTATGTTTAATGATGAGCCGTTCTAAACGTCTCATGATTAAATGCCTCTATAGTGAAACATTCAAGGAAATACGACGTTTAGAACGGCTCATGATTAAACATATTAAACATTCATTGTCTCTTATATTTAACAGTATATGTTTAGAAATTTATTTGCTGCAACGATACACTATATATATATATATATATATATATATATATATATATATATATATGTGGGATAAAGATATATAATCTTTATATATCAAGAATAGCTTTGAAAAGAATGACAAATTGAAAAAGTTTTGTGATGAGTTTCATCCATTGACACACTTCATCGGACTGGGTTTGTTGACGTTGATGTGACTACACATGCACATAAACGAGAGACGCTGGTAATTTTAAATTTAGAATACTTTTTACTTTCAATCTAGCTAAATTAGTCGATATTGTTTTTATTTCTATCATCTTTGTTTTTAAATATCCAACATATTTATAATAGAAAATCTGCCATGAATGGTTTAACATTGTAAAAACCTGGATGTAAATTTACTGTAGCTAAACTAGTTATTAAAGCACTTTCTAGACATTTTGTGAATTATTTTCTCTTTTAATCAGAATCACATTTTGCATCTCAAAATTGTGGTCAGCTTTAGGTGTTGTTTTTTAAACAAATTTTAACAAAGATGAAAAAAAAAAGAAAAAGAATTTAGAGAAAATCCCCCCTTCCCAAAATTATTATGTAATGTTACTAACTCACGAAAAGTGGCGAGCACTCAACTGCATCGTGGATAATAACTGTAGCTATTTATACTCTTAATGACTTCCTATGTAAATGAGTCACCTCATCACTCTTTACCGAAGGGGTTTTATCCTCTTATTTTTCCTAGGAAGTCTTCTGGGAGCTTTTGTCTCCTCACTATTTTCCTCTGTCTCCCTAAGAGATTGTCTAAATATGGGAGATCCTGATCTTTTCCTTTTTTTATGAGAGCATTCCTCCTACAACTGTTCATCTTCAGCGCCTACACTGCTCTCAATTTCACTGTCTTGTGTCTTGCGTTGACATGACACTCTCGCTTTCATTACTTTTAGGCATACCGCAGATTTCTTCATCGCCATCTTGTTGCAATCTAACTTGGTCTGCATGTTCTTATATCCCATTTCCTTTATCATAGTGTTCTGTCCACTTTGCATTATAAATATTGCCTCTTGTAGATTAGATTCATTATTCTTTTTATACCACAGTTTTTCGTTAGTGGAATAAGACATATTCAATGAGTTTCTACTATGAGAGAGGACAATCTTTTCGATCTTCCACCATGTGCTATTGTCTTATAACTTAGCAATAATCTAGGAAGAAATGTATTCTTTATTTCCGTTATACACATATTCTCAGTCCGTTTCAACAGTTTTCACCAACCTTTCTGCTAATCCGTTTGATTGCGGATGGTACGGCGACGTTTTAAATGGTTTTCATCCAATTTTGTTCAACCATTAAAATAGTTTATCGCCACAGAATCTGAGGCGTTGTCGGATACTAGCGTTTTCTTGAAAAAATTATCTTTAATGCTTGTTTCACGGTCGAACTTCTTTTGTTGGTCACTTGTATTACTTCTGACCAACCTAGGTGGGCATCTACCAGTATTAGTGATAAACCCACTCCATTAAGAAGAGCATGATCCATATGTATTCTGTTCCAAGTTTGGGACTATTTAGGCCATGTATGTGTTTGATTCTGTATGAATTTTATTCTTCAATGCAAGCTTTACAGCTTTTTACGTATTTTTCTACATAACCTGGCCACCATGTCTCTAGCCTTAACCTCCTTAGCATAGATATTATTCCACAATGAACATCGTTATCTATTCTTTTTATAATTTTTCCCCTTTGCGTTGCGATAGTCTGCCGTTGTAAATAACACCATTTTCAGAAGTTAATTTGTGTTTAACCTCTTTAAAATGCTTTTCTGCTCGTGAGCAATTATTCCACTTACTATTTTTTCCTGAACAATATACTCTTCAGTATGGAATCTTGCTTCGTATCTTCAGCTAATTTGTCTATCGACAATTTATCAGTTTCGACCCATTGTAAGAAAGTATCTTCGAATATTTCCTCCTCTTACTCACTTCAAGAAGTAAGAACTTCTTGGCAAAGCATCTACATGCGGAATGTTATTGCCTTCATGTCAAACTCAAACGCCATTAGTATTAAGGCTCATCTTAGAATTCTAGCCATCTGTTGGGGGACCTAACCCTACTTGACCTCATCAAGTAAATCCTAACATTTTATTATGACTGCGACCATTTTGTCAAATTTCCACTTAACCCAAAATAATGCGTATCGTATATGAAAAAGAAAGAAAACTATATTTCTTTCTCTTTTTTTCAAATTGTCAGCTAATTTATCTATTCCTCGGATTTTATAAGTACATGATAGTATTAAAATAGCTAATTTACCTAAGCTCACATTGCGAATTACAATAAAGCACAACTAATAATATCACTAATATTAATTTCTCTCTCTCCGTTGTATTAAACCAAACAAAAGAAAACATACAAGCGAGAGATAGTGTCACAAACTTAAGAAGTTTTTATATAGGATTAAATATAATTTTAAAGTTCTATGGCTGAACCTTAGTAGGATTTTCTTTCCAATCAAAAACTGACGAGCTCTATTTATCATTCATATTATGACCAAAGCTTCTTTCTCAATATCTAAGGAGATTGATTCGGCTTTTGAAATATATCTCGAAAAATACGTAAGAAGATGACGATCCTGGGCTGATATTCCCGAAATTAAGTGTTCGCTTGCATCAGTTGTCACTTCTATTTCCTTTCTAGGATCGTATGTTTTTGCAACTGACTTCTTCGCCTGAAAAGCTTTTAATTTTTCAAATGTTACTTCTTGTTCTTTTGTCTTAATAAATTCCACATTATTTTCCTTTAAAGCAGCAAAATGATTTGTCAATTCAGGGTATCGCTCTACATATCATTTGTCGAAATTTAAAAGTCCTAAGAAATATTCCAATTCTTTTTTATTCTTAGGTACTTCAATTTTAATATTTTGCCAATTAACGATTGGTCTGATTATATTCCCTCGTTAGATATGGAATATCCCCAAACTTATACGACAAATGTAATCTTGGTAGCATATGCCTAATTTTAAATTTTAAGCTTTTCATGTATAATTGGTTTTCTTTAATTTAATTCTTGATTTTAGCAGATATCTCTTGACTGTTTCTTTCTTTCTTTCTTTCTTTCTTTCTTTCTCTTTCATCAACCATATATTAGTCTGTCTACTTTCTTCCCCTCTGCCATCCGTAATTTGACTCCCATTGGCCATCTTGGTATGACCAAAATTCAGACACTCGTGTTGTGTTGGAGTTCTGTTTTGTTTGAAATATTCTTAAAGTAAGGCTTTTTTTTCTGCCTAATTTTAAATTTTATACGTAGCCCCCTGCACATCAGTGGCGTTACCGCCTTGCTCGGGGTGATACGATTTAAAAAAAAAAATATATCGTATTCCTTTTATCGCTACCAATAACCTGCTCTTTAGTCCTTTGAAAAAATATCACTTGCGTTTTTAATTCCATACAGGATTCTTTTCCATCTTAACAAGCCTTTTGCCCTGTTTATTATTGTGACTTCTTTAAAACATTCGTTAATATGTATCTGATGATATGCCGACTTTAGATCAATTTTAGAGAATACTTTCATACCTGCAAAGGAGTTCAAAGCCCATTTTACATTGGGGATAGGATATGAGTCTGCACATATTTTTGTGGTTTACGTCTATTTTAGAGTCACAGATCTCCATTTTTCTTTCTTAAAATTGCAAACTAGGAGGCTCATTTACTCCCTCCTGGTAGAACTCGTTAAAGTAGATCTTATTCCTGTATTCGTCAAACTTATTCTTTAGGTTCACGAAGACTTCAAAATAGCCTCATGTTTTGTGTCAGGGATCCTTCGAACTGATTTAATTAAACAGGTCTTTTCTTTAAATTAGGTTTTCCTGATTTGTTCCAAAAATTTTTGGGTATTAAAGTTACGTCACTTCCCGTATCTAGTTGCATGTCCAGTAAAACATTATTGATTCGGATTTTTAATAACCCTTTTTCATTTTTTTTCAATGAAAAAACGTTCATACGGATATCTTTCATTTTGTTAGACCATCTTCACGTTTCTCTTTTTCGATTTAAAATGACTTTTTAAAAAATATTTTTCACATCTTTTTTTTTATATACCGGACATTTTTGTGTTTCTCTTTGATATTTATAATAACACCAATTCTGTTTTTTTCTCTCTCCATCGCGTATGTTTCCAGTAGTCTGCTTGGTTCAATGATTTTGATCTGGAAGTTTGAGAATGTTCTGACAGTCTTCTAGTCTTTGATGACGACCAAACCTAAACGTTTATTACGAATAAACTCAGTTAAAATCCACTGGACATCGCGGAAATACTCTACATATCTTATGTGAGTAATATAAGTTATTTGAAAACATTTGGATACGTGAATCGCTATGATGTCAGTTCGCCCCAGGAGTAAACGGTAAAAGGAACTGACACCTCCGTCTGCGAGTCTTTGCCCCATCGGTTTGTGGTCCATATGACATTGCAGTATCGGTTCCCGTAGGATCACCGAAGTTAAGCAACATCAAGTCAATATCTTGATGGGTGACCGCTTAGGAATACCATGTAATGTAGCTAGAATGCGCGAGTGGTGTAACAGATAATACTTCGGAATTATTAACTGGATTGCCGAGTTCCAAATCCAGTTGAGTTTGTTATATTCACTTACGCATAAATACCGTTAGAAAAGATAAGAGTCCACATCTTCTCCTCCATCTGGAGATTAATTAATAAGAATTGTATCGGTAAATCGTTAATCATCTCAAAAAAAAAAAAATCTTACAATCTAAATATATTTTCTGGCTTTAAATAACCTGCAAAAAGTTGATAAGCCATAAAAAACGAATCAGTCAATCAAGGAAATACCGATTAACTACACAGGCATGTCTTTTAGATTCATTTTTATTCTCTGAAATATCAATTTGTAAAAATTACCGTGGCCAAAAAGTAAGAGATCAGTTTATATATTATTGCAATATTGAAGTGATCCCCGGCTTTATATCTACATTATGATTTTATAATTGTTTATCAAATTCTTATTAAGTGTGAATCCATCTCTTCTTCCCACCCATCTAACTAGTAAGACTTGAAATACTAAACAGTTATTATCTAAAAAATAAAATTTTGACAATCTAAAAATATTTTTTAGCTTTAAATAACATACAAATGGTTGATAGATCGCAGAAAACGAATCAATCAATCAACAACTTCTGCTCAAACGCAGAAACGAGCAACACATTAAGAAAACGATCATTGGCGATGGAAAATGGATTGCTTGTAACAATGTGGAGCAAAAGAAGAACCCGGGAAAAATCAAAATGAATCACCGGCAATTATTCCAACGCGGTCTGCATCCAAGGAAGGTAATATTCGATATCTTGTGGGATTGTAAGGGTATTGTGCATTACGAATTGTTGCATTTATATGCAAATCTCCACCATATAAATAGCAGTTGATACAGTTGGAGGATAAACTGATTCTAACCTTAAAGACAAAACTACTAAAGAAATAGTAGTGAATACTTTTACTTAATTACAGTTTTTACAACATTCTATTAACTACTAATTCTGTAGTAGTTTAGTCTTCAAGATTAAGATTAGTTTAGCCTCCAAGTTTAGCCTCCAAGTCTATCAACAGCTATTTATATGGTCGAGATTTGTTTATGAATACAAAATTTTTACCCAATTTTTTTTCTTCGACGAAATTTGTCTTCAGAATGTTTATAGCTTCTTCAAAGTTTCTACATTCGCTGAACGTTATGTCTACATCAGACGGCACGTAGTTTATAAGAACATCCAACTCCTCACCCTCAATATTCTTGGGGAAGTTTTAAAATGTTGGGTACCAATGATTCCATATTTCTCTGTCACGTGGACCTTACTATCTTAATCCAGAATTGTAGAATTTACTGCCCTGTCCATCTTAATATCTAAAGCAAAAATAGTAGTGGATACTTTTAACCAATTATAGTTTACAACATGAACTGTTTCCGTGAAACCAGACATTAAATTCATAAAAGTACTGTTTGCAATTAGATCGATTAAAGGTAGTAATTGATGAAAACTACCGGAAGAGTGTCGTCTTCTATCAGACAAAGCCAAACCTCGCGTCATTTTTCCGACCTGGCAGAAATTGGTACAACCCAGCTTGGATGTCCGACCACATCAATTGTACTTTTAGTTTTACGTTTATTTTAATTTCTACAAAATTTGCATAAGACAAGAACTTTAATTCTATGGAAACCAATGAAATTTTTTTTGGCTTGACAAAAAGATTCCAAGTTCTGGAAGGATGAAATCATGAAGCTAAATCAAAGATGGTGAAGCGTTGTGGAATGAAATGTTGATTTCAAATGGTGGAATAAATCCAATGTCTAAATACTACTTTTGAAATCCATTTTATATATAGCAGCGCGCAAGTTCAGCTCCAAAGACTATTACCGGATCTGCAAAAAGTGTGCTAACTAGCAACAAACCTCCCATTCCTCTTTTAATAAATAAATATGAGGTCCTCACAGCTACAGCGAACAAGGCCGAGTGCTTTGCTCGCAGATTCTTTACCAATTCCTCATTTAATTTGCCTGGAATATCTATACTCTACATCCCACCTAGAACTGAGGGTCAACAGAGCTGGTCGCTAAAATAATTTCAAAACTTGAACCTCATAAGGCGTGTGAAGGTTACGTAATCCCAGACATCGTCTTAAAGAAATGACCCCTGAAATCTCCTCTGTCCTCTCCAAACGCTACAACTAATGTCTCTATGCTTCTAGCTTTCCTGCCCGCTGGGAGTCCTCATCTGTGGTTCCTGTTTTTAAGAACTCGGGAGAACGCTCAGACCCCTCCAATTAATGAATTATCAGCCTCTTACCGATTTTTAGCAATGTGTTCGATGCCATCATCAATGCTGAATTGGTTCAACCTCTCATAGCCCACTGCTTGCTTTCCGACAGACAGTATGGCTTCTGCTTTGCCAGGTCTATCACTGTGTACATATAACAGATTATTGATAAGAACGGCAAAGCTAGAGCTGTTGTCCTGGATATCTTCAAAGAATTCGACAGGGTCTGGCACACTGGCCTTCTGCGCAAGCTACAGGGCAATGGTATATCTTGAAGCTTGTTTCTATTTTCGTATTGAACAGAAATGCTTCCAGATCCTATCGTACGAATGAGGGCGTCCCTCAAAGCTCTATCCTAGGTCCTACGCCTTTTCTGATTTTCATCAATGATTTACCTGATGTAATCAGATCCCAATTAGGCCTCTACGCTGACGACACTACCATTTACTCCTGCTTCGCTTAGAAATCTGCCGATGCTGACAAAACAAACCTTCCTGCTGCTCTCAAAAACGACCTCCAGTCAGTGGTGGACTGGAGTAAGAAATGGCTTGTAAACTTTAATGCTTTCCAAACAAAGCTGCTACCCTTTAACCACCATAGACAATCTTTCCTGCCCACCATCAGCATGGATGTCGCTAGTCTCTCTGAGAGCACTACACTGCGCCTCCTCTCTCAGTTGACCTTAAGTAAAACGACTACATTGAATTAATAGCTAAATCTACTGCTAAGAAGGTCGGGTCCCTGTGTAGTGCCAGAAAGTTCTCTTCTGAATCTATCATGCACATTTACTAATCTACCATCCGCTCGTGCATTGAATACTGCTGTTATATCTGGTCATGTGCCCCTGCTGTTCACCTTGTGGTTCTCAACAAGATCCAAAGAAGAATTTGTAATGTAGTCGATCCTGACCTGGCGGCCCGACTCCAGTCTCTCTTCTCATTGACGAGATGTGGCTTTCCTCTGTCTCTTCTACAAATACTTTCACGGATTTTGCTCCTTTGATCCTTGGTGTCACCCCTATACGAATTCACTCGAGCTACTAGACTGGCAACAAGGTCTCACCCTTTTACTGTGAAATCAATCAAGTGTAACCACAACTTCTACTCTACAGCTTCTTTTCTCGCACTTCCCGCCTGTAAAACTCCCTTCCGTATTCTTGTTTCATTGATAGCTACAATCTCCAAGAGTTTAAATACAACATCAACTGTCATCTCTTATCTCCTTAATTCCCATCTTTCTTACTACTTTACACTTTGCCCTCCCGCAGCTCTCCTCGCACCAATGTACCCGTCATTCTCTTATCCATTCTCCGATATCTACTGTGACCTGTTCTCCTCCCTCTCTTCACTCCCCTACTATGTAACCCCCTGCGTACCATTGGCAGTTCTGCCTTGACTGGAGTGAGACGATTATAAAAAAAGGTATTTATCTGTGTAATTATCTATCTATCTATCTATCTATCTATCTATCTATCTATCTATCTATCTATCTATCTATCTCGCTAGCTAGCTGAATATCATAGTTGTATTTATATCAATCTGGTGATACATAATTTGTTATAATACAAATGCATTAATATTTAAAAAAATTGTATAATGAAGAAATAACCAAGAACTAATCAAAGAAATCTAATGCGATTTCTCAGTAAGAACCCCGCCTCAAATGGTAAGAATCTTCCATTCATTTCGAAAAATTATCTTGTGTGGCAAATCAATTATTAATTACTTTGATTATAATTTCGATCTTATAAAACAAATTGGCAATCATTTGCTACAAATCTTTTACTTAAAGGTTTACTTTGTCGATAGACGTCAAAGTGAACCTTTGTGAAGAGAACAGGATTAATGGATCTACTGTTTTATGTGCTTTAAAATATTGAAAATAGAGGAATAATATCCCATCGCTTCCATCATGAGCAGACGCATTTCACACGTGATGACTTTTTATTGTAAAATGGATTTCGAGTGTCGAGTAATTATTTTTAGCCAAGCAAAATATTCTTTGAACCTTAGAGAACTATTTCGAGAACTGAATATTAACATGACCGAAAGGTGTGAAACGAAGACGCACACCAGCAGGAAAAATATAGAATAATGGAAAAAAAGAAAGTGTCGTCTGCGAGTTCATACCGTGGTTACCCAAACAGATCTGTGGTCAATGTTACAATCTGGCTAAAAAAAAAAAAAGGAAATATTCTCCACAATGCAATATAAAAGAAGCTTTTTTAAAACGTAAGCATTAAATAATGCCATAAAGTAAATATTGTAACTGACCAGATTATTATTTTTGTCTTTTTTTTTATTGGATGCAAAAATTATGATTAAAAAACGCCTGCATTTTTGGAGAAAAAAAATTGATTTGTCAGCCAATCAAACCATGGCAAATCATAAATGGTCACTTTAAATGGGGTTTTGTTTTCATTTTTTAGATCTTTTCGATTTGTGATTATTTGCATGGATGCTGCTCGGTGTCTATCTGTTGTCACGATCTGTATTCCCCATCTGTAGTCAATGTTTCTATGAATCTGTGAATGGTATTGCCCCCTATAAAAGAGAAAAAATTTCGTTCCGCCGTCATTCACCCGGATTTTACCATTTTGGTTTTTAATTTGATCTTTTGTTTCGATTAGAATAAAGAACTTGATGTAACTAATCGACCAATTAGCTACGATCTGCACGGTGGAAAGTAAGACATGTGAATCAAGGGAAAGTGGGAAAGGAGAGGAGAAACGAAAGAATTTAATTGAAATAACAACTAAGGTGGATAGCGTACGAGTTCCGTTGAGGGGGATCCTGTGGAAACAACATGTAGGCGTGCCGTTGTGTGTGTGTGTGTGTGTGTGTGTGTGTGTGTTAGGTAGTTTGATTTTGTTTAATCTCGTGCTTGGCTTTTAATTTCCGATTTATATGTAGTTCGCGGTAAGTATCGAATTTACTACGAGGTAGTAATGGTCAACAGATTAGTTCAACAAGCATTACCCTATCTCGATAGGCTCTAAATGTTATTTACTAATATTAGCTTAATTTGACACAAGGCCACAAGTATATTGCAACTTAGTAGTAATAGTCAACCATACTAGACTAAACTATTCCGAAAGTTGTAAAATGTTACTTTACTTAACTAAGATAATTTTGTGCACCTAGTGAGGATCAATAAAACAGTAATGGTCAATCAGATAAACCCGCTAATCATTACCGTATCCCGAGGATCCATGGTGTTATTTACAAATCTTAGGTTAATTTAGTCCAAGGTCGCAGATAGGGCACTTAGTGAGGATCAATACAGTAGTAATGGTCAACCAGACTAATTCACTATTACCGTATCCAAAGGGACCATGGTGTTGTTTACTAATCTTAGTTTGTCGCAAGGCCACAAGTATAAAGAATCTAATAAGACTCGAACTTGGGACTTATTAGTAATGGTCAACTGGACTAGATCGCTAAGCCTTACCTCCACTCAAGGAGGCATATTGAGTTGTGTACAGCGGCGTATCAGAGAGAGAGAGAGAGAGAGAGAGAGAGAGAGAGAGGAAAATAAGGAGAGGGAGAGGGATGTTTGTTTTATAGGTAAAAACGTAAGATAATCATTCACAAGACAAGGTGTGTGTGAAAGAGTGTAGTGAACAGAAGTGAGTGAGTGAGTGAGTGAGTGAGTGAGTGAGTGAGTGAGTGAGTGAGATAGATAGATAGATAGAGAGAGAGAGAGAGAGAGAGAGAGAGAGAGAGAGAGTGAGAGAGAGAAAGAGAGAAAGACAGAGAAGGAATAATAGAGAAAATGACAAAA
Source organism: Ascarosepion bandense (assembly GCA_037127315.1). Taxonomy (NCBI): domain Eukaryota; kingdom Metazoa; phylum Mollusca; class Cephalopoda; order Sepiida; family Sepiidae; genus Ascarosepion; species Ascarosepion bandense. The sequence goes on along the minus strand of JBBBDQ010000788.1, from coordinate 1,562,817 downwards.
GAACAAACACAAAAGAATCAAAATAAATATTTGCTTATTAAAAACGATGGAGGATCATTCAACAAAAAGAAAAGGCGGAAAATTATTCGACTGATTGAACTGGGGAGGAGACAGTTGAAAATGTAAAAAAAAAAAAAATATATATAAAATAAGGAAATCAAGTAAAAAGGTTTAAAGAAACGATCATTGTTCGCTGAACAAACATAAATTTATTATTGGCCCATGAAAAGTGAAACGAAGCACAAAAGTGTGGGCAGCGGGATAATAGCTATCACAACGGTTAGTGATAATGGCTGATCAAAGATGGCGGGCGCGATCCATGCGTCATGTTGTGATGGAACAGACAAAACGGAAGCAGGGAGTAAAGGTGTTTGAGTCGGGCAATCTGCCTACAGGAATGGCCGAGAGCAGACGAGTCGTAATAATTCGAACAGATTTTGTGGGACGCGACTTAAAGGGTTCTAATGGCACTGATTATTACGAGAGAATAGAAAAATATAAAGTGATTAGATTGAATGGGTTTGACGTCAGACAGGTCATCTGCGATCATTTCTAAGGGCGTGGCTGTTTCGTCGAATTGTGTAAATGAGCAGGCGGATTTGACTATAATCAGGTTTTTCACATACAAATTGGAGTTTGTAAATGTGACTGATTTTTTCTACATGTCAGAATTTCTTATTTTATGCTTGTCTTTTGTCATTACATAACATTCTGGTAGTGATGTGGTATCGTGTTAATCCCCAAAAATAAATATGGTTTCGATCCTCACCGAGAAACCCAGTCATTCAGCCTTACATAAACGTTGTGACAGAATAACAAGTGTAAATATCAGCCATTCAGATACGTTGCCATTTATTTTTGCGGTAGACTGATTGCCAATCAAGGCTATAGAACCTAATCTGTTCTGCTATTCAAGTCAGTCAGTTAAGTTATTCTTGGGTGATCATGTCTCTTTTGATCCATGACTGATTAGGCAGAAATTTTTCCTGCAGTAGGTTGCCATTTATTTTTGCGGTAGACTGGTTGCCAACCAAGGCAATCTGTTCTGCTATTCAAGTCAGTCAAATGCCATCACGTGATACACACTTGGGCAATCATGTCTCTTTTGATTCATGACTAGGCAAAAGATTCCCTCGTAGTAAGAAACAATACAAAAAAGGTTAATAAATCGTACAAAAAGGTATTTGATCAATACCTGCAGATACTTGTCAACTGATTGATTTATTTTTTACGGGTTATTAACCTTTTTTCAGGTTAATTAAAGCCAGAAATATTTTTTCATTGTAAGAATTGTTTGGATTTTATTATTCGCTGATACCATTTTCGCTAATTAATGGGATGCCGGAGAATAGATGGATTCATACTTTTCCCAAGTATATAACGAATCTGAGTGAAATTCGAACTCTGCTCTTCGATTTTCACTTCCGAACTGTAATTCACTCCGCTCCCACATTACAGCACTTGTTAATCTTAAGCATTCACCCATCTAGTTAAAGAAAAGCTCAACGTGGTTTAACTTCGGTGATCTGACGAGAATCGAGGTTTCAACGTGATATAGTTGTAAGCCTGTCAACTGATCAAAAGGTTAACATAAAAGTCTTTATCTTCCCATATGACGAGAAAGGGTGTTAAATCTATAAATTTAACAAGTTTTTTGGTAATAGTTTTGATGGAGGAAAGTTTATGTCTTCTGGCTTATAAAATAGTTCAAGTTTAACAGATCTGGATCTTATCTTAAGCGTGTTTGGCTAGCAGCTACTGCTAATATTGAAGGGATGTTATCTCTCTCTCTCTCTCTCTCTCTCCATATATATATATATATATATATATATATATATATATATATATATATATATATATAAAGAAGACAAGAGAAAAATTGTTTCTTGCCTATGCGTTTCGTCCTGTGACGGACTTTATCAAGGCAAAAAGATGAATTGAATTTTATTTTAAATAAAGTATCTATAAGCAAAAATTATTAGCTACTAGAAAAACGCTCAGAAATATTCATAAAATTAACGGAAATTATGAAACATGTAAAAACACCTCACTTCCATGTGCAGTATAATGTTATGTTATGAGGTGTTATAATGATGAAAATTAACCGTTTTCTTTGGATTTGTTATATGTTTGTTGTATACGTTTGATTGCTAAAGTATTGTTTCTATTAGGAAAGGTGAAATTGGGTAAAAAACCGGGACGTAGATTAAGATTTTGGTAATATTTGATGGCGGCACTGTCGAGAATTTTCCTCCTAAGTAAATTAAGTCAGTCGGATTTATTTCTATGTATGACCAGAGCATTTGTTAAATTAGTATTGATGAGATTTCTTCTGTGTTCATAAATGTTTTGCATGTTTTTTCAATGTACTGTGAGGGACAGTTTTGGCAACTTATTTCATGAAAAACAGTTAAGTAATTAGGCACAGGACAATCCTTGAAAACGTAAGTCAGTCAGTCAGTTAAGTCTTATACGTGAAAGAGACACAACTGACTGGGCAGAAGATTATCCCGCAGTAGATTGCCATTACTTTTTGCGGTAAACTGGTTGCCAGCCAAACCTACAAAAGCCAGTCTGTCCTGTTGTTTAACCCATAACAGGAGGGAAGAGACGGATTAATACCTTTCCCAAGGGTATTTGTGCGTAAACGAATGCAATGATTTCAACTAGAATTCAAACTCAGCTTGCCAATTTCTCGTTCCGAGCCGATATCCACGGCACCACACACACACACACACGCGCGTGCGCGCGCACACACACACACACACACACATATATATATATATCAACCCACGGAATGCTTCAAATGAAAATAAGGAGAAATATTATGAGATCTCAAAAAAAAAAAAAAACACCAGGCAATAAGCTTCTCGAGTCATTTGAGACCGACATGTTTAATTTAATTAAAAATATCGAGTTTAGAAAACAACATAACCAATTCCAGTCTCTTCTCAAAAGGGACATTAAAATGATCAGAAACTCTAATAAGATGTGGATAAATGCTGATAAGTCGAGTAATATATATAAAATAGAACCATCTGAATACCATAAACTCATTCTTAAAAAAATCTCCAGTACTTATAAAAAAGATAATAATGATTAGATGTTGTCCACAATTAATAAGAAACCTGCTGCATTGGCAAATAAACAAGATATCGCGGATAGAATGGGAAAGATCCAAACAAAAAAACGCATATTTACTTTTTAAGGACCACAAACCAAATTTTCAGAATAGCCTGCAGACTAGACAAATAAATCCCTCTAAAACTGAATTAGGTTTAGTTTCTAGTAATATAATTAAGAAAATTGTAATATCAATGCAAGAAAATCTCAAGTCCAATTTATAGAAAGATTCTTCTGATACCATAACATGGTTCCAAAACATCCCGAATAAGGAAAAAGCCTGATTTTTACAATTTGATATAGTAGACTTTTATCCTTCCATTTCGCACAATTTATTAGTTAAACTATGCTAGAAACTTCACAGATATTCAAATCGCAGATCTGAGAGGGATATATATATATATATATATATATATATATATATATATATATACTCTCGGTAGAAGTGCTGACCCCAATCAAGTAGGTATCTACCGGGACGATGGTCTTAAGTATATCCTTGACAGGAATGCTCGCCTGACATCAAGAATTTCTAAAAAAGTTATTAGAGCTTTTAAAATGCTGGGCTTCAAAATTGAAATTTCATCTAATCTCAAGATAATTAATTTTTTAGATATTAGCTTTAACTGATACAAAAATACATTTAAACCGTATTAAAAAAGTAATCAATCCCCTATCTCTATTAATGTTAACTTTAATAATCCTAAATTTATCATAAAACAAATACTCAAAACATTCAAAATTAGAATTAACAAATTATCTTCTAATAAGGAAATATTCGATGAGAATAAAACAATATACAATGAAGCCCTGAATAAGAGTAATTTTAAAGATGAAATTTTATATGAAGAAAAATTGAAAGACAAAACTAGAAACGAAAGTAAAGTTAGAAAAATAAAAATAATATGGTTCAACTCTCCTTTCTGCAAGTTGTCCAATGTAGACATAGGTAAATACTTTTTAAATTTAATTAGCAAACACTTCCACCAACACCACCCCTTAAGTAAATTATTCAATAGAAAAACTCTTAAAATGAGTTATTCTACCACAAAAAACATGCAAAACATAATTAATTCACAGAATAACAAAGTAGTTAGAGACTTCTTTAGCAAACCTTTAGTAGACAAACCTTCCTGTAATTGCATCAATAAGACAAATTGTCCAGTTGATGGCAGGTGTAATTCCAAAAACGCTATCTATGATGCTACTATTTGTCCAGTGGAGGACCCCAACAATAAAAGAGTTTATAAAGGGATATCTGCAGGTAGTTGGAAGCAGAGACTGTACAACCACAGATAATTTTTTTTCCAACGCCTCCTTGAAACATCAAACTGCCCTATCTAAGCAATATTTGAATATTAAAGACGGAGGATTTACCCCACTGGTCAAATGGAGGATTGTGAAATACGCCAATACTTCCAACAATTTCAAGGATAGGTGCAATTTATACCTGGAGAAAAAATTGATGACTATAAAATATAATAATCCAAAGGAACTACTTAATCAGCGGAATGAATTAATATTTAAATGCAGACACAAAATAAATATAAAAGTCTAGATAAATCCTGATTGTGATTTAAATTATATTAATTTACATTAATTTAATTTTAAAAAAGTGTTTATTTTGAAAAATTCCGGAATGTGCTGCTAATATCATTTTACAGCAAAAGTTGTTTTGATTTTTAATTTTTGTTATTTTTAATTTTTTATGTTTTTATTTTTATACTTATTATATTTATAGGTATTTTTAAGTTTCTTTTTCCTCGTTTTTTATAGAATGAGTATTATTAGTATTACTATTATTATTATTATTAACGTTTGATAGAAATTTTTTTGGTACACACACACACACACACACACACACATATATATATATATATATATATATATATAGATAGATAGATAGATAGAGAGAGAGAGAGAGAGATATTTCTATGTAACTTTGAAAGATTACGGATTAATTTGACTCAATATCCTGCCCCTCTCCTTCTTTCTCTCACTATATATATATATATATATATATATATATATATATATATATATATTATTACGAATTTTTATTTCCTATGATTATAATTTGTCTATTTTTACTATTATTATTATTTAAGGGTTTTTAAAGATTATATTTTAATTTTTTATTTAATTTTTACTAGGAATTATTATTTTAACTTTATTTAAAATAAATTACCACTCGTGGTTATATTGTAATTTATATTAGGATGCATGATTTATGATTTATTTTTCATCACAAATATACCCTATAATCGGTATATTTTAATTTAAGAGGAAATCCCATGTCGCGTTTCGAAAAATGAATATTAATGTAATAGACGTAGTTTGATATAGGAAGTTTATTTTAAAATAATTTAAATTCTTTTCTATATTGTTCTAATTTTTTATCTCTTTCTTTTTATTTTTCCCCCTCCTTTTTAGGTTTATCTTTCTAACGTTTCATTTTTATTTTTTAATGATTTAATTATTTTAACTGAATTTAAAAAAGAAATTAATAGGAATTTTTGGGAAACTAATAAGAGTAATTATTTCTTCAAATTGTATTGAAATTATCTTGCACAATTTAATTTTGTACCGTAAATATATCCTAATATACTTCAAACTAAATTTCAATGTTAAATTTTTACATGTATGTTAATTTCATATTACAGCTCAATTTTCCAGGTCATGTTAATATCAGTTTACAGCAAAAGCTTTTTATATTTCTTACTTTTCTTTTTCTTTTTTCTTTTTTTCTTTTTATAATTATTATATTTATAGGTATTTTTGTAATTTCTTTTGTCTTCTTTTAGGATCCATGGCGTTGTATAAAGATTAATGGGTCCTTCTAGGCATATTACAACCGAATCACCTTCATGTCTTCAAACTTATTTTAAAACCTAGAAGAACAAATTCGATATTGAATAAACAGGGTATTGAGAAATAATTCGGTCCAAAATTATGATGAGAAAATCTTTCGTGCCATCCGTTCTGCAATGATTGATCACGATAATTCTTTATTGAGATCTTTTTTGTCTGTCCAGGAACAAGTAAATCTAGGAAATGTTCCAAAAATTTACACTTGGTATTATAACTGACAATAAATAAAACTCTTTCATCATATAACGTTGCAATAATTTTATGTAAACAGAAAGAGGATATAGCCATTATTCATACAACATTGCCTGAAGAGCCAGATTTAAAAAACTCATTTGTTGACAAAGTAACGGATACTGTACTAGTAAATATTAAAAACTGATCGTTCTAAACTAGATACCACCACAGAAAATGCGATGCCTAAGGTTTAGAATAAAGTTTAAAAATGAACAATCCTCCCTGAAGCTTTTATTTTAGTTTTAATTTCAAGCTAAATTTCAAGTTAATTTGAATTACATAGCAAAATGATGCTAATCTGTTGAAAGAATGAAGCAGCGTATAGCACTCCGCAAGTTCGGCTTCAAAGACTATTGGCGGCTCTGTAATAATGTGTTAAACAACAGAAAACCCTCAATTCCCGCTTTAATAAAAAAAATTTGAGGTCCTGAAATCTTCAGCTGACAAAGCCGAGTGCTTTACTCGTAGATTCTCCACTAACTCAACATTTGATTCATCTGAAGTATCCGCCCCCGATTTCCCACCTAGAACTGAGGCTCAACTGAGTGGCGTTCACATTACCCTCTCAATGATCTCTAACATAATTTTAAAGCTTTACCCCCATAAGGCAAGGTGACAAAATCCCAATCATTGTCTTGAAGAAATGTGTCCCTGAACTATCCTCAGTCCTCTCTCAACTCTCCAACTACTGCCTCTCTGTTTCTTGCTTTCCTGCCTGCTGGAAGTCCTCTGTGGTTCTTTTATTTAAGAATTTGGGAGAACCCTCAAACCCCTCTAATTATCGCCCTATCAGCCTCCTACTAAATTTTGGCAAAGTGTTCGAGGCTATTATCAATGCTGAAGTGGTTCCACGTCTCACAGCCCACAGCCTCTTCTCCGATAAATATCATGGTTTCCGTTTCATCAGGTCTACTGCTGATATGCTAACGACCATCACTGAGTATATATACCAGGCTGCCGATAAGAACAGCAAAGCTCGAGCTGTTGCCCTGAATATATCTCCAAAGCATTTAACAGAGTATGGCATGCTTGCCTTCTACACAAGCTACAGGGCTATGGTATAATTGAACGCTTGTTCGATCTAATCCAGTCTTTCCTTTCGAATCGCGTAATAAAGGTAGTATTGAACGGGCATGCTTTCGGATACTATCATTCAAACGCGGATTTCCTTCAAGACTCTATTCTAGGTCCTATAATTTTTCTGGTCTTCATCAACGATCTCCCTGAGTTAATCAGATCTTGTAAGACTCTACGCTGACGACACTACTATTTACTCCCGCCTCGATATGAAATCTGCCGAGGTTGACAAAGCAAACCTCGTTGCTGATCTTGAAAGGGACCTCTAATCTGTGGTGGTCTGGAGGTAAGAAATGGCTCGTAAATTTTAATGTTTCCAAAATGAAGCTGTTATCCTTTAATCACCATAGACAATCTTTCCACCCCCCCCCATCAATATGGATCAAACTAGTCTCCCTGAAAGCAAAACACTGCGCCTCCTCAGCCTAATTCTTTCAGCTGACCTCAAGTAAAATGCTTACATTGAATTCATAGCTAAATATTCAGCTAGGAACGTCGGTTCACTGTGTACAGCCAGGAAATTTTTTCTCGTCTGATTCCATCTCGCACATATATAAATCTATCATTTCCCCGTGCATTGAATATTGCTGTCACATCAGGTTGGGTGCCTCTGCTATTCATATCGGGCTTCTTGACAAAATCTAACGGAGAATCTGCAATTCAATCGATTCCGACTTGGTAGCTCAACTCTAGTCACTTTCTCACCGACGTAATGTGGCTTCCCTCTGTCTCTTCTACAAATATTTTCACGGTTTCTACTCCAATGAGCTTAGTTCCCTGGTGCCCCCTCTGCATGAATTTACTCGAGCTACTAGACTAGAAACTAGGTCCCAACATTTTACAGTGAAACCAATCAAATGTAACCGCAACTTCTACTCTAACAACAATCTCCAAGAATTTAAATGCAAAGTTAACTGCCATCTCTTATCTCCTTGACTCGCATCCTTTCCCTGACAACCCTTGTATCTTGTTCTTCTCCCTTTCCACTCTTCATCTATCTCTTACTCATTCTGTGACATCCCCTGGAACTTGTTATTCTTTCTCATCCGTCTCCTCTTATGTAACCATCTGTGCACCAGTGGCAGTACTGCTTTGCTTGGGGTGAAATGGTTATAAAAAAAGCCAATAAATTAAATTTAATATTTCCTATAAGCAAAATACTTTGCTACACTTCAAAAGCTAATTTAAATTACGCGGAAGGAATTTTTATTTCTGATTAGCACCCTTTTTAGTTGTCTTTCATTGCAATGTAATTCTCTTTATTAAAAATCTTCTAAAAATAGAATATACTTTTCTGAAACTTTATTTGAGGAATATTAATTGATTTAAAGTTTAATTAATCGGATTTGAAACAAATATTATTTAAGTTTAAAATATCGCAGAAATGGATTTTTTAACATCGCAGTAGCTGTTTATTTATGAAGCTCTTGACATATTTGATAGATGACAGATTGATGTTGATTCAATGTTTTTCTACAGAGGCTTTAGCCGTAGAAATAGTTGTATATAATGTGAGCGCCTTTTGTATATAATTTTGAATTACCCAAAATGGTGAAATTAATACAGAATTTTAAAAGATTTAAATTTTAAATTACTCTAATTAAAATAAAAAATGAAAACAATTCTTGTAAAAATTAATTATTCATCAAAAAACTTCATTTTCTAAGGCAATAGTGTTCTTAATATATCTTATTTATGGAAGCAATTAATAGCTTTTCTAATTAAATGATGTCATAGTTTGAATTTTTAATTTTATGATTCAGAGCAGATTTTCGGTAAATGATGTTTTGGTTTGACAAAAACAAATTAATGATTTAAATTCTCCAAGGACTCCTGCTTTTAACTAATATGTACTAACTGAGTAATGCTATTTGAAGAGGGTGGCATTTTAATTTCTCGAAATTTCATAAAATGAAATGTGGGTAACAAATGTAAAAAGATTACCAAGATTTTCTAAAACAACAAAATATATTTAAAAATAATTTAATTCATTTGTGAATAAATCCTGAAAATTTCATTAAAATGCGAGAATTAAATTACTTTTTGGAATAATTTCCAGAACAATGTGATTTTACCGCAAAAAGACACTAAATTTCCCAGGATAATCTTTATCCCACCCGCTGACGCAAGAATAACAAGATTTTGAACCATAATTTCGAGCCTACTAGAAAAGATTAAAAGACGAATAAAATAATAAAAAATTCTTCGGTCTTTACTCATGATTATAACAAGGATTTTGACAATAAAAAATTATTTGAAGTTTTATCCTGATATGTTCTTTTTTAGCAAATTTGTGGAGGTACCTGCCCGGATGTGGGTTGTGGTGCAGTGAATATCGGCTTGGAACGAGAAGTCAGAGAACCGAGTTCGAATTCGTTGCATTCACTTACGCGCAAACACCCTTGGGAAAGATATTAATCTGTCTCTTCCCTCTAGCCATGGGTCAAATAACAAGACAGGTTGGGTTCTAAATCCTTGATTGGCAACCTGTCTACCGCAGAAAACAATGACAACCTTCTGCGGGAAAATGTTCTGCCCAGTCAGTCATGTCTCTGTCGGGACATGATCACCCAAGCGTGTATCACGTGTGGCACTTAACTGACTGACCTGTTCTATACGAATGATTTTATTTTAGACTAAATTTATAGTTTTAGTGTAAAAACTATACCACTAAAAATGTTAAAGGCTAAAAACCTTACTTTAACACTAAAACTCTTGACTTAGTACGAAAATACGTGTTAAGGGACATTTTACAATACCAACTCTTTTTTTAGCCTATAAAGACGAGGGGCGTGGTGTTTTCAGACCCACGATTAAATATGAAATTGTAACGCAGACAATTATTTTTTTACTGAAAACATTCATCTAATTTTTTTAAAAAATGAGGCCAGTTAACATTTTAAACACCAACACCTTATATCTTTAGTTTAAATTTAGTACCATTTTGGGAATTTTAACTTTGAAAATATATATTGATCAATTTCTTTAAAATATTTATTGAGGTGGCACAAAGCTGTATAAAGTGGCGCTTAGGATTAAAATCGTTTCTTTTTTCAGTTATTATTAAAGAACTAAAATTAGTAGTAATCCACTTCTACACCTAGTATATTTTAAGGCCCTTGTATTTCTGTGACAATGTGAAGAGTGTTCTTATTGCATGCTTCACACAGACTCGAGACTATAATTAACAACGATACTAATTATGAGGATTTCGCTATTTTTGCTTTTTAATGTTTTTATTAATTAAACTTACTTTAATTATTCTTTATTATTATTATTATTATTATTATTATTATTATTATTATTATTATTATTATCCTTGTAAAGTGATCATTTTAATTCATTATATCTGTATAATTAATTTTTCACCTTTTTCCTTCTGTATCAAGTTAGCCTACCTTTACGGCCCTCCATTTTCGCAAAGGTGAAAATGTATGTTCCTGCCATCGAGTTCTAATTAGATCGCAAAGTTCTTCATAGAGAACAATTTTCTTAAATCATATTAATATTTCGCACTATTTGCTGGTGTTGGCCGGTCGCACTTCGGCAGTTTTCACTACCGCCCGGTTTTACGCCATGAACAGGAATTAATCTTTTTTTTTTTTTTTTTTTGTTCTTCCTTCGGGCAGATCCGTATTTTATCTGTGAGAGTTATCTACTTGTCGTTTTCACATCATCAATCCTAAGTAAGCAAGCTCAGAGTCGTCGTCACTGACCCACGGATGAATGGACGCCATTGCTCTTTGTTTCACACATTCTTCTTTATTTTTATTGTTTTTCCTTTTCCTTTTTCTTTCTAATTTTTTTGTCTTTCTATTTTTTTTCTTTTGTGATCAGGCAGTCTTTTTGTTGCTTATATCTTTCATTCGTCTGGACGTTATATATCAGAATTTTAGTTTTTGGTGAGGACCTTATCCTTGACACATGAAACTGATGCACAATTTTTCATTTAGTTGCGATTTCTCGCACAATAAATTGACTTCTTATCCGTAATTTGCAATTTCCACCTCATTGTTACCGTTTCCGGTTAACCCTTATATTTTTCTTCCTATTTTTTTCCTTTCTTCAATTTGGCACTCATTCATTCTACTGAAATTTTCTTTCATTTCTTTCGCTTTTTTCTTTTTCTCTGGAGATTTCTGTTATTTTTTTGGTTCTTTCTTTCTTCTATTTTGCGATTTGATTTAATGATATTTTTCCTTTACTCTAATTTTCATTTTTAATTTCAATTTATTTCTTTTTCTTTATTTTAGCACCGATTGCAACCTCCATTTTCTTCATTTTTTTTACCTTCCTTAATGGAAGGTAAAAAAAATGAAGAAAATGGAGGTTTTAAATGCCAACTTTTTTCAATTCATTTTTGAACATTTTCTTCATTTTGTTATTCCGTTTGCTTTCTTCCTTTCTTGTCATTTATTCAGGCAAACTCACCAAGCTCATTGCTGGGTACCTTTGCCTCTTATGTCTCCTGTATGTCTTGTGGTTGTTTAATTCTCCAAGTCCTTTTTCCTCATTATGTGTTATGTTTTCTGTCTGCAAGTTTAAGTTTCTTTGTAGTTATTATTTTCTTGAATAATTGTTTGCGTGACTAATACATAGTATTCTCAGTTTTTTTCTCGGTAGATCTACATTTCTGTCTTCTTCTGTTCAGCTGTCACAGGCACAAGGAAGATTAGAGTTTACACAGCAGTTCAGAATTATTATTTATTTTTTGTTTGATTCTAACTATATTTTTCGCTCTCTTAATACTTTGCTTAGCTTCTGAAAGATTCTGCGCTATTTCTCTCCACCTTAGAATTCCCGTATCAAAATTAAATATCTACAGAAAAATGTATTCTTTCCTCATTTTTCTATTTTTGTGGTATTGAAATTATTACGGGCTCTATATACGATTTATTTTAATCGAAATTTCTATTTTGTTTGAAGTCTTAAGATAATTGTTGGGTTAAGCCAAGCTTGGCTCAAGGTCAAATTTATGAAGGAGGAACGATTTATTTCTGAGCAAAAAAAAAAATAAATCTTCATCATATATCTTTGGTTTTCCTTAAATTATACATCACTGGATTTCTGTCTTCCGTTTATTTTTTCTGTTTTAGTTTGTAATTATTACACAATACTTGTTAACTAACATATTTTCCGTTAATATTAAGTGCTGGATGATCACTTACCATTGACAGACATTAAAAAACTAAATCAAAGTCGATTCTGCAACTGAATGGTTAGTGGATCACGGTAAGTTTTTTTTTAAGTATAATGCCAAATACAGGTGGGGAATACTAGAATTAAGCAAATACAACAATTTAAATACTTAGGAAGTGTTCTAACAGGAGATGGAAAGTGCGACACAGAGATCCGAAGGCGAATTGGCACGGCGAAGGACGCGTTCTAGAAGCTGAGTAAAGTATTAAGACACAGGAAAATTTCACTAGAAACAAAGAAGAGAATGCTAAATTGCTATGTGATGTCAGTTCTTCAACACGACAGTGAATGCTCCACAATATCATCGAAGATGAGGAAAAAACCTGAAGCAGCGGAAATGTGGTTCTACAAAAGGATGCTGCGGATATCATGGATCGAGCATGTGAGCAATCATGAGGTTTTAGAAAGAATGGCAACGGAAAGAAAATTAATAGTGAGCATCAGGAAGAGATAACTGAAGTTCCTGGGACATGCAATGAGGAAGGAGGGCTTGGAGAACCTGATACTGACTGGCCAGATAGAAAGAAAAAGAGACAGAGGAAGGCAGCGGATAATATATTTGCAGGGCCTGATCATGGTGGATGACGGAACGGGGGTTGCGAGGTGTAACAGGAGAGAACATACTAAGAGCCACTAGGGTTAGGGAGACGTGGAAAGACATGATCGCCAACGTCCTGAAAGGACATGGTACATAGAACAAGAAGATATATTTTATATATTGCTAGCAGTAATTACCCGCCGTTCCACGGAATGGGAAGAGTATAAGTCTACTTTTAATATTTTTTATACGACCCACATCTGCAGATAATAAATACGGGAGATAACACTTGTGTTTTTTAAAGAGTTCTTCTCCATGCAAAAATTAATGTGTTGTACTTATCTTTAAAAATACTTGAAAATAAGAAATTAAAACAAAGATTAAACTAAAGAGCCACTTTTTCTTTCTTATGTAGAAAAATAAATTTCCAAGGGGTGTGTAAGTTTCGAAACAAATTAGATGAAAATGTGGAAATGTAATTTAATAGAAATCAGTGAGTATACACACACGGATACACGCGCACACTTACACACATCTTTAGTTTTATTATATAGATTATAGTTATCATTTCACCTCAAGCAAGATGATAATGCCACTGAGACACAAGGGATTACAGAGAACGAAAGAAGAAAGAGAAGACGTTAGTGAGGAGAAAGGATAATAAATGAACAGGAATATGGAAGACAGAAGATGACGATTCAATTTGCATTTAAATTTTTGAAGATCATATGTAGGAGAGAAGGAAGAAACCGGAAGAGAGTTCCATAAGTGTTGGTTCCAATCCGTCAATAGGAATGACTGGAAAACAATTTTTCCTTCCATTTTATAGACAGAAGTTCACAAATGCATGCTGTGATTCTTCCAAAACAATAAAATAGGATAGTTCATGGTTTCAATTGACTCAGTCCTGGTCTGTCTTAGTTTAAAATCAGGATGCTACGTTCACTAAGCCGAATTCGCTCTTGTGTGTCAACCTTAATTCTTACTTTTGCCATTTTACTATTCCTTTGCTTTATTACTGATGCTTTGCCTTGCATAAATTGTTTGCATGACTTATTTTATTCTTTGTTCTGTTCTGTTCTTAATTTTTTTTTTACATACTTTGTCAGTTCTGTTTGTTGGGCAGTTCTGCTATTCATTTTATCAGATGACTGTTGCGTTGCCTTGCATATTGCCTGCTTGCTTGATATTATTCTTTTTCCCTGTTCCTATAAGTTTCTTGCTTATTATGAACATAATCAGTTCTGTTTGTTGGGCAGTTCTGCTATTGATTTTAACAGATGACTGTTGCTTTGCCTACCATATATTGTCTGCTTGCTTTATATTAATCTTTTGCACTGTTCTTTTCTTTTACTTGCTTATTATGAAAATTATCAGTTCTGTTTGTTGGGCGGTTCTGCCATTCATTTTAATAGATGACTGTTGTTTTGCCTTGCATATATTGTCTGCTTGCTTCATAATATTTTTTTGCCCAGTTCATTTCTTTTTCTTGCTCAATATGAACATTATCATTTCTGTTTGTTGGGCAGTTGTGCCATTGATTTTACCAGATGACTGTTGGTTTGCCTTGCGTATATTGTCTGTTTGCTTTATATTATTCTTTTTCCATGTTCTGTTAAGTTACTTGCTTATTATGAACATTATCAGTTCTGTTTGTTGGGGAGTTCTGTCATTCATTTTTACAGATAACTGTTGCTTTGCCTTGCATACATTATATGCATGCTTTATAATATTCTTTTGCCCTGTTTTTTTCTTTTTATTGCTTATTATAAACATTATCAGTTCTGTTTGTTGGGCAGATGTGCCATTCATTTTACCAGAAACACTTGCTTTGCCTTGCATCTACATGTTTATAATATTTTTTGCCTTGTTCTTTTCTTTTTCTTGCTTATTATGAACATTATCAGTTCCGTTTGTTAGGCAGTTGTGCCATTGATTTTATTAGATGACTGTTACTTTGCCTTGCATATATTGTCTGCTTGCTTTATATTATAATTTTGCCCTGTTCTTTTAAGTTTCTTGCTTATTATGAACATTATCAATTCTGTTTGTTGAGCAGTTCTGCCATTCATTTCACCGGTGGACTGTTGCTTTGACTTGCATATATTGCCTGTTTGGTTTATATTTTTCGTTTGCCCTGTTCTGTGATGTTTCTTGCTTATTATGAACATTATCAGTTCTGTTTGTTGGGCAGTTCTATCCTTTATTTTAACAGATGACTGCTGCTTTTACTTGCATATATTGTCTGCATGCTTTATAATATTCTTTTGCCCTGTTCATTTCATTTTATTACTTATTATAAACATTACAAATTCTGTTTCCTGGGCAATTCTGCCATTGATTTTACCCTATGATTGTTGCTTTGCCTTGAATATATTGTCTCCTTTATATTATTCTTTTGCCCTATTCTTTTCTTTTTCTTGCTTATTATGAACATTATCAGTTCTATTTGTTGGGCAGTTCTGTCATTCATTTTAACAGATGACTGTTGCTTTGCCTTGCATATATTTTCTGCATGCTTTATAGTATTCTTTTGCCCTGTTCTTTGCTTTTGCTGGCTTAGTGTGAACATTATCGCTTCTGTTTTTTGGGCAGTTCTGTCATTCATTATAACAGATGACTGTTGCTTTGTCTTGCATATATTGTCTGCATGCTTTATAATATTCTTTGCCCTGTTGTTTTCTTTTTCTTGCACATCATGAACATTATCATTTCTGTTTCTTGGGAAGTTCTGCCATTGATTTTGCCAGATGACTGTTGCTTTGCCTTGCATATATTGTCTGCTTTCTTTATAATATTCTTTTGCATTGTTTTTTTCTTTTTTTTCTTTTTTTGCTTATTATGAACCTTATCAGTTCGGTTTGTTGGGCAGTTTTGTCATTCATTTTAACACATGACTGTTGCTTTGCCTTGCATATATTGTCTGCCTGCTTTATAGTCATCTTTTGCCTTGTTCTTTGCTTTTTCTTGCTTATTATGAACATTATCAGTTCTGTTTGTTGGGCAGTTCTTCCATTCATTTCACCGTATGACTGTTGCTTTGCCTTGCGTATATTGTCTGCATACTTTATAGGATTGTTTTGCCCTTTTCTTTACGTTTTATTGCTTATTATGAACATGAGCAGTTCGGTTTGTTGGGCAGTTTGGTCATTCATTTTACCAGATCACTGTTTCTTTGCCTTCCATATATTGTCTGCTTGCTTTATATTATTCATTTTCCCTGTTGTTTTCTTTTTCTTGCTCAGCATGTATGTCATCATTTCTGTTTCTTGGGCAGTTCTGCCATTGATTTTACCAGATGACTGTTGCTTTGCCTTGTATATATTATCTGAATGCTTTATAGTATTCTTTGGCACTGTTGCTTTCTTTTACTTGCTTATTATGAACATTATCAATTCTGATTGTTGGGCAGTTCTGCCATTCATTTCACCGTAGGACTCTTGCTTTGCCTTGCATATATTTTCTGCATGCTTTATAGTATTCTTTTGCCCTGTTCTTTGCTTTTGCTGGCTTAGTGTGAACATTATCGCTTCTGTTTTTTGGACAGTTCTGTCAATCATTATAACAGATGACTGTTGCTTTGCCTTGCATATATTGTCTGCATGCTTTATAATATTCTTTGCCCTGTTGTTTTCTTTTTCTTGCACATCATGAACATTATTAGTTCTTTTCTTGGACAGATCTGCCATTGATTTTACCAGATGACTGTTGCTTTGCCTTGCATATATTGTCTGCTTTCTTTATAATATTCCTTTGCATCGTTTTTTCTTTTTTTTTTTTTTGCTTATTATGAACCTTATCAGTTCGGTTTGTTGGGCAGTTTTGTCATTCATTTTAACACATGACTGTTGCTTTGCTTTGCATATATTGTCTGCCTGCTTTATAGTCTTCTTTTGCCTTGTTCTTTGCTTTTTCTTGCTTATTATGAACATTATCAGTTCAGTTTGTTGGGCAGTTCTGCCATTCATTTCACCGTATGACTGTTGCTTTACCTTGCGTATATTGTCTGCATACTTTATAGTATTATTTTAACCTGTTCTTTGCTTTTTATTGCTTATTATGAACATGAGCAGTTCGGTTTGTTGGGCAGTTTTGTCATTCATTTTACCAGATCACTGTTTCTTTGCCTTCCATATATTATCTGCTTGCTTTATATTATTCATTTGCCCTGTTGTTTTCTTTTTCTTGCTCATCATGAATGTTATCATTTCTGTTTCTTGGGCAGTTCTGCCATTGATTTTTCCAGTTGACTGTTGCTTTGCCTTGCATGTATTATCTGAATGCTTTATCGTTTACTTTCGCCCTGTTCTCTGCTTTTTATTGCTTATTATGAACATTATCAGTCCAGTTTGTTGGGCAGATTTGTCATTCATTTTTACAGAATAATGTTGATTTGCCTTGCATATATTGTCTGCATGCTTTATAATATTATTTTGGCCGCTTCTTTTATTTTCTTGCTCATCATGAAAATTATCAGTTCCGTTTGTTGCGCAGTTCTGCCATTGATTTTACCAGATGACTTTTACTTTGCCATTTTACTTCTTATTATGAACATTATCAGTCCAGTTTGTTGAGCAGTTCTTCCATTCATTTTACCAGATGACTGTTGCTCTGCATTGTATATATTGTCTGCTTGTATTATATTATTCTTTTGCACTGCTTTTTTCTTTTTCTTGCTTATTATGAACATTATCAGTTCTGTTTGTTTGGCAGTTCTGCCATTCATTTTAACAGAATAATGTTGATTTGCCTTTCATATATTGTCTTCATGCTTTATAGTACCCCTTTGCCCGGTTCGTTTCTTTTTGTAGCATATTATGAACATTATCATTTGTGTTTGTTGCGCAATTCTGCCATTCATTTTACCAGATGACTGTTGCTTTACCTTGCATATATTATCTGTTTGCTTTATATTATTCATTTGCCCTGTTCTTTTCTTTTTCTTGCTTATTATGAACATTGTCAGTTGTGTTTGTTGGGCAGTTGTGCGATTCATTTTACTAGATGACTGTTTCTTTGCCTTGTATAGATTGCCTGCTTGCTTTATAATAATCTTTTGCTCTGTTTTTTTTATTGCTTATTATGTACGTTGTCATTTCCGTTTGTTGGGCGGTCCTGCCATTAATTTTACCAGAAACTTTTGCTTTGCATTGCATATCTTGTCTGCCTGCTTTATATTATACTTTTGCCCTGTTTTTTTCTGTTTCTTGCTTATGAACATCGTCACTTGTTTGTTGGCCAGTTGTGGCATTGATTTTAGCAGATGACAGTTTCTTTGCCTTGCATATATTGCCTGTTTTCTTTATATCATTATTTTGCCCTGTTCTTTTCTTTTTCTTGCTTATTATAATCATTATCAGTTCTGTCTGTTGGGCAGTTCTGCTATACATTTCACCAGAAACTGTTGCTTTTATTTCTTATATTGTCTGCATGTTTTATATTATTCTTTTGCCCTGTTCTTTTCTTTTTCTTGCTCATTATGAACATTATAAATTCTGTTTGTTGGGCAGTTCTGCCATTCATCTTGCCAGATGACTGTTGCTTTGCCTTTCATATACTGACTGCTTGCTTTATATTATTCTTTTGCCCTGTTCGTTTCTGTTTCATGCTTGTTATGAACATTGTCCGTTCTGTTTGTTGGGCAGTTCTGCCATTAATTTTACCAGATGACTGTTGCTTTGCCTTGCATATATTGTGTGCTTAGTTTATAATATTTTTTGCCCTGTTGTTTTCTTTTTATTGCATATTATGTACATTGTCAGTTATGTTTGTTTGGCAGTTCTGCCATTCATTTCACGAGAGGGGTGTTGCTTTGCGTTGCTTATATTGTCTGCACGCTTGATATTATTCTTTTGTCCTGTTCTTTTCTGTTTCTTGCTTATTTTAAAAATTATCAGTTGTGTTTGTTGGGCAATTCTGCCTTTCATTTTACTAGATGACTGTTGCTCTGCCTTCTACATATTGTCTGCTTGCTTTATATTATTCTTTTGCCTTGTTCTTTTCTTTTTCTTGGTTATTATGAACCTTATCAGTTCTGTCTTTTGGGCAGGCCTGCAATTCATTTTACCAGATGACTGTTGCTTTGCCTTGTATATATTTTTGGCCATATTTTTCCCTTTTTTTATTATCTATTACAAACTTTGTAAATTCTCTTTGTCATGCATTTCTGCCATCTATTTTTATTTGACGAGGAAATTCACTCTACAAACCGTTGTAACATAAATGTTACATCTCGATATTTCAGTAGTAAAACAATGAAACCTACTTTTCAATCTTGTACTGCGCTTAACTTCATGCGACTAGGACAATAAAAACTAAACTATTAGAATAACTGCCATGAAAATATTTATAGAAAAGACAGAGGAACGACAGTGAGAAAGGGACTGACGCCGAGTTGTCAGATCAGGATCGATAACATTGCAGTCTATTCTTTGGATTGGATTTTGTCAACAATCTCGAGATATATAGCACTCCAGATATGATAGCAATATTCCATACACGGACAAATGGTAGATTTATCAACGTACAAAATAGATTCTGGCGAGAAGTATTGTCTAGTACGATATTGTGAACCAACTTTCCTAGCAGCAACCCGAGCAACTGATTCACTAAAATGATTTCAATTCATTTTCATTTTTCCAGTAGAAAACATGAGACCAAGAAGGCGTAGTGAATTCATTTCCGGAGGTTAGCATTAGTCGTGTTGATAGAAGGCAAAATTAATTATCTCAAGAGACAGTAATTTTGTTTTGAAGGTGTTTTATAAGCCCTTTCTTGCCCCAGTTAACTACTGATTGAAGGTCATTTTCGAGGTCGGCTATCAATTTTACTTTTGCGAACATATCAGTCTTACTATTTAAACAAGAATAAATATTTGTGTTATTAGCATAAAGAACTTGTTGGGAAATGATAGCATCTGGAAGCTGTTTGATAAAGATAAGAAACCAAGGAGAGTCTAGGGTGGGGGGCGCACTAATGTGAAATGATTTTAAATAGTGACTGCTTAACGTGATTCTCATTATACGATTTAGTCTTACTTTGTTTGACTTAGTCTGACACAGGGCCTCGTGGAGGATTTTACGCATGTCTCCCACATGGTTATGGCTTTGAAAGCCAATATCCCAAAATACTGACCTTCACCTAGATTTGAACCACAAATAATGGCGCCGGTGGGAAAATAATTTGTTGATTGAAACGTAATTATATGTTCTTCTCAGAAAGACATTTGAAAACGGATCTCCTCTTACGAATTTTGTTAATAATGTATTTTTCGAGAGAGATGTGGGGGGGGGGGGGTCCAAGGAAAGCATTTTAAACGAGACTAAAAGTTAAATTTTTGTGAGTTCAAATGTAAAATTAAAATATATTTAAAAAATTAAATTAAAAGATAATTCATTTGCTTTCCTTAAAATCCATATTTCTTTCTTTCTTTCTTTCTTTCTTTCTTTCTTTCTCGCACATTCTCTTTTTATACTTCTCTCTCAACTAATGGGGAAGCAACTCTCATATCAAAAGAGGAAGAAGAAATAAAGACTGAACAACTATTGTGAAACGGAAGTTCGCTGGTTCAGGGTCTAGTTATTGTGACTGGAAATAGAGAGGCTCAACGCCTACAACAGTAAAAAATGAAAAAGAAAGGAAAGCTGGAAAATAAATCAAATAATTTTGTTCAATCAACAGAACAAAGAGACTTTTGATATTAAACTTTCGTGCCGATTAGTCTGGTGGCTTTCTAAAGTGTTTATAAAGATGCAGTCGACAGACAGCAGCAGAGAGTAGTCAGCCATGCTAACCAACCAAGCGCGTCTCGTGAAGAACTAGCGGTCATCTGCTTAAGACATTTTTCCGACCTTTTGAGGACCTAGAAAATACAATGTTTGGCGTCTGCAAAATGTGTCCAAAGTAATCCCACGCTCGACTACTCCCAAAGTCAGGCTCGTAAACTATCAAGTACCCAG
The DNA here is from genome assembly GCA_037127315.1 of Ascarosepion bandense. Lineage (NCBI taxonomy): Eukaryota > Metazoa > Mollusca > Cephalopoda > Sepiida > Sepiidae > Ascarosepion > Ascarosepion bandense. The sequence continues at coordinate 1,541,817 of JBBBDQ010000788.1, read as the reverse complement.
CCGAACGAACTTTCGTCAACCCGAATTACAAAGGACTCGATCTAATCGAAGTCAAATAAATAAACATATATTCATTGTGTTTATATTTTTATTATGTTTGTTTATTCCGAAGTTTCCGCGAAATATTGCTGAGATCTTCTGACGCTTTTCCACAAATTGCGCCTACGCGCCAGCCCTCGCGTACAAACGCGCGCTCACGCATGTACACAGCCTGGCACTAATGAAAAGCAGAGCTTTAGGCATAATTAAAAATAGTTTGAAACATGTAAAAGAGTGATTTCTATTAGAAGTTATAATGTCAAAGATATCAAAGTTGTGAAAGCTTCGAGGAATTCGCGGAATCAATGTGGCTGATCAAAGAATAGTGACTCGAAGAATCAGAAACAAAGATAATGGATCAAAATTATCAATTAAATTGACATTGAATTGTTTTGAAATAAAGATCAAATAATCGATAACATTATTCAATCAGAATTAAAAAAAAAACAAAAACAACCAGCCTATAATGTAATGGACGATTAAAAATAAAAATAAACTGTGAAAATTTAATGAACAAGAAAATGAAATTCAGTTTTGAAATAATTAGAAACTCCTTAGCTACACTGGCTACCCTGAGGGGAAAAAGGCACGGACGAGAACAGATGGAAGAAGTGAAAATAGAGAAAGTAAATTAGTAGATGAAAATAAAAGTTACCATTAAAAAAACAAAAGAAAGAAATGAGAAAATGTCTTAAGATAATTCAAGGTTAAAATTAAGTTATGCAAGTAAATATTTTCGTTGATAACTGTTCCCTTCACTTTTATATCATAACTAGATTTTGGGTCTGTGTCAACCACCGAGAATTGTTGAATAAGGAGTACAAATTGCGTCAGTGTGAATGGAATTATTTGCAGGCACGAACATGTAATTAACAATTGAGTTGACATCTATCTATCTTTTCTTATCTCCGACATTCTGTTCATATCTATCTATCTATCTATCTATCTATCTATCTATCTATCTATCTCCAAATTCGAAGTTGAACTTGCTGTGGTACAAATTGTCTTTCCCTTCTCGTTCGACTCAGAAAATCGTCTTTTCGGGATCGGATTGTCATTTGCAGTAAAAAAAGAGATTTATTTATATTTGATTTATTGATAAATAGATAGATGTAAAGTTGGAAGCTGCTCTTGAAAATAACTTTCAATCTGTTTTTAACCGGGGCAAGAAATGGCTTAAATGTCATAATTTTTAACAACCTCAAATCGAAAGTGCTATCCTTTAATCCTCATAGAGAGCCATTTTTGCCATCCATCAGTATGGCTGATGCTAACCTCTAACTCTTTGCGCCTTCATGGTTTCGTGCTTTCCCCAAGCATGAAATGAGGTGATGGTGCAATAAATTTCTAGGCCTGCTGCTATGAATCTTGTTTCCCTGTGTCATTTTTCTTGCCAGAATCCATCTTGCACGTTTATAAATCTTCCATTCATTCGTGCATTGAATACTGTCACCATATCTGGTCGGGTGTTTCTGCCATTCATCTCGAGGTTCTCGTCTAAATCCGTCTTGCACGTTTATACATCTACTATTCATTCGTGCATTGAATACGGTAGCTATGTTTGGATTGGAACTCTTGTAATATATTTAAAGATTCTCGGTAAAATCCAAAGAAATGTCTGTAATCTTATCGGCTTTGACCTGGCATCTCGAATTCAGTCACTTTCCCATCACCATTTGTGTTTTTTTCTCTGACTTTTCGATATAAATGTTTTCATAGAAATTTTCCCCTCCTTTGTTCTTCAATCTCATGAAATTGTGCGGTAATATAAGATTGGAAACTAGGCCTCCACGTTTTAGTTAGATGTAACCGGAATTTCTGTTTTATGGGTGCACTTACTATCCGCTCAGCTATGGGTGACTCAGTAAAAGTTGTATCACTAGACTGTTATCTGAATTAAAAATCCTTATAATCTAAAAAAAACATTTTCTGGCTTTAAATAACTTGCAAAGGGTTGATAAAACGTAAAAAAATCGAAAATGCCTCCTTTCAAAAGCCATTGCTGAATGTTCACAATTATTTTATTCCTTTTTAATTCACAGACAACTCTTTTACCTTTGCTTTATTGTTGTTCATACATACTGCTGTGGCAGATCTACCCATTAACATAGTAATGGACTAACTGAACCTGCATAAATGCCATGTGACTAGTAGTCACCGGGAGAGCACCAGTCTGGTATGAGTCAGACACCCGTAGAGTGACTTACCGGATAGAGACTTTGATATTCAACACCGCTTGCTCGTCAGCTGGACGAACAAGCTGGCATATTGTACCTTTACCCGTTATTTTGTTAATACAATTGTTTACACTAACCCCGTGTCCCTGTTTTTATTTGTGACCCCTTAAACAGGGTTACAACACATATTCATATTCATTATGGTAAACTGAAGCCATTTTAAGAATTTTAAACCCACAGATACAGCCTGATAGATTGTCTCGTCATAGCATGATATAAATATTAAATATTTTGAGTTTCAAAAATAATTGAAATAATTTTCTGAAGTACTGATAATTTTGTTATTGCCATTTTTAATGTTGCATTTATAATGGTATTTTATTGGATAAAAAGTTTCTAAAATAGATTCAGTATCTATTCTTCATGGCTAAAGTTGTTTTTTCTCTTAGATATAAAGCATTTGAGAAATATTTAGGAAGTGAGCTTTATTATTTTAAATTAATCTGATAATTTGTGCCTTGCTGCGTGTATGCAGGTATATATTTGTCTCTGTGTGTAAGTTGATCTTTGTTAATACTTAGGATGATGTGCTACCGTAATTCCTTATATTTGGGTTTAGTCAGGGTAATATATAATTATATATATTTGAAAATATTTTTATAGGTCCAAAATTTAATTAAAGTGGTGAAAGTGTGTAGCTTAATGTTACACATTATAAAATAATAAAAAAAGTGAAGCAACCGGTTTCGCTCCCGCTCGTCAGGCCTCTACGGGAGATTTAAACTAGCATTAAAATAATGAAGTGTGTGATCGAAAATAAGGAGAAAAATGAATACAAAGAGCTAGAGGCTAATAATATCGAGCCCCAACAATTCACGCTGTTTGCACAGGGAAGGTTTGCGGGACCCGATATATAAAGCCTCTAGCACCTTGAGATGGAACAAAGAGTGTGACCGGGACACAACAGTGAACCAATCTACAATATATTATTCGCTCTAAGCACTTTTTATTTACTGAACCTATCAGTACTCATTCACAAATTAAGGAAATTATTTTTGAAATTATTATTTTTTTAAAATCTTGATAAAAACATTTTTTTACCTCTGTTACCTCCCCCTTTCCACGTAAATCCATGAAATCTTAATAAATTTTATGTTGATGGCTAACTTTTGTTTTATTAGTTCAACACAGGACTCAATGGGGAAAATAAATCATCTATTTTTTTTTATTTTAAGTTTGCAATTATTATCCGAAAACCTCTGAAGAGTAAAATAAAAAATGCAATAAAACTCTGATGTAATTTAATTTGATAAGCTTTTAATTGTTTGAATAAATAATAACTATTGAGGACATTATACTCTAAAGAAAAAAATCGATTAATAATAAAACGATTGTTATTAAACTTTTCAATTTTAGATAGGCAATATAATCATCAATTCTTAACTAAAAAGTCTACTCGCAATCAACTTTTTGAAGATTTTAAAAATATTTTAAAACTTTATATATTATTAAATTATTTAATAATAATAATAATAATAATAATAATAATAATAATAATGAAAACAGTTCTTTTAAAATTTAATTATTTTATTAATGAATATTATTTATTAAGACGTTACCATCATTTGTAGTATGACAAAGTAAAATTTTTCCAGGGAATCAGAATTATCCTTCCTTGGAAATTCCACAGGTTCCGCTAGTTTTGATAAATAATATTAATTCACACACACACACACACACACACACACACACACACACATATATATATATATATATATATATATATATATATAAACAAATGTTTAGAAGTACAAAATTGGTATACTATTTTAAAAACAAGAAATTAATTGTTAGTCCTTAAGGCCCTTTTGTCCAGCATTTCATCATGAGAAAAATCGTTGGAAAATGAATTAAACGAAAAGAACAGTAACGATGAAAATGAAGAGCACAATATATATATATATATATATATATATATATATATATATATATATATATATATATATATACTGGTAAAGAAAACACGAGTAATTAATTAGCGAGGGACAATTAAAATAAAATATCCCCTACAAGTTTAGACACTACAAAATCCTTCTGTCGGCAGAGAGAAGGTTTCCATAATGATATAGAGACCGATTCCAAAATCTGTAAATGGTTATTGGAACCAACCTTATGTATAATTCTAAACCGCTCTTTCTTATAGGACTTGACACATGTAATATTCTCCACTAGATGTTGAGCAATTGCCGATTCCATATTTGTAGAGGGAGGGTAACACATGTTACTTATTTTGCCAAGTCTTATTTTCGAAGGCACATGCTGATTCATCCTCGTTGCTTAATGTAAGGTGGTACGCCTCTCATAACCAGCAGCACACTGGCAATTCAATCCATAAACTAAATTACTCATTTTGATGTAGGGCAAACTCTCACTTTTCTCGCTGTGTCTCTTTTCTTTTGTCCTCCTTTCTTACCCTCCGTATCAAAGTCTAGACGACAACTTTCTAACATAATCTACTCTCTTTTTTCAACAGCCCTCCAATTATTTTTTTTTATTTTATGTTACACCTTTTCTTCTTTCATGGTTATGTTTTTGAGTATACTTCCGGTAAATGAATTATGTACTGTATTTGCATAATAAATGAAATTTGCCTCGGAAGAAGTGAGGTTTTTCCTCGCTGAAATGACCATACGGCATATGTATTTTTCGGAGTTTATATATATATATATATATATATATATATATATATATATATATATATATATATGTACAAAATTGCTTTTATTTTTATTTTTTTACTAATATTCATCCAATTCTAGACCCAATGCCCACTCATGGTAGAAGGTTGCATCGTTTAGTTGTATTGGTTTAAAAAAATGGCAAGATAACTAGAAAGATAGCTAATTCTACAGGTGAAGGAGTCGAGATTTAATTAGGGATAAGCAATTCAGTTCAGGTAGAGACATTAGAAGTATAGAATTGAAGTAAAATTTAGAAGGGACCAGAAACCCAATTCTAAACAGGAAACAAGTGATAAACCTCTACTCTTGTTCAAAAGAATGAGGAGGAGACATTATAAGTATAGAGTCAAAGTAGACTTTAGAAGGAACCAGAAGCCCAACCTTAAACAGAAAAAAAGGGATAAACCTCTGCTACTGTTCAAAAAACCCGGGAAGGAGACATTAGAAGTATAGAGTTGGAGTAGACTTTAGAAGGAACCGGAAATCCAATCCTAAAAAGGAAACAAGGGATAAACCTCTACTCTTATGCAAAAGACTGAGGAGGAGACGTTAGAAGTATAGAGTTGAAGTAGACTTTAAAAGGAACCAGAAACCCAATCCTAAACAGGAAACAAGGGATAAATCTCTACTCCTGTTCAAAAGACTGAAGAGGAGACGTTAGAAGTATAGAGTTGAAGTAGACTTTAAAAATTACCAGAAAACTAATCCTAGACAGGAAACAACTTTTAACCTTTTACTATTCTTTTTTATCAATGTCCGGCTATCCACTTGCACAAACTTGTTAAGTAGCTTACTCGTTGGTTTCCCTTGCTTCTCTTGCCTTTGCGAGTGCAGGTTTGAAGAACTTAACCTTGAAAAGGGATACTGAATGATCGCGATACATTTACCAAAAACTAATTTCAACTTTATGTGTATCTGTTCATATGTAATTGGTTGGCTTCAATATTTGGAGCTCATTGAAGTTCCATGGAATGTTTTCCTTCCTCTTCTTCCGAGAGGCCCGCTAGAGGGAGTGATGATTATAAAATGCGGGTAACAATAAACCGCCTTTATTTTTCTATCCGAAATATAGCAGCGTTAACACTAGCCTTGTGGCTATGTGTTAGATTTTACGCATACGCACTTCACACACATTTTCTAACTGCTTACCTTTAAATGTATTTCTTCCTTTTCAGTTATCTATGTATGGCTGCGAATGCAGGAAAGTCTCATCGTAAATGAAGGTAAGACTTTAAGCAACCGAAATGTGGTTCTACAGAAGGATGCTAAGGATATCATGAACGGAACAAGCGAGTAACGACGAGGTTTTGGAGAGGATGGAAAAAAAAAAAACAGAAACTGATACTTAACATCAAGAAAAGACAGCAGAAGTTTTTGGGACATGCAAAGAGGAAGGAGGGCTTAGAGAAATTGATACTCACGGACGGATAGAGGGGAAGAAAGACGATGGAAAGTAGCACATGACATACTTGATGAATTTAAGCAGATGAATTGAGGAGCGGAGATTACGTGGCATAACAGGAGAAGGGGTATTAAATGCGACAAGGGATAGGGAGATGTGAAAGGCCATAATCGTCTACGTGCTGAAGGGACACGGCACATAGAAGAAGATGTACCTACATGTATATTTTCCTTTTCTTGCATTGTTACTTTTGATATGCAAAGATAGACAAAAAATTCTTCCACGTGTTGAAATTTATTACTTATGAAATTGTGGTATTCACTATTTTCGAAAGTTCTCAGCCACAAACTTGTTCCGATACAAATCCAGTAGACATACTACCCACTACTTTTTTCTCTAGTATCATGTGAAAAATTGTGTTGGGTTGCAGCGGTTAGCAAACGGTACAGCGCGCCTCTAAGGTGCGGCGGAAGAGGATAGCAGGTGAAGCAGAAGAGGATAGCAGGTGAGGCGGAATGATTGAAAAACAAAACATTTAAAGCAGTTTCAAAAACTTCATATGCTAAAAAATAAAAATGATTTCAAAATTTAAAATACTATTATGGATTACTTTTAATTGCATGTAGGTTTCCCATTTTAATTAGTTATAAATAATTATCGACCGATTTTATTATTGTGATATTTTTGCATTATATGAATTATTAAAAATAGAGTAACTAGAGTCCGCAAAATGGAGACGAGAGTTATCAATGATAATATACTAACTTCAAATCTGCTGGTATCTTCCTTAAACCCCCCCCCTCTCTCTCTCTCTCTCTCTCTCTCTCTGGGCCTTCTTTATCGTAGGGCTGCTGGCGCCTTTTCACTGAGACTTCTCTTTTGTGAGGCATGAGCAAAATTTAGTTTCGAACCTGCGGTCCAGGGAACAAAAAAGTTTACTGGAGGATACAGACAGATGAGAATCTTTCACTTGATTATGATCGTTTTAACGTCAATGACATTGTCATGAGAGTATAAAGAGAAGTGGGAGTCCTACCAGGATTTATTATTGACAACATGATTTAACAACATTACATACATTACACGTTGTTAATGACAGAAAGAAAAAAAGACAAACTTCTAGGAAAAAACTAAATAAAAAAGAAACAAGAAAGGCCTAGTAACTGTAAGAAGATAGACAGCATGGCTGACAGCAAAAAAGACAACTCAAGGTGTGATTGACATATTTGGGTACGTCAAAATGAACCAGCTGCAGGAATTCAACTATAGAGGTAATGCAGTAACAAACGAGGTAAAAAAAGAGAAACATAAATCTGAGGGTGCATTGGAATGGCGAAAGTTGCCTTTTAGAAACTAAGCAAATTATTAAACGATAGTAAAAAACAATAAAATAAAAGAAAAGCGTGTTGATATACTATGTAATATCTAATCTCCTACATAACAATGAATTCTGGAGCATCTTCTCAGAAATGAGAAGGGTTGAAGGAACAAGAATTTGGTGATGGATTCTGAAGAATACCATGAACGGAATATTAAAACAACGAAGAGGTTTTCAAAGAAATCCAAGGAAACTGATATTTACAGTAAAGAAGAAACACGTGAATTGTCTGACATGTATAATGAAAGAAGAAGGTACAGAGAATTTAAAACACACATGACATACTGAAGGCACGAAAAAAGAGCAAGTATATTTGACGAGATTGTATGAATCGATGACAGGACAACGGTAGCAAGAGATGGTAAAAATTAAAAATATACTTAGAAGAATAAAAAAGGAATTCTGGAGATCCATGATCGCGAATGTTCTAAGAGTGCATGGCACATAAAAAAAGATGACCGTTTTAAGGTACTAAACATAATCGACTCTTTCCAGAATTTAATCTCAGTGGGAATTTTTTGTGTTTATTTCCAACCATTGCGCTGATGAAAAAGCGCATTTATTCGATTCTTCCTGTCTTACGTCCCATCACCAAATATTTTGAGAAAACTTTCGTTGGTGACGTATTGTGGTTGGCGACGGAGATGAGAGTAGGCAAAAGGACGCACGACTAAAACCCTCTCCGGTAAACACGTCAATTGCCCGAGCAGAAACAGCAAGCAAAACGTATATATATAGTTTATTGATAAAAAGATATTTTAGCAAGCAGATTTTCTGTTGTAAAGTACTCTATATCGAGATAGAAATAGAACGTTATTTCAACTCACGTTGTTATACACTAGGACATATGTCCCTAGAAAACTGAAAGAAAACAGGATATAAATCTCTCTCTCTCTCTCTCTCTATATATATATATATATATATATATTATTTTACTTTAATCCGAAACGGAAAAGTAGGAAGGTAAATTCCAAGAACCTGATCCTAATTAATATTAAAGATTTTAATATTAAAAAATGATACAGGGTGAGAGCTCAATGTAATTAAAATTACAGAGCCAATATAAATTAAAATAAATTTTCAAAATTCAAAAATGGTGAATGAACATTTCAACATGAAATCCCTAAAAGAGAATTCACGTCTCCTCAGCAACACAGTCTATATCGAAATGAAGAAAAATAAGATTAATAATATATATATATATATATATATATATATATATATATATATATATATATATATATTCGAGTGAGTACAGAATGAAGAAAGAATTTTTTTTCACCGTCAAAAACATTAATTTAAAACAGTGCTCGATATATAATGTATAGCGCTGTGAATATTTATTATAAATTATGGTTTAGAACATGTACATAATTTTTTCTATATATGTCTTCTACAATCATATGGCTGTGTTTCGACGTTGGACACCCGACGTCTCACCAGGAGGAATGGGCAAGAACTGAAATCATCCGCTGCCTATATTTTGTTCACTGTTGTTGTGGAGCTGGTTGGGGTTATTGATAATGAAGGGAATATGTCTTTCGTTTTTGTGGGAGAATTTTGATTTATCTATGGGTGCCCTGGATTCTGCAAAGGCTTCGGATCTGGTTGGATTATTCTTACTGTACAACTTAACTGCACATAAGGAAATCGAAATGGACAATATAGGATTATATAGGGACGACGGACTAATGATAATTGATAAATCTACTGGAGGTAAAGTTGATAAAACTAGAAAATTAATCCATAGAGTCTTTAAATCCTTTGGCCTTAACGTAGTGATTAACCACAATATCAAGCAAGTAGACTTCCTAGACATAACATTAGACTTAGTATCGAACAATTTCCAACCTTACATGAAAAACAACGCTAACCCAATATATATAAACCCCAACTCTAATCACCCACCATCCATTATTAAGCACACCCCATCATCGGTAGAACGTCGCATTAACACACACTCATCCAATAAAGAGATATTTGATAATCACAAGGTAATTTATAATAGAATCCTTATTGAAAGCGGGTATAAATCATCAAAGATCAACTTTGTAGAAAAATTCAAAAGTTCAAAAAGCAAAAATAGAAACAGAAAAATAATATGGTATAAGCCTCCATTCAATCAATCAGTTAACTTCAAGCTGGGGCATAAACTTCTTAAACTAATAGAGAAGCACTTCCCCAAAAATAACCCTCTGAGCAAAATCTTCAATAAAAATACCATAAAATTAAGTTATAGCTGTTCCAATAATCTAGAAAAAATAATCAAAATGCATAACAACAAAATATTAAAACTACACAGCAAAAATAACTCCAACACTAATACAAGTCCATCCCGTGATAACAACCTCTGTAACTGTAGAAACCCCAACCAATGCCCAATGACCAATAAATGTCTGACGAAATCTCTGATATACATGTGTTCGATTTCATCCATAGAAAATCCTAAAGATGAAAAAATATATATTGGGAATACCATGAACGTATTTAAAAAGCGCTTTTACAATCAACTCTCATCCTTCAATAACAAAGAAAAACAAAACATGACGTCTCTCTCCAAATACTTTTGGAAATTAAAAGACGAAAATAAAACGCCTAAGGTTAAATAGAAAATCCTCAAACAAGCAAGAACGGAAAAATCTATAAAGGAGCCATGTTTACTTTGCCTTCAAGAAAAATAGAGATCCTTAAATATATAAATAGTAACAAGCTTTTAAACCAGAGGCACGAAACTACAATAAACTGTAAGCACATTAGGGATCTAATCCTACAATCATGCAAGGAAATACTAGGAATTTGATTAGATAATTTAATTATAAAAGATTAAAAATGCTATAGGAAAAATCGATCTAATAAATCCTTAAAGTAATACCCACAAAAATATCTAAATAAATAAAATGTAAAATTAAATGAAATAAACAGGCTCCCAAACTATAATCTATGGAAAATTAAAAATTAAAGAAAAAAATCGATCCTCTAAATTCAAAATTAAGATTAAATATACAAATTTAGATAAATTATAAAAAACTGATAAAATACAAATTTACATTTACCTTCTAAAAAATATAAATTTAGATTTTTTTATAAATAACTTCGCCTAAATACAATAATACTCCACACCTGAATGAACACCCCTATCCCGCTAAAATAAAAATAAAAATAAAAATAAAAATAAACAATTCTATAGAAAAGATCAAATTACTAAACTCTAAAGCAAAGTTTAACATTCCGAATTAGATTAGAAACCTACCCATAAAAACCTTACTTAAATACAAAAATATTCCGTACTGGAAAAATCAAAAATAAAAAGGAAAAAATACCCTACCCCTATCACGTCCATCTGAGGAACACCAAGGAAGACAGCCTGGCCACTAGATAAAAGAGAATACATAAAATCTGTCAAGCACTAGCTAACCACGCCACTGTCCTAAAAATTCTTAAGGTCAACAAACAAGATGGGTTCCCTAATCACAAAAAAACCCACACCCACACGCAAAACTGACCAAGTAACCAACACCACACACCATGTTCTTCGAAATTCTAACCAAAAGATATACCCGACCAATAAAAGCGTACATTCTAACAGATAATGCCATGAATCAACCATTTTAGCATTTACACACCAAGTTCTTCAAAAGTCTAACGGTCAACACGAAAGACATATTCCCTTCATTATCAATAACCCCAACCAGCTCCACAACAACAGTGAACCAAATATAGGCAGCGGATGATTTCAGTTCTTGCCCATTCCTCCTGATGAGACGTTGGGTGTCCAACGTCGAAACAGCCATATGATTGTAGAGGACATATATAGAAAAATTATGAACATGTTCTAAAACATAATTTATAATATATATATATATATATATATATATATATAATAAAATATAATATATATATAATAAGATATAATAATATATTATATATATAATAAGATTAATAATAATAATATATATATATATATATATATATATATATATATATATATAATGTGGAGATATATGTCGATTAAGTGAACAAAGTCATAACAACTTTGACGTTTCGTGAAGGCACCGTTATGATGTCGTTGACTGGTTAAAGCTTTCTTTTCAATCTTCAATACATATGAAGCAGATTGAAAAATTAACCCTGAGGAGTGATGACATCATAATGGTGCCTTCACGACTGAAGCTTTCTTCGGTAAACACGTTAATTGTTCGAACACCAAACTAAACGTGCTTCTGCTATCATATATATATATATATATATATATATATATATATATATATATATATATATATATATATATATATTGAGCACTGTTTTAAATTAATATTTTAAACGTTGCAAACATTTTCTTCGTTCCTTCTTCATTTGGATATATATATATATATCTTCCCCTATGTAGATAGGGGTCGCAGGTTTGAATCCTACCGAATGGCACACATTTTCGTAATAAAAATTGATCGTAAATAATCAGGCCGGTAGAAATAAATATATAATAGTGTTTCATTAAAAACAGAATATCTACTTAAATACGAGTATCGATAAAAAATAATGTTCAAACAATTCATTTCATATATATATATATATATATATATATATATATATATATATATATATATTTACGCTCTCACACTCTGATTGACTACTATGGAGGAATGATAGACTGACAAAATAGTTGCTGCTCACGCATCTACGCATCGTTCATTCAGTAATGAATTTAAAAACTCTCAGCTACTGGCGTCTGTTTACATTGTATATAAAAGGTCCGCCATAGATCAGAGGTAGAATTGCTGACTGATGTCAATTTGGTCGGTTTTCAATCCTGACTAGAAGCAATCGGATGTCTAATCGAACTGATGAGCTGCGATACAGCGGAACAGATCTATCTGCGGATGACTATATATATATATATATATATATATATATATATATATCATAATCGCTAATAGCGATATCTAAAATGCCAGATGGAATCAATGAATCCTGGATAGCATTGAAAATCTAAGAAATGTAAAGGGAAAGAATTAAACGGATTCAACGGTGGCTATTTTACTTGTGAATTCTTTATTTCCTCTTTATTGAACCTGAATACGTTGTTTCATAGAATGGTTTTCGTTTTATTTCAGTAAAACAAACAAAAAAACTGTTTCCAACAATTTTTACGGAATTGGTGCACTAGTCATAATCGAGATTTGTGGCCAGATTTTGAAGTCACAACTCATTGAGTCAAGTCACTGAATTAATTCAACCAAGGCTTTTATCCACTGGGCCATGTGTCCCCGAGTGAATAATTGCGTTGTTGAAGTAAACAGCGGCGGTTAACAAAAACTTAGAGAGATAAGTTACTAAAGGGAAATAGTTGAAAACTAAGCTATCCGGAAAAGGCATGATACGAGGAACTAAAACAATCTGTCTGGGAAGGCATAATATAGGGTCCGGTTCGCCGGTTCGAAATTCCAACGTGTGTTACCTGAAGATTTCCGGAGCGTACAACGGCCGAAACGTTGTAAATATGACAATAAAGACGAGGTTAACAGTCCAAAACATGTTAATCGTGTAAATAGTTGCAGTAGCTCATCTCAGAAATATAGAAATATCCTGATGAAGGCTGAAGCGTGCATCAGCCGAAACGTCATGAATATGATCATAAGGACAAGGACAGCAGTCCGAACAATGTTTAAAATGTACGTTATTCAATGCTATTGTTCTGTCTTTGGCTTTTTCTCTGATGAATTGAATGAAATTTCTTTTGTTTTTTTGTTTTTTTTTTACTTTTGACGTTTTCAGGGTTTCATTAATTCTAATCTCTCTTCCCCCACCTCTTTCTTTCTCTTCCTTCCTCTCTCTTATCTCTCTCTCTTTCTCCCCCTCTCTCTCTCTTTCTATATATATATATATATATATTTCACATTTGATATTTTATGTGTGCCCAATAACAGAAGGAAACCATATGTATATGTAAAAATTGTGGCCGTAAAAATCAACACTTTATAGGGAGTGACGATTTCACGCTTTTAGCGACCATAGGCTCTTAAAGCATGTAACTGAGGGTCATCAGTGCTGATTTCTATGGCCACGCCTTTTCTATCTATCTATCTATCTATCTATCTATCTATCTATCTATCTATCTATCTATCTATCTATCTTAAGCACTCTGGAAGAATGGTAGGCTTTGACAAAACAGTAGCTACTCTAGCATCTACGCATCGCTCATTCAGTAATGAATTAGAGCACTCTGGCCACTGGCGTATAATACATCATACGCTAAAAGTCACCCTCCTTCTACCGAGCGCCCATAGCTCAGAGTTAGAATCGCCGACTGACACCAATTCGGTCGGGTTTCCATCCTGGGTTAAAAGCAATCGGATGTCTAACCGTACTGATGAGCTGCGATACAGCGAAACAGATCTGTATACGGATGACTATATATATATAGTTGTAGTGCAAAGAATTTTCACTTTAACTAAGCAGGTTCGTGACGACTTTATAACGAAACTTCGAAGTCGGTATGAACCTGCTCAGTTAAAGTGAAAGTTTTTTTGCACTATCACCACCCTGATATCGAGCACTTTGCGATATAAAAAAAAAAAACAAACTTACTTGTCAAAATACCTTTCATCAATAAAACTACTGAAAAGGTAAAAACCTTGATGCCAGAACTATCACAACTCAACACTAAACTTATATATACATATAAGTAATATATATGTGTGTGTGTGTGTGTGTGTGTGTGTGTGTGTGTGTGTATTATTACTTAAACACTATATATATATAAATATATATATATATATATATATATATATTTGCTCTGTAATATTTTATTACATGGAGCTCTCTTCCTGTATCATTTTTTAATATTAAAATAAAATTTTTAATATTAATTAGGATCGGGTTTTTGGAATTTACCTTCCTGCTTTTTTCCCTTGGATTGAAGTATCTGAATTAAAATATATATCTATACATACACTCACTAAATGTGGGATAGACACCAAACTACCCGGGTTCCAAACGGTAGGTATCGCCAGGCACAGGTGGGAAAATTCCAAAAAGTTACCCCCAAAATACACTAACACCAGGAGAGTGGAAGGAAGTGAAAGGAGGAAGAGAAGGAAGAAAAGAAAGAAAGAAAAAAAATATTGGTTGCGAAAACGGAACTCATTTTTACTGGGAGTGGGGAGAGTGACGAAAATATAAAAATTTCCTTTTTAAGATGCCTACATTTTGACATTACTTTGGAAACGGTGGTTTACTATCTTCCACTGATATATATATAATATCTCGTGACTTTGCACTACACATGAAGGAATTCTAAAAACTAAAATATTCTGTTAATCTTTTTAAATGATTTGTGAGCGTTCTTGTGGTTGCCAACACTGTTTGTTTATAGATACATAATTTAGAATAAAGCTCATTTCATCTTTTTGTCTTGATAAAGTCCATCACAGGACGAAACGCGTAGGCGATTTAAAATACAGTTTTCCTCTTGTTTTTATTTAACCATATATATATATATATATATATATATATATATATAAGCGTCTACTCAAAAATAAGGTTTAAGTAATATATATATATATATATATATATATATATATATATTTCGGCAACATATCTTCTTACTCACAGATATACGCACACACAAAAAGAAAAACACACATACAAATTCATGTAAGCATAAACACACACATACGCATATATATATATATATATATATATATATATATATATATATATATAATGTGAAGAAAGAAGAATAAGTAATTTACTGTTCTTTAGCATTTATTTTTATTTTTACAGTGGTAAATACAAGCACAGCTAAATATTTTTGAAACATTTTTTCCGTTATTCACCTCAAAAATAAAATATTTAATTATATTATATTAATTATATTAATATATATATTACTATAACCACGCTCTCCCGTAGACTTACTTGTCACCTTTCTGATCAGAATACAATTAAACAACATTTCTTAGAAAAACATAGCCATGGAGGTAATATCAGACAAATTTTAGTCAACAATACAATAATCCTCACTCATACGCACAGTAAAAATACCTTCAGATAGTGGAGGCCATCTACATTAAATACAAACAACCCACACTTAATAAAATCACGTTTAAATCTGGTCATAACACATTACATTGCATTTAAATATATGGTTCTGTTAACATTTCGAACTCTCACGCGGTGTGACGTCATACAAATTTACGAACTGCGTTTGCTATTTGATAACTGTTATCGTTGCTTAGCAAAGTTTTATGTCAACACAAGATAAAATCGTCTTTGATGGTGGATGTTTTTATGTTAACGTTCTTGTAAGCTCTGTGAAGATGGGTGATGTGAGCCGAAAGCTTAGAACAAACTTAATAAAAAATTATCCAAATTTTGTAGAATTTTTGTCTTTATTTTCATCTGAAATAAAAGCCAAAATACGATGTTTAGAACGGCTCATGATTAAACATAATAGACATTCATTGCCTGTTATATTTAACAGTATATGTTTAGAAAATTATCTTCTTACTCAATACACTATATATATATATATAAACCGTTTTCACCATTTAATTTTCATTTCAACTCATTACCTGATGAGAAGCGCACGTAGCAGCTTCGAAACGCGAAAATTTTTGTATAGTGATACTATAAATTTGTAAACCATTGTAACAACCATTACAATATAATGCTCTACGTTGTATCGAGCACTCTTTATAAAAGTAAATGCATGAACAGTCGGTAAAAAAAACCTTCGTGTTCTACAATTTTGTTACAATATATATATATATATATATATATATAACTAATAAAACAGGAAAATCATACATATTAATTAAGAACACAGTAACAATGTTCGGAATATAACATAAACATGCCTCCGTATGCATAAATTTTATACATATTTATTTAAAAGTAAAACAAACTTAATTCTTGATAATGGTTAAAAGTATAGCTAATAGTCCGTGGAAGACATTAATTAAAAAAACAAATTTAAAATTCAAAAACATGAGTAAAGAGGTCAATAAAAATTTAACCAGCATGTTGCAGCCAAAATTATTGTTGTTCAAAAGTATTTATTCGATATTTAAAAAGCGAATCAATTCTTGGCAATATATTTTAATTATTTATCAATATCAAGTTACGAACTAAAAATTAAGAAGTCAAGAAGTGCGTCTGAGAACAATCTGGAATTTGTATATTATATAAGTTATTTGTCGCCGTTTAGCCAAGTTTTCAGCGGAACTTTAACTTTGGAATATGTCCGTCCTTCTGCCGATTGGTTCATTGATGAATGACGAAGGCCGGGCGGAAAAAAGACGACAGTTGTAAAAATAGAGCTCTCTCTTTCTCTCCCCAAGCGCGTCCAGCACAGATTACGCATGCTCACATATTCGCGCCATAATTATCTCGTGTGAAAATGATCGATTCGCGCATGCGTAAACGAATTAGGCAAGCAAAATAGTCGCTAAATGAAATTAGGCAGCGAAACAGTGCCAAGAAATCAAAGAGGCTGTATTTCAGATTTGACAGGATTTCAAAAATCTATTCAATATAATCACATCGCAAGTATTCCCCCTGTAGCCTCAGCAAAGGGGACCCAAACGACCACGCAAGAAGGAATAAGGATGTGAAAGAAGATTGAGGTGTGGGAAAAGTTTGAATTGGTAAAGCACGATGGGTGGTGTGGAGGTAGAAAGTTTGACTGACGACAGTCGGGAATTTGTACGAAAATTATTATTAAAAATAGGAAAGCGAAAAATGATCAAATTGAAAACTATACATACACACAACCTTTCCCCGAAGACGAGTCCTCTATATTTGAAAAAAGATAGAAAATATTAGTGAAAAATATTTTCACGACATCCGTTGTTTTGCTGGTTTAGATTTTTATTCCATTTATTATTATTATTATTTTTTTTTACTTTTACTTTTTAATGTCGATGCGTTGATATTTTAGAAGAAAGCAAAGCTTATTTATTAGATATAAAAATGTATGGAAGTGTTTTGAAAAGAGAAATAGAATACAGGGAACAGAAAAAAAGAGAAAATGTGAAGAAATTTTGAATCTTATAATGTAAGAAAGGAACAATGAGAAGACAATTAGAGAATAAGAACAAAAAGAAAAGGATAATAAATCTACAGTGAGAGGGAGGGGGTGGTAGAGAAAGAGAATGAGAGAGAGAGAGAGAAAAGAAGATAGAGACGAAAACAGAGGGAGATAAAATAAAGTGAGAGAGAGAGAGGGAGAGAGAGAGAGAGAGAGAAAGAGAGAAGGAACGAGAGAGGAAAAGTAGAGAGACAAGAAGGTTGAATGGTACCTAAAGAGAAATTAGGAGGAGTAAAATAAAAAGAGAAGTCATTAGAGAAAAACAAATGGGAGGCAGAAGAGAGTGAGAAGAGGAAAAGAAATGAAGGGAGAATCAATATATATATATATATATATACACACAAAGAAAGCAGAATAGAAATTGAATAAATGAGAGAAAGAGAGAGAGGGGGGGGGGTCAGATAGAGAGAGAGATCTAATAAAGATGAAATATAAGAGGGTTTAAATAATAGAATAAAGAAATGGATATAAAATATAAGAGCGAGTTCGGTTAAAAGGGCGGTGGCGAGGGGTGGGGAAACAAAAGGTGAAATATAAAAGTGTTGAGCAGGGGTTTTCAGAAGTAATTGCATTCTTTTCACTTTTTCATTTTAATAGAGCAAAATTTCTTTTTGTTGTGATTTCAAATAACGAGCGTCAAAATCCTAAATTAGATCAATAGCGTTACACATAATCAATAACGTCATTCCAAATCGGGATGTTCGATGAGAGAACAGGGAAAGGTGGAGGTAGCGAAACCTGCCCAATTTTGGATTGGAAAGAGGTTGCTGGGATGTTGACGGACGCAAAGGGGCGCGCCAAATGTTGGCAAATTTCACGCCGATTCGACAGAAAATAGCATAAATCATAGAAAGTGGAAAACAGAAGTTAGAAGAACAAAGAAAAATTAAGAGGGAGAAAAGTTCGGAAAAAAGGACAAGAAAATTTGTGAAAAAGACGGAAGAAATAAAAAGTAAACAAAGAAAAGAAAATATAAACTGAATAATAATAATAATAATAATAATAATAATAATAATAATAATAATAATGTCTTATTAAGTACAGCCCACACACTAAGGAAAACTTTATCTATGTAATGCTGGGGATGATAGGGAAGATAGAAAAACATGAAATGGAGCCATAACAACACGCCACGACCTGCCTTAGGTCTGTCTCCCCGCAGACTTGGTTGGTAGTGAGACCAAAGCAGAAATCGAAATATGATGAAAAATGACATAATAATAATAATAATGCTTTTTTAGTGACATGACAGTCCCTGAAGATTGTAATGTATTTTTGAAGATCTTCATAAAACCTATCAAAATGCAAGGATCTTGAACTGGAAATCTAAAAAATGTGCCACACGAGGACATCAATAATTCCAGTTGTAGTTGGAACCCTCGGTTTGATTGAAAAAGATTCCAATAGATTCTTTGAAGTAATTCCTGGCAGTCCATACCTTAAAGAAATACAAAAAATTGAACTCACATGTACAGCTCACACATTACGAAACCCTTTATCTACATAAAATGTGTGATCATATTTTTTTTATTTTTTACAAAAATACTCAGTGGAACATGTCATGGTGCCATTTTTGGTCTTGGAGGGAAAGGAAATGAGTAAAGAACAGAAATCAATAGAAACAACGATAATAATAATAATGATTAGAAAGAGCAGCCAAAGACCAAAAACCTCCGCCAAGGCAAAACCGACATCATCACAGCGATTAGCAAGATTATTAAAATAACAAAGAATAACTGCAATGAAATTGACCGCTCTCAAGAGTGAAAGTACAAAAGATGAATACGAGAGCTCTCAAAATTAAATGCAAACTCAAAATAAAACAGGGTAGGTAATTCAGTATGTAAAATGATCTAGGGGAGGTAATTCAGTATTTGGCATTTGAAAAGTTAAAAATTAATTTTCATTAATAAAACCAGAAAAATAACCCAGAAACTTATGCCGTACTGATCGAACCCAAAATCGATTCAGTTCGTGCCAGTCATGAGAGCAATCATCCCTGGAAGTTTTATCCGACTCCATTCATAAAGGCGGAGGTAATCATGATAATAACAGCAACAACAACAATAACGTGAAAAATAGAGTTGTCTCTCTATTTTATCGGAGAGTTGAGGAAGTTGTGGAGAATGAAAGTGGCAGTCATGCTAGTTGTTATCAGAGTATTAGGAATGGTTTGGAACAGATAGAATATTAAGAATAGATACGAGAGAAAATTTGTTGTCACTTGATCTTCAGTACAAGTCATCTGTTATGAGTGGTATGAATATTCAATACGTGATTAAACATATCCATAAAACACATGACAAAAGAGAGTTTGGAAAATTTATCACTCACGGGACTTATTAAAGGCAAGAAGAACAGAGGGAAAGGTAAGTAACTAAGAAGCTTGTTTAAATGGACAGGTGAAAAGGAATTGGAAGAAGTAGTAAGTGGATAAACACCCTAATCTTTATTCGGTAAAAATTTCATTGCTAATCATGCTTTACTTTTTAAGTAATACACATATTTATGTCTTTGTTGTCTCCGTTCATTATATTATGGCCACTACTGTAAATAAAGAATATATTTTAAACACATTTAGACGAGCTGGTTTCATTTTGATGGTTTGGAAATGACTAACAAAGAAAGCAGTTCTGTACTACTGATGATCATTGGAGCACTTTGGTGTTGCAGATATTAAGTTGTGGATTGTAAATGACCCCATTACAAAATAGTTTGCTTGCTCGAAACAGCAATGATATTTTGAAACTTACTTAATACAGCATATCACTGAAAAAAACATCAATAATTCCAGTTTGGGTTTGATTGTAATAGGATAATCGAGTCATTGATTTGGTCCTTGGCAGCCCATGTTTAAAGGAAAGAATAAACATTATTCTTACGGATACAGCTCACCTGTGTAAAATGTGTATACGTTTCTAACCTTATTGGGGCACGGTAAGAAATGAGAATACAAGAGAAACGATAATAATAAGAACTACCGTTGGCGGAATTCGTTGTCGCGTATTAAGATGCTCATCGACTTTTCCTTCTACGCGAAATGAGTCCTATGTTGGACCGGGATTGTCCACTAGGCCATGTGTCCTTAAGGACTAGAACAACTGAATTTTAGGGACTTATAAACCTAATGTTCAGTAACACTTTTTACCAGAGTTCATATTGCAATTTTTTTTATGTTAATGGTTTTCTCTAGTATTTTTTACTATAGCTCATATTGCAATTTTGACACTAATGATTTTCTTTGGCACTCCGTATTACTGGTCCCCATATTGTGCTCATCTCAATGCTTGATTGGCTTAGGAGATTTTTGTAGCCTATCATATGTGCTGATTCCTTAAGTTTACGTAGTTTCCAGTGACGTTCTCTATCTATTATTTCAACGTGATACCCTTTCTCCCTCCATGTGTGGTCAGCTACACA
Source organism: Ascarosepion bandense (assembly GCA_037127315.1). Classification (NCBI taxonomy): domain Eukaryota; kingdom Metazoa; phylum Mollusca; class Cephalopoda; order Sepiida; family Sepiidae; genus Ascarosepion; species Ascarosepion bandense. The sequence continues at coordinate 1,520,570 of JBBBDQ010000788.1, read as the reverse complement.
TGATTTTTCTATCTCCCCTTGTGTTACGGCCTTGTGATGTTTTTTAACCTTACCTTAAGTGAATATAGATGTTAGTTAGTTCCTGTGACTTGACCCCAAAAAGTTGTGAGTTCAATACCAGGCTATAGCAGTGGTGAACAAGTAACAGACAGAGTTAAAGAGAGAACTCAAGACTATCAGAAGAGGCACTACTAAGCAAGGAAAGGAGTTCATATATCCCAGTTATTGTAATAAATGGTTCGATTCGAAATTCATAGCACCTGAAGAAAGCCGGAGCGCACAACGGCCGAAACATCGTACAAATAACAACAAAGACGAGGAAATTAGTCTGAATAATGTAAATATTGCTGGGTTTTTTTTTGTTTTTTTTTGGGACTTTTCTACTCTAACTGATTCTTTCTTTAGCTTCCGTGTCCCAATTGACCGGATCGATTTCTGCCCTCAGCAAGGTGTTTTTGAGTTGATCCTTGAATCGACAACGTAGAGCTTCATATAGTCTCTTGCCAGGTGCGAGCTCTGAGAAGAGGAATTTTTGAACAGGTGGAAGTATGACATTCGAGAAAGGTGTAATAATGAGAATAAACAAAATGAATGACGTAGCTCTTCCAATATTTTTCCACACTTAGATAAGAGAGCGATTTAGAAAAACAAAAAAAACCCCCAAAAAACGGTGTTTAACTATATCACATTAATTACCAGTACGACAGTTTTTCTTAAGACAAAACTGTATTTTTTAAATTATTTTTATACGTCTGTGCAATTTTTGTAACAAACTTGAAGACAATACATGAAATTATTCACACTATTGTCCTCATCCCGCTGAATATCAGGATTTTGACTGCTGTTCATGTTTCTAATTACTGCTGAGGTTAAAGACTTGCTCTCATTTGTCTTTCTTTCTTTATTAACGGCTCCCATCTTGTATTTTTTTATATGCTAGGCCTACTAAGAAGGTCCGCATAGCCTAACATAGGTGCTGATTCTTTCAGATGTCTAACTTTCCAGTGTTTTTCCTGTCAAGTATTGTCGTTTAATTCCTAACTCGGGGAAGAATATGACTAAGTATTGTCTGTACTCAATTACTCGTAGCTGTGACAGAGAATGTAAAGGCAGAAAAAGCCACCTCTTTAAGTAAGGCTGAAAGAACATCGAAAAGTCTTGATGAGAGATGAGACGATGAAATCAGGCATGGCTGATCATGTATGAATGGGAAAGGGTTGTCATCATCCCCTGTGGAATTAAGTGAAAATACTTGACAGTGCCAAATAAAATAAGAACTAGACATGAGCAGCAGACTAAGAACAGCCTACGCCCGTTCAGTTCGGAATTTCCTGTAGATTACCCAGATCGATATACACCTGAGGAAGGCAGGATGTCGCCACAGCCAATACGTTGCGATAAAAACAACAAAAATTAGGAGAATAGTCTGAATATAAATAGCGTAAACAATGATAAATTCTCATCTCAAAAGTTTAGACAAAGTAAAACATTCACAGTGTCGAAATATGCTTAAGAATTTGTTAAAGACTGTTTTTTGTTTTATTTTATTTTCTTAAATCGCGTTTTTCTCTAAGTGTTAATAATAATAATAATAATAATAATAATAATAATAATAATAATAATAAATAGTATTGAAGTCCCGGAAACGTGGTACAAACACCACCCGAATGATATTACAAATGGTAATGGAGTGACTATGCTGTGTAATTTCCCAATCTTCACAGGCAGGAAAATTGATGCAAAAAAAACGAGACCTAGTTATAAAATATTCCAGAAAGGAACCTGCCAACTAATTGAAATGACTTGCCAGCAAAATTGCAATATTTCTAAAAAAGCATTTCAAAAGCTGTCAAATTATAAGGACCTGCAAATCGAAATAGCAAATATGTAGAAATTTAAAACTACGATATTCTCTGCTGTGATAGGCGCATTGGGTATGATAAGGATGGGTATTGAAACGATTTTAGTAAAATTCCTGGAGGTATCAGCATCTCAGATCTACAAAAGATGACTTTGTACTGAACTGCTAAAGTTGTGGAGAACATGATCACATACGTAAAAGAAGATTATTTTACATCGTTGATTCTATTTGTCCAAACAATGCGAATTTGACAGTCGGTATGTAATCATAGACATGATGTCTATTTACCGTATGCGGAGATTAACCAAAAGACTCCGCAAAAAACAACATACCTTTTAATTATAATTTTCTATTTGATGTTTTGCGCAACTGAAAACCGGTAGCCATATTTTTCACATTCGGAAATATTGGACGTATCCTGGAAATTCTTTTGGGACAGGAAACAATTGTGACTTTTAAGGTAACCAAAGAACATCTATGAACCTTGATGGCGAAGAAACACGTGAAAAGCCACGAATCGTAGGGTATAAAAATCACTTTAATTAATTCATCAAGAAAGAAGACTTTAATTGCAATTTTTGTAGCATTGTAGAACTACCTAACCACTTAGCTACTAACGACGGTGACTGCTCGCCCCGCCCCGATCCTCTCCTGTACTTTGTCAACTTGTAATGACGAGTTATTCTGACTAATAACTCAGCTCGTGTGACCAAAACGAAGTGTCTAATCAGAGTGTCCTTGCGTCCACTCTTCATTCGCCCATCGAAACTGTAACCTTATAGGACAGCTTCGGCCATTCTGCCTCCCCCCTACAGGCTATCTTGCTAACAGACTGACTGGCTGACATGCGTCAGCTACGTTCACTGACCTTTGTCCAGGATTTCGGACACTATCGATTGGTCCCGAGTCGGTTCAACCACTTTGGACTGACCAACGTAATATAGAAAGGATAGGCGTAGTTTCAGGCAAACATCTAATTGATGATGAACGATGTTAATGAAACCAATTAAGCTGACCGACTGACCAGTATCCGGGGTTGGCCGTAGCCATTAAAACCCTACTGGTCATTGAATCGGCATGAGTGCGAGCTTTTACTATATGAAAAACGAGTGAAAGGCGAGAGAGAAAAGAGAGACGAGTGGTGGGGGTAAATCTTTTAGTTTAATGATAAAGCTGAAGTATAATGGTCAGCTTGTGGTCAGTTCATCT
>JBBBDQ010000788.1:1202500-1515000 GCA_037127315.1 Ascarosepion bandense | reverse complement strand
TTTTAGGCAAGTAGTTCTTTTGTCATAAACCGCTCAATATATATATATATATATATATATATATAAACATATAAACAGACTGCGATAAATATGACCGGACTGCGACATATAAAAATTAATCAGAATATTACACACAGTTTCGGCAAGATCCGTTACATTTTTCTAGATGACTTATTTGACACTAGGAGTGAATTATATAAATGTGTGTGTGTGTGTGTGTGTGTGTGTGTGTGTGTGTGTGTGTACTAGAGACATATATATGTGTGACTGTACTTTCAGACATTAATATATTACGTGAGTGTGTGTCCGAATTGATTCTGTATTTAAGTGACCGGTAAGGAAATGATGAGTCAAGCTGAAGTACTGGTCATGGTTTCTGTGGTTCGAAGATGAGTTAAGGTTGAATTCACTTGGGTCAAAATGCTTCGAGGAGTTAAGAGATGAGATGCTATTCTACAGACTTCATAATCAACTATTTAAGCTTAATTAGAAGACGCATCGTCAGAGGTCAGTGGTTTAGGAGAAAAAGTCATGCAATTAGGGTCAGAGAACGCTAACAGAATCACTCCCACACCCACTCACATGCGCACGTGCGCACACACATATTTTAAATGCCAAATTTTCTTTCTAAATAATATAGATTTCGTTGGTATATTTAAATAGGCAGTCTTAAACAGTCCAAGTCTTAACCGTTATCTTCCATATATATTTCTTATAAACAATACTTTTTACATTGTCATACTCTACCTCGTGTGGCCCATAAATTTTATAGAAGTGGAACATCATTGTAAGAAAAAAGATCTAATGTTTTTAGCCTAATTTTAAAAAATGTATTTATTTTACAAAGCATATATATTTTTCAACATAATCTGTCAATTCCATTAGTCACAGAGGTCGAATATTATACAGTGAAAACTTGTGATCGAAATTTACCTGTTATGTGGCAAATTATAAATTTAATGATCCACATTCATAGGTTTAGGGATAGTAGTATCTATCTATCTATCTATCTATCTATCTATCTATATATTGCATATAAAAAATTCAAATTTTCCAAGATCTTATGGCCATTTCAACGAGTGAAACTAACACCCGCATCATAGGCAATCATAATAATTGTAGTAAAATACAATTATTTGTTTCACTGTGTGTATGTGTAAAGAAGAGGAAAGTAAGGGTAGCGAAAGGAAAAGTAAAAAGAAAGAAAAAGAAGAGGAAAAAAGAGAGAAGATTAAAAAGAGAAAGAGGAAAGAAAAATCGTGTCAGTTTAACAGACGCAACGGAAAAGCTGTAAATTAGAAGTGGAAGAAGTCGAAATAGACACATAAGCAGTTAAAACGATAAAAAAATGTATATAAAAAAATATGTGTCAGGATTCGCCCGGCTTTTTAAATATTTTTCTTAATTTTTTCCCTTTAAATCCAAAACAGGGTCCGAATGTTATTATCAAATTAATTTATGTTAAAGATATACCTCAGCAGTAAAAGGAATAAATAGAACAAGAAAATAATCTATAATATAAGTAAATTAAAAATCGATTTTAACCTTTGACCAAAGGTCCCTACGATAGTTTCGATGTGCCTATGGGGGCATATGATTCAGCCCAATCTGCAGATCTAGTAGGTATTAATAGTTTAGATACCTTAAGTAGAACTGTAGCCCTTAAACAAATTGACTTATACCATAATGACGGTCTTATGTTCATCCATAATATCAATAGGCCCTTAACTAATAGAATCTATAAGAAAATTATTAGAGCCCTTAAATTCTTAGGTTTTAAAATTGCAGTTTCCTTTAGTCTAAAACAGTCAATTATTTGGATATCAGCCTTAATTTTAATAATGATTCCTACCAACCTTACCTGAAAGAAAATGATACGTCTAGCTTTATTAATGTTAATTCTAAGCGCCCTAATACTATTATAAAACAACTCCCCCAACATTGCTATCATTAGAATTAACGGATTTATACCTCAAAATTTTCACTGAAAAATTATATAATAAATCCCTCTAGGGAAGCGGCTTTAAAGATAAATTATTATACCTAAAACTTGTTGTTAAATCTGAGACATCTAGAGCGAGAAAAAGCAAAGTTATATAGTTTAACTCCTCACCACTCTGTAGACTATCTAACATCAACATAGGGAAGTATTTTCTGAAAATTGGCAACTAAATATTTCCATACTAATAATCTCTTGCACAAAATCTTTAATAGAAATGCTATTAAAATTAGTTATTCTTGTGCACATAATACGGATGATATAATTAATTCCCACAATAGACAAAATCTAAAGAATTTCTTTCTTTCTTTATTTTTTAATCATATCACTCCAAGCAAGGCGGTAACGCCACTGATGCGCAGGAGGCTACGTAAGAGTAAAGAGATTGGAAAAGAGAAAGCCGGAAACCACATCCTAAACAGGGAACAAGAGATGAGCCTCTTCATCTGTTCAATAGACGTGGGTGGGGTGTGAACCGGGCGATAGTTTAGTCTATCTAGTCCAATTGAAAAAGAAAAAAAAAGAGTAAAAAGATTGGAAAAGAGAAAGCCGGAAACCAAATCCTAAACAGGGATCAAGGGATGAGCCTCTTCACCTGTTCAATAGAAGTGGGTGGAGTGTGAACCGGGCGATAATTTAGTCTATCTACTCCAATTGAAAAAAAAAATAAATAAAAAGTTTGGAAAAGAGAAAGCCGGAAACCATATCCTAAACAGGAAACAAGGGATGAGCCTCTTCACCTGTTCAATAGACGTGGGTGGAGTGTGAACCAGGCTGTCTACTCCAATTGAAAAAAAAAGGTTGGTGACTTGCTAAGGTTTAACCTAGTTAAAGTCCAGTCAAAGAAATTTCTGCTAAAAAAACAATATCAATCCTTCAATTAGGCATGAAAACTTTAAATTAAGCAAAAATTAGGCAAAAACGAACAAAAAAAAGAAAAGAAAAATGGTTTACTTTTAACAATATTTAAGACATGATTCCATCCCAAAACACTCATTGCTTCTGTCAGTGAGTTGAAAGAAAAAACATTTTTTGGCCAGTGAATGGGAGAGTCAAATAGCCAGTGTGACCTATACACTAGAATACAGTCAGCCAACAAAAGAAAGAAAGAAAGAAAGAAAGAAAGAAAGAAAGAAAGAAAGAGACTGACATAGTAGGGAGAAAAAATAAAGACAAATTCCACCAGTCAATGAAATTTCTGCTAAAAAAACAAAATCAATTCTTCAATTAGGCATGAAAACTTTAAAATTAAGCAAAAATTAGGCAAAAACGAACAACAACAACAACAAAAAAAAAAAAAAAGAAAAATGGCTTACTTTTAGCAATATTTAATACATTATTCCATCCCAAAACACACATTGTTTCTGCCAGTGAGTTGAAAAAAAATTTTTTTTTAACTTTTTGGCCAGAGAACTAATGTTAAAACTGGTATTTTACCATATTGTAATTGCAGGTCCATCAACAATTGTCCTGTGGAAGGCAAGTGTAGGTCTACTCAAGTAATCTATTAAGCCAAGATCTTCCACATAAATTATTTATCAAATTTACATTGGAATTTCGGTGGGAGAATTTAAACAATATTATTACTCTTATAAACACTTTTTCTTCAATCCCAGTTTAAAATTCTAAATTTTGGGGCATAAAAGAGAAGGGACGCAGTCCAAAAGTGAGTTGGAGTTCAATAGTTTCGGGCAGCATCCCTATAAAATTTACGATAGATGCAATCTATGTTTAGTTGAAAAAATTAAAATAATAAAATATTCTAAGCAAAATAAGCTTTTAAACCAAAGAAAAGAATTCATAAGCAAATGTTGTCATAAACTCAGATTTTTCCATTTTAAATTTAGTTATAAACCCTCTAAATACTAACCAAAATTTAAATTTTCACTAAATAATTGTTTCCTTTTCTGTTTTCTATTAGCAGCATGATAAATAATGATAATCATAATATAGGTTAACTTTTTTTAGCCTTTACTTTTTCTCGTTTAATCATTTGATATTAGTTGCAGCTATAATTTGTAAATTTAATTAATCTAAAATTTATTTTCCCTAAAATAATTGTTTTGTTTCCTCTTATTAGCGAAATACTACAGAATATTCATAATAATAACTCTCGTTCCATTTTCACTTCTGCATTTCCAGTTCTAATTTTTTTTTATTTAGTCCTAAGTGGGAACTAGCCTATTTGTTTCAGTATTAACGCGGGATGTGCGTTGTGGTTCAGTGGGTTTTGGCTTCGAACGAGAAATCGGAGAGCCGAGTACGAATTCCTGTTCAATTCGTTGGATTCACATGGGCGCAAATACCCTTGGAAAAAGATATTAATCCGCCTCTTCTCTCTCCAGCTATGGGCTAAATAGCAGAACAGATTGGTTTCTATATTCTTGGTTGGCAATTAGTCGACTGCCGAAAGTAATGATAATCTACTACAGGAAAATCTTCTGCCTAGTCAGTCATGTCTCTTTCGAGACATGATCACCTGATCGTGTATCACGTATGGCACGTAAATGGCGCACTGAATAATGCAGTCATGGTCATTAATTTAATTTGGTTTAATTTCCTAATAATATTAATTATTCTAAATTGTATTAGTTGTTTATCCCTTCTTATCAGCAATATAATTTAAGATTATTTATACTTATTTATTATTTAAATATTGATGACATCTTAGATTTATTTCTAATTTAATTTCCTATAATTAATCTAAATTTTTAATATTCCTTAAAATAGTTGGTTTTCTTCTTTTTTACTTATATAATAGATTATTTTCTCGTTCTTTTATTCATTTTACTACTTAGGTAAATTATTTTTATATCAACATTATTTGGACCCTGTTTTGGATTGAAAAGGAAAAAATTAGGAAAAATTTAAAATTTCTTTTCATAGCATTGTGAACTCTTTGTTACGAACAATCAGAACTTTCAGTTCTCCAAATAACTTTTAAAACAATCAAGTTCTTACGGGCATTATTCGACATTAACTCTTTAAGTTAATCGGCAGCAGGCTTTTCTACGTTTCTTTACATCTTCACCCATAAGTTCTGTGGTAGGCGACCAGCCCTGGGTCGTGGCTCCCCGATTGGGAACACTTTCTCTTCAGTCGTATTCTGAAAGCATCCACACATGCTGATTTTGAAGAAAAAGTGAAATGATTTGCTTACGTATCCAGATTTACTCGTAATCCTTTAGTCGAAAGAATGCTAATTTTATGCTAATTAATATCTTTTTTTATGAATTCTACAAACATTGTCTTGTACAGTAAGCCTCAATCTCGTTCATTGTTCAGCTAGAACCTGAGTAGTGAGATGTTAATTATGTTTCCTTTTCTTTTTCTTTTTCTCCAAAACTTCATTGTTGCTCACATTTTTGCTCCATAGTATCCTCAACATCATTCTGTAGATCCACATTTCCTTCTCCTTTGAGGAGATTGTCTAGCATTCGCTGCCATATAGGAGAACATATCCGGGAGATCATTCATTCACGCACGGTATGACTTGATCAAGCCCATCCCTCTCCAAGCCGACCCACAACCGATATTGTTAAACTTCGAAGGCTCTCATTAAATGTGGACACGTGGCCATTGATTTCGTCGAGGGTACACTCCGCTTTGGATGCTGGCTTCAGTCTGGGAGGCCACCCTACGCGCAGCGATGTTACGTCACCACCGAACTGGCTTCAGACATAGCTGTGGAGCAGCCTCCTGTGGAAGATCGCTGTAGACCCTAGAAGATTCATCCACCTTTTTACAGGTTTTGTTTTTAATCCTGCTGGGCGTCTAGCCCAGCAGGATTAAAAACAAGATTAAGACCCAACTCTTCACCAGAAAAGCCTTATGGGGGACCGGTTTAGTCACCGATGAAGAATTTAGGTAGTACTATGTTATATGATACCAGCAGCAATCGTAGAATGACCCAACTGATTAAAAGCCGTCAAATCTGATTTAACTGAAGTAAATATAACAAAGGCGCTGAGAAGTAAAAGTCGCAGAGATTTATTTAAAAAACGCTGACATAATGACTGATTACAAGAGAGAGGCAAGTGAAGCAAATGAATTTTCCTTTATACAAAGAAATGCTCTCAATGATTTTAATCTAAGCTGATGACACAACCATTTATCTCTCTCTCTTAGCAGTAAGTCTGAGTGGTTTGATACTGTCAAATGAGCAGCTGATTTAAAAAACGATTTACTTCCTGTTGTTAACTGGGGCAGAGAATGGATTGTTAATTTTAACGATATCAAAACGAAACGTCCTCTTTTAATCGTCTGAGAGAATCTTTTTAACTTCAATCAGTGACTCATTACACCTTCTCCGACTAAGATTTTCCAAGGATATGAACTTCTAAGATTATTCAGAATTTATAGCTAGGCCTACGGCTAGGAAAGTTAGTTCACTGTGTAATGCTAAACACTTTTTCTTGCCTAAATTTATCTTGCTTATTTATAAGTCTACCATTCGTCCTTCCTTTGAATATTGCTGCTACATCTGGTCTGGCCCACCTGCTATGCATTTTGAAATTCTAGATAAAACCCAAAGAAGAATCTGCAATGTTATTTTTCCCTACCTTGGTTTCAGTTATTTTCATACCGCCGTTATGTAACTTCCATGTGACTTCTTTTTAATAAATACTTCCATGGTAATTGTTCTGATGAACATTCCTCTGTAGTAACTTGAATCTATGAATTTAAGCGCAGTACTAGATTGGCGGGAAGGTGTTGTGGATTCCGGGTTAGAAACCACACAAAATAATAAATAACAAAAACAGATATGGAGATAGAAAATGTAAGTTATATTGAACAAGATATACAAACTGGAACACGGGTTAGTCAGTTCAGGACTACTATTAGTAGAAATAAATATATATAGTCTTGAAGTGTAATAATATGTCTAAATAATGAGTCTATATCCAAACAACTCCAACTAACTCTGCACCAATTTACTGACCTACTAAGCAACTCTACAACTCAACAACTACTCAACTAACTCTCACATTACAACTACAGTATTTAGTCGGCCTTCCCACTTAAGGAGAAATGTGACACAAGGACTTTTTTATGTGGGTCTTCCAGGCCATATAATCCGGCCTCACATCACAACTACTGCCGTTCTTTCTATAGGCAGGATTATATGTACACATCAGGCGAGTCCATTCTTATGTACAAAGGATCCCCAACAGAAGGTCTCATCATTTTACAGTTAAAATGGCTATATGTAATCGTATGTTCGATATTGAAAATTTCTTCTACCTCACTTCTCGCTTGTGGAACTCTCTTTCAGCTTCTTGCTTTCTCGTTAGCTTTGATCTTTAAAAATATAAAAACAATGTGAATCGTTATCGTCAATCTTTAAAATGTTTGTTCTTTTATTGTTCTCTCTCTTTAATGTATTTTCTCTTATCATCTGACGCTCAGTAACATTTTGCATCTTAGTGAGTGTATTGCCTTGCTTGAGGTGAAATGGTCTTTTAAAAATTCAGACTTTCACATTCGAATAACTTTGTCTTTTCATCTCTCTTTTCTTTACAGCTATGAGTTAAATAACAGAGTAAAATGATCTCTCTAGCCTTAGCCAGCCAAACAGAAGAAAAATAATTCTGAATTCAAAATAGAGAAGAAGGCATTGGGAAACCACTCCACTATCTTTCCCAATAAGTTATAACAAATCATTGGTAATAAAGAATTGGAAATCTGTAGCGAGACATGATCACCTACGTCCTGACGTAATATGGTGCTAGTGGAGATGCGAGATGGCATAACAATATCATGAAAAGTGAAGTCAGCAAACGGAGTTCAAATTTCAGCTGAGTTTGTCATGCAGACGTGGTGGGGAGCGGAAGAGTAGTACATTCGTACCCGTAGAAAAGTTATGAAGTTTTATCTGCATTTCACATCGTCAGATATCTTAGCAATATATCTCGTTACTAGCATCTTATGAGGCTGGATAAATGATCGGCTCATTCTACCATTTTTCCTCCCAGCTTATTTATCTTTATAAGGGATAGATTAACCCCCACCAAAAAAATAAATAAATACAAAAAGAAAAAGAAAAATGAAAATTGATTATTGGAGGCATATTTGGGAAAGAGCTGTTCAGACTTCACATTCCAGCCTTGATAGAGTCAAAAACTGTTTATGCGGTATTGTGGAGGAAAGAATTATTCACCAGTCTGTATCCTTTTTCTCACAAACACAACGTCGCAAGTCAGTCGCAATTTTTCATGACAAATGCTCAGATGCAGCTTATTTCATTTCTTCCACCACTTCAGGGATTTATAGATATGACACGCCATAGTACTTGCAGTTCAAATCATCCACATTCTCTTTGCATTTCAAATGGAAGGCTAAAATTCCACCCAGATTTTTCCCAAAACGGATACATTGTGGAACAGATAAGAACATATTTTCATGAAATACTTTATTAACAATTACAAGTCACGGTTCAATCGTTATCTATCCTCTTTATCCTCATAACCTTTACTTTCTACCGCCTTCTCTTTCATTTATATCACAAACCTCATTCCTCCTAACAGTAACAGTAACCCTCTACACTACAATCTTAAACCTCTTCGAGTCAAGGGTCAATCCTTTTCTATCCTCCTTATCTTCACTTTTTACCACTTCCTCTCTCATTCATATCACGCGCCTCATTTATCATGACCATTTTTATCAATAACCCTCCATATTACAATCTTAAACCTCTTCAAACTAAGTGTCAGTCGTTATCCATCCTCCTTATCCTCATAACCTTCACATTCTAACACCTCCTGTTTCATTCCTATGACACTCCCTATTTATCATAACCATTAACAGTAACTTTCTACACTACAATCTTAACCTCTTCAAGTCAAGGGTCAATCCTTATCTATCCTCCTCATCGTCATAATCTTCACTTCCTACCACCTCCTCTTTCATTCATATCACACACCTCATTTCTCATAACCATTTTAACAGTAACAGTCTACACTAGTCTTAACCTCTTCAAGTCAAGGGTCAATCCATTACTATCATCCTTATACTTATAATTTAATTTCCTGTAACATCCTCTTTTATTCATATCACATACCTTGTTCATCCTAATCATTTTAATAGCAACCCTCTACATTACAATCTTAACCTTTTCAACTCAAGGGTCAATCTTTATCTATCCTCCTTATCTTCATAATCTTCACTTCCTACCACCTCCTCTTTCGTTCATATCACACACTTCATTCCATTTTTAACATTAAACCCTCACGTGAATTACCTTTATTCCCTATGTACTACACATGTAAGGAGATGTTTTTGCTCATAAAGTTTCTTCTCCAGAACTGCTTTGCGAAAGAGATGTCTACGGTTATGCTTCCCTGAACACAACAATCTTAAGTTCATAAAATCAAATTTCGTCTTCATCCACACTTATTAGCACCTCCTCTTTGTCTCATGTCACGCCTCATTCATCATAACAGTTTTAGCAGTAACCCTATACATTGAGTGACTTTCGGGACTTTTATCCGGTGATCTTTAAAAAAAAAAAAGAAACTTCCCCGAGTGTACGTGTGTGTGAATAAGCAATTGGGTAGATTAACGCTAACGCAGTTGTTTTAAATACCCAGTTATTAGCAGCAAAATAAACTTATTTTCCTCTTGAACCTTGGCAGTGGGAAATAATAAAACGTATTATTGTTTTCTTCGTTTGAGAAAAGCAACAGCAAAAAAGAATCAAGTTGTCACAGTCGTAAAATATTGCACGTGAATCAGAAGTAAATATTTTAAAAACAAACGAATTTTGTGTCGGTTGCGAAATATTTGGCGGGAAGTCTGCATGAAGTAGAATTTTTTCCGCCATTATTTACACGACGCCAGCAAGCGAACGACAAAATATGGATTGACAGAATTATTAATTTAGTTGAAAATGAAACCAAAAACATTTATTACAAACAGCAGAATATTTACTTCAAAGAAAAGCATATTTGTTTATTGAGTTTATCTATTTTCTTTCTTCATTTCTTTTAATGTTCGTTCATTCTTTCTTTGTTTTTTTCTTTTTGTCTCCTATTCAGATAGCCAGTAGCACTTGTCAATAAATCAACCACCTAAAATGTCGGAAACTTCTTTCTTTCTTTCTTTCTTTCTTTTTTCTTTCTTTCTTTCTTTCTTTCTCTTTTTCTTTCTTTCTTTTTTTTCACCCTTCATACTTTCGTTACTTTCTAATTTCTTTTTATTAGGCCTCTTCCGTTCGTACCCCTTCCGTCATCCAAATGGATTTTCTCGACGAAGGTGTAAACTCACCCATCTTTCCCCATCTACAAGCCTTCCGCCTTTTCTCTGCGAGTCAACCTTCGATAAGAAACATCCAGCAAAAATGGGCGATTGGAATCGGCGGGAAAATTCGATTTGGTGCCAAATGATAATGCCGCCCGCACTGAAATCAAACGGGGCAGAAGATGGCAGATTAGGAAAGAATTGAACGGACAGACGAGAGAGAGAGAGAGAGAGAGAGAGAGACAGAGAAAGAGAGAGAGAGAGAGAGAAAGAGAGAGATAAAGTCGCCGGCAGATAAGCGCTGATTTGGTTGCCACTAGTCGCGAATTTGGTGGTTCGGCCGGGAAATAATAACACCAGCTCACCAGGCATTTCGAGAGAAAATCATTTCTCTTGTCTTCACTGAAATGTTCATGATAGCAGAAGAAAGCGGAGACCGTTACAATTCTTTAAATTGTTGATATTTACACAGCCCGTGTTAGATTATCCAGGTTAAAAACTATTATTTTTTTTAAGTTAGGGTGTTACGGAACATCATTAACCCGGCAAGCCGAATGGAATTTGAGCCTTTCAGCCGGCAATTACAATCGAAAATGTTTGATATTATTACAACATAAATAGAAGTTTAATCAGCGCTTAAACCGATCATACTGTTTTCTGTTAGTTCAGTCAAGGCTCAATGGCCAATCAAGGTAGAGGTTTAGTGATTGAGATTGTTGTAAGGTAGTGAGAAAGAAGGATTAATAGGTACACGTCGTGAGGACATGTAGAATAGAATAGACATAGGTTCATTAGATTTGAAGAAATCAAGATATAGTTTTCCGAGAAATATCCTTTCGGGAGATTTGTCTGTATCTCTGAGATGAGGCATTGTAATTATTTTAGGAAACATTTTTGTCTTGGGTACATGACCCAGTAAATAAAAGCGTTGGTTAAGGTAATCCAGTGACTTGACCTAAAAAGTTGTGAGTTCAATACCTGGCCACAGCAGAGGTTTATAAAAAATCCTGGAGAGTTGAGTTACTAAATAACTGAAAATTGAGATATCCAGAAAAGGCACCGAATGGAAAGGAGAAAGATTGTTCTGAACGTCATTCGGTTACTGGTGACGCCTGTTAGACATATCCCTCCTTACCGAGTGAGTTTTTTAAAAATCCCAATAGATTTAACACCCTTCAAGCCATTATCTCTAATAATAATATCGTGGATAACCATGAAATATATTGGGATTAATTGTTGACTTCACAAGGACTTTGTTGAGACTCCACCTCTAGATAGCTAGATTTTGTTTTGATGGTGAAGGCTTGAGTAGAGCCAACCATACATTTTAGAAAGCATCGAATATAGAGAATTGGTGCCCAGTGTTTTGAATTCAATATTGTTCTCAATAGGCCAGTTCTTACCTATGCAGACTGTCTTACCTTTTCAGCCATAGCCGGTAGAAGAGATGGATTGATAACTTTCCAAAGGTTATTTGCATGAACTCGACTGGAATTCAAACTCGGCTATCCGATTCCTCAATTACTTCCTCGTCTATATTCATTTAAGTTAAGAATTATATATATATATATATATATATATATATATATATATGTGTGTGTGTGTGTGTGTGTGTGTGTGTGTGTGTGTAAAACTGTAAACTCTGTTCAGAAGAAAAATATCTTTTACTACGTTACTTAAAAGTAAGTTCGAATTCTAGTTAAATTCCTTGCATTCACTTACACGCAAATACCCTTGGGAAAGGTATTAATCCGTCTCTTCCCTCCAGTTATGAGTTAAATAATAGGACAGATTGAGTTCTATAGACTTGGCTGGCAACCAGTCTACTGCAAAAAGCAATAGCAACCTACTGCGGGATAATCTTCTGCCCAATCAGTATTGTCTCTATCGAGACATGATCGCTCAAAGCGTATATCACGTTTGGCGCTTCACTGACTGAATACAATAGTTGAAAACATGATTAAAGCTGCTACTGGGCATAAAATAGGGGATCAGTTTTATATTGTTATGAAATAATAAATTTGATCCCCCACTAATTAATAATTAATAATATAATACATCTCTTCTACCTCTAGTTATGAGTCAAATAACAGGACAGATTGGGTTCTATAGCCATGGCTGGCAACCAGTCTACCAAAAAAAGCAATGGCAACCTACTGCGAGATAATCTTCTGCCCAGTCAGTCATGTCTCTTTCGAGACATGATCGCCCAAAGCGTGTATCACGTATGGCACTTAACTGACTGACTGAATATAATACTTGAAAACATGATTAAAGCTGCTACAGAGCATAAAATGGTGGTGGGGGGTAAGTTTTATATTGTTATGGAGTAATAAACTGATCCTCCACTAATTACTGCTTAATAATATAATACATCTCTTCCCCCTCTAGCTATGAGTTAAATAACAGGACAGATTGGGTTCTATAGCCTTGGCTGGCAACCAGTCTACCGCAGAAAGAAATGATAATCTACTGTGGGATAATCTTCTGCCCAGTCAGTCATGTCTCGAAAGTGACATGATCACCTAAAGCGTGTATCATGTATGGCACCTCATTGACTGACTTAAAAATCGAAAACTAAAAACTAACCAAAAAAAATGCTAATACGAAAAATGTAAATATATGCATTGTATACTCCGTAGATAATATAACTTATTTTAAACAAAGCCAATAATTTAAACTAGACAAATAAGATAACCAACCTCGAGAAGAAAAAGTATAATTAAAACAATAAACAAAACATTTAAATAAACAACTTAATTAAATCATAAACATATTATCAAACTTCGAATGCTCACATGAACACAGCTAAATGTAATCACAATAATCAATAACAAATAATAAAGAAATTAATAATAAATAATGAGTAAATAAAGTTAACAAACAACCCAATAAAATAGCTACAATTAACTACATTCGGAGCCACATTAATTTCTACTCAATAACATTTGAATCATTTGAAACTCTATCCTCCAAAATAATTTCAAACATAATCGTTTCCGCTCAGCCAATAAGATTGCGGTCAAACATGAAACAGAATGTCGCCGATTAGTAAAAAATAGAACTGCCTCTGTATGTCTTGAAGAATCGAAATATCTACGAAAACAAAAGTAACGTTTTTTCTGGCTGACTAAAAGTCATTGAATATCGAATGTATTTGATCTGTAAGTAACCTAATTAAAACAAGGTGGAAGCAGATCCAGTAGTCACAGTATGACCACCGGATCTTTCCTGGTGACCAACGAAAGATCACCAGCCGCTCTTTTGAAGATCAGCACCCCCCTGCAGAGGATGACTTGGACTCGTCCAGACAGCCTTTATGCTGACGCCACGAATCTATCATACTTCAGAAGGTACGAGGCCATTTTCAGAGGATGGACAGATAAAAAGAAAGTATGTCTTCTGTTATGAAAATTGTGCCCTGCTGAACATGGATAATATCTGAATTTCATTTCACTGAATACTTCAGAAAAAGAGTCAATTAACAAAACACTGTCAATATTATCAAAAATGTTTGGTGAAAATAATTCACTTCTTTATACACGTTGGCAGTGCAAGAACCTTAGTAAGGACGAAGATGTAGATTTTCTCACATATGCCGGTAAAGTCAACGAAATACAACGCAACGAAAAGGGTAAGTGAATGCGTAATCCGACTGAAATGTTAAAAGTGGGACCTTGCGGGAACAAATATCAACAAAAAAAAAAAAGTAAAAGAAAAGGAATATCTAAAAAGGCAGGACTTTGTGGAGATGAACACACCTCTTCAGAATGTGACTTGAACTTGTCCAAGTAGCATAAATACTGACGCCGAGAATCATCAGAAGAGAGCTAGCCGGGAGAGAGAGCCTTATATCCTTCCTACAGAATTCAGTAAGATTATGTTGCCTCCAAGTGACATATTTCATGTTATCTTCATTTAACGGAATGAAGACATAACATTCGTATTCCTGGAATATACGGAATTATATAAAGAATAGTTTGTTTTATGAAATATTCTTCTTCTTCTTCTTCTTCTTCTTTTTACTCTTCTTCTTTTTGTTCTTCTTCATCTTTTTCTTCTTCTTTTTTATTCTCCTCCTCCTTCTTCTTGGTCTTCTTCTTTTTATCCTTCTTTTCCTTTTAGTTCTCCTTCATTTTCTTTTTCTCCTTCACCTTCTTCATCTTTTTATCCTTCTTCTTTCTTCTTCTCCTCCTCCTTCTTTTTCGGCTTCTTCTTCTCCTCTTCTTCCTTTTCTGCTTGGTCTTCTTTTTTTATTTATCACTACTATTCCTTTTTCATCTACTTTTCTTCTTTTTTTTTTCGTTTTCTTCTTTTTTACCAATACTACTACTACTTTTTCCTTTACATCTTCTTCTTCTTCGTCTTCTTCTTCATCTTCTGTCACCTTCTTCTTTAACTTCTACTACTACTACTACTACTACTACTACTACTTTTCCTCCTTCGTTTCCTTCTTCTTCTTTTTTTTCTTAATCTTCTTATTCTTTCTTTATCTTCTTCTTCTTCTTCTGTGACTTTTTGAAGCTTCTCATAACTCAAACTAGTATCTCTTCTTAGTATCTTTTTCGTTTTCTACGCTTCGAGTCGTGATTTCCGCAACAGTTTTGCAATTATTCTGCAGATTACATTATTTATTCTGTCTTTTTTTCGCCATACACGAACCCATAGCCCTTAAGCATCCTCGAATAACAAGCCTTTTCCTCACAATATTAGCAAATTCCAATCAAATCTAAGGAATCAGTCATAATGGAATAATACTTAGAACGTAGATAAATATTTGAAGGAATGATATAAGATTTACTTTATGTTCCGGTAGCTTAACGAGTATTGGTGGAATCAAGGAACTGGGTTCAAATCTTAGTTCCAATTCTGTTTCTTTTTCTTTGTAGTAATGCCCTTAGAAAGAAAGAAATCTCTCCCTAGTTATGGGTTAAATAGCAGAGTTGATTAAACTATCTTCTTTTGGGCAGTAGCCAGTCTAGACGAAACCTGTAATTAAAACGGCAGACAATGCTCTTTATCCATGGTATGGAAAACGGAAACAAAAAGAAATCAGAAAGAAATAAGGAAGAAGGGCTTGGAAAATTTGGCACTCACAGAAGATATTGAATGCACATGACGTATAAGTCGGGGTAGCAGTGAGCCACCTAACCGGCGTGCGTATATGAATGGATGGTAGAACGGGGTGTGTGAGAGGTGGCAAGAAGATAATGATTACAAGATTTTTAACAGATAAGAGATTTAGGTTACCCATGATTACCACATCCTGAGGAGCAAGAAATATGGAAGAAGAAAAGCAACTAATCTAAAATAAGAACAAATTTGAATTCGAAATCTGCCTACAGCTGCAGCCAGTAGGATGTCCCTACGACACAGCGTGACCATGAAAAACATTCGTGATATAAAGTCGAGTCATTAATTTTTGTTTTTTAATCGAGTTCACCCCAAAGAAGACAGTAAAGCTACTCAAACATAAGGGGTTACTGCTGCAAAATCACTTTGTCGTGTTTGTACTCGTATAGCGGCCGTTCTTTTTTTTCAATGCCCAGCTCAAATGCATCAATTATAGTCGATAGCGATCTACTGTGATCGTTTCAATCGGTTTGAGCAGCTCGTAATAAACTACACCCAGGTGATCCCACCAATAGCAGAGCAGAAGCTTCGAACCATGTATATTCGGCTTTTTACCGATGTTGATGCATGGGCGGGCTTAACACACGATCTTCTACGGTTAGGGTTATCACAGTGTATTGTCTTTATATCGCCAGTCATGATACGATGCAAAAACACTTTCCTTTTCTGCCTTTGAAGCAACCGTGAGAAAACGCCTTTCGACGTCTCTCGACTTCAACTCGTACGGCATCTAATGTCCTTGCAAAAAAGCAAAAAAGCCTTACTAATGTTTTTAAACGTCTCGAAACTGTAGCATGATCAACTTCTAAAGGTTCTGCAAATTCAGCTTGCGCCTGACATAAGTCTTTATAATGTAATACCTTTAATTCTTCGTTTTCAAAACTTTTCGGTGCGCCAGAATGTTTTTTATCATCATCAAAATCATTATTGTAGAAGAGTCTAAACTAATCTTTGTATGCTGTTTCCGACATAGCATGTTCACCGTAAGTCTCAACAGGAATTATGCGTACTTTAGCTGCGGATTTCTTTTGAATAAAGTCAGTTAGTTAAAGGCCATACGTGAAACATGCTTGGGCGATCATGCCTCGAAAGAGACATGACTGACTGGGCAGAAGATTATCCCGCAGTAGGTTGCCATTGCTTTCTGCGGTAGACTGGTTGCCAGCCAAGGCTATAGAACCCAATCTCTTCTGTTATTTTACCCATAACTGGAAGGAAGAGACGGATTAATACTTTTCCCAAGGATATTTGCGCGTAACTGAATGCAATGAATTCAACTGGAATTTGAACTCGGCTCTCTGATTTCTCGTTCCGAGCCGATATCCACTGCACCACAATAAAATAGTGCAGTAAAATACCCCATAAATACAATTTCTTTGGCACGAAATCTGACATGTTTAACGCTATGAAAAAACATTTCGGCGAGATGGCATATAATGAATTTCAAGCTTGC
The DNA here is from genome assembly GCA_037127315.1 of Ascarosepion bandense. Lineage (NCBI taxonomy): Eukaryota > Metazoa > Mollusca > Cephalopoda > Sepiida > Sepiidae > Ascarosepion > Ascarosepion bandense. The sequence continues at coordinate 1,498,177 of JBBBDQ010000788.1, read as the reverse complement.
TTAATAAACTTTCTCATAGATGCGGTACTATCTGAGACTACACGCGCCCAGTTCCGGAAATGCTTTCTGTTAAAAAAGAGCGAGAACTTATTCAAGATCCTAATATATATATATATATATATATATATATATATATATATATATATATAAGCGTTTCACCCCGAGCAAGGAATGTCACTGCCACTACTGCGCAGGGGGCTATATAGAGTGGAGAAAGGATGGTTAAATATAGGAAATGTCAGAGGGTGGGTGATAGGCGGGTAGGGATACCAAGAATGGTTAAATATAGGAAATGTCAGAGGGTGGATGATAGGCGGGTAAGGATACCAAGAATGAGGGTTGGGTAGATGAGAGTGTTCTGAGAATAATTGGAAGTTAGTGTGATAGGAGGTGTCTATTGACCCTACATTTAAACACCTGGAGATTGTAGCTGTCGGGAAAGCTGACTTGTGGAAGGGAGTTCCACAGGCGGGAAGCGCGAGAAAAGAAGCTGTTGGAGTAGAATTTACGGTTACATCTTATCTGTTTAACTGTAAAAGTGTGGGACCCAGTTGCCAATCTAGTATCTCGTGTAAATTCGTGCTTAGGCGGCACCAGTGATCTAAGTTCATCGGAGCAGAAGCTATGAAAGTACTTGTAGAAGAGGCACAGGGAAGCCACATCACGCCGGTGAGAGAGTGGTTGCAGCCGGTCTGCCAAGTCAGTATCAACCACGTTACAGATCCTCCTTTGTATTTTGTCAAGAAGCCCAAGGAGAGCAGCAGAGACACCCGACCAGATATGGCAGCAATATTCAATACACGGGCGGATGGTAGATTTATATATGTGCAGGATAGATTCAGGTGGGAAAAACTTCCGGGCCCTGTACAGAGAGCCGACTTTCATAGCGGCAGATTTGGTAATGGATTCGATATAGTCATTCCATTTGAGGTCCACCGAAAGTGTAAGGCCAAGGAGGCGTAGTGTTTTACTCTCTGAGATGCGATTGTCTATGGTGGTTAGTTGATAACAGCTTCGTTTTAGAAACATTGAAATTTACTAGCCATTTCCTACCCCAGGCCACTACGGATTGGAGGTCCTTTTCAAGCTCGGCAGCGAGGTTCGCTTTGTCGCCCACACCTGGTTTTTGATCTACGTGAGAGTAGATTGTTGTGTCATCGGCGTACATGCCTACTTGAGATCTAATGGCGTCGGGGAGATCATTAATGTACATCAGAAAGAGCGTGGGACCTAGGATAGAACCTTGGGGGACGCCTGCGTTCGTATGGTAGTTTTGGGAGGCATGCCCATTTAATACTACCTTCAATGTGCGGTTAGAGAGGAATGACTGGATGAGGTCAAACAGATGTCCAGTTATCCCGTAGCTCCGCAATTTGCACAAGAGGCCAGCGTGCCAGACCCTGTCGAACGCTTCGAAGATATCCAAGGCAACGGTTCGGGCTTCGCCATTCTTGTCAAGTGCCCGGTATATGTACTCGGTAATGGTCGTTAGCATATCAGCAGTAGACCTGGTGAAGCGAAACCCGTACTGTTTGTCAGAGAGAAGCCTGTGGGCCGTGAGATGCTGAATCACCTCGGCGTTGATAATGGCTTCGAAAACTTTACCAAAGATCGGAAGGAGACTAATAGGACGGTAATTGGCGGGGTCTAAGTGTTCACCAGAATTCATAAATATAGGAACTACACAGGAGGACTTCCAACAGGTAGGAAAACAGGAAGCAGATAGGCAGAGGTTATAGAGTTTAGAGAGGACAGAGGATATATATATATATATATATATATATATATATATATATATATATATACAGAAAATGCATATGAACATGTATGTAGATTAAAAATATTTTTTTTCAATATCATCTTTTATATCAACACAATGCACCCAACAGTTTTTCATTAAATCCGAAGATTGAAAATTCTAGAGAAAATTCCATATGCAAATTCAGCTATAAACATTTAAGGCTACGGAGCTAATGATGTATACCTCTCTCTCTCTCTCTCTCTCTCTCTCCCCCCACACACACACACACACATATATATATATATATTCTTGTATAGTTATATATTTATGGGCGCATGTGTATGAGAGGATATATATATATATATATATATGTGTGTGTGTGTGTGTGTGTGTGTGTGTGTGTGTGTGTGTGCAGGAGCTTATATAATATTTTTGTACGTATGCCAGTATTTTTAAGCATGCAAATATATTAGTCTGTAAACCTGGGAGTTATATATATATATTTATATATATGACTTGCGAATTTTTGCGACAAAGTGATGGGAAAGACTTAAATTAGGTAAAAGAAAGACACTAACGCGCGCTCAGACGAGGCCAAGGCAGAGCGAGACTGTGAATTGGCGGCCATTTTGTATTTTGAGGTGTGAACAGAGAAGTTGTGGTCGTTCTTTATGCAACACAAGAAAGAAAAACTGACGACTCGATTGAGTAAATTATGTTGGCATCGACACATTGTTCGTTTCCGACTGTCCAACTGTATGTATTCGTGTTGAACATGTACAGGATTATTTCATTTTCCTGTACGAACTTGTCTTTGGGGAATAGCATTTTTTTCAAATATTTCTATACGCATCAAATGATAGCATTTCAGAATTGACTTTAATACGGTATAAAATTTTAATCATTATATATGTCGTGCATGAATACAACTGGTATTGTATAACCCCCCCACCACATATATATATAAGAAAAAAGTTATTTCATGGTAACTCGGAAGTATGGACTATTTCAGGCGAACCATCATCAGCTTCCGTCTTTATTGTACAGAAGATTTTACAAAAAAGGTGTAAAATCTTCTGTACAATAAACACGGAAGCTGATGATGGTTCGCCTGAAATAGGCCTATACATCCGAATTACCATGAAATAACGTGTCTGCCTAAATTTTTTCTTATATTTGCTCTATATGTATTTATATACAAATATATTTAGAGCTCTCTTAGAGAGTTATCCTACCACTGTATGTACAGGATACTCCTTTGAATTCTTTTATATCTACACCGCATGCTGATATATATATATATATATATATATATATATATATATATATATATATATAAGGTAGGAGAGAGATAAAGGGAGATAAACAGACAGACAGACAGACAGAAAGTGTGTCTGATTGCTTATATAACTGAATATAAAATATAGAACATTGAATGCGCATAATAATAAAATGACAATAGTTGTACATGAAACTCAGAATTGCGCTACCGGTGATAAAAAAAAATGTACCACAACATTGTAACTCAACACAAATATTTATTTATTTACTTGCTTCTATACACAAATCATTGCCTAGAGGACCCTTTCAAATATTCCTAGACTCATGTAAGCACACATGACACGTTGATGAAGCGTCTCTGCATTATTAATATCTGTTGCATAAATAAATCGTTTTAAGTGGCCCAACAGATTAAAGTAAAAAGGATTGAGGTCGGGAAAACGTGAAGGCCATAAAAAAAACCGGCCGCTCCTACTTGTCATTTTTCATGTCAACCAGCGCATTGCGAACAATATAAGTAAAATATTTTGCATCCTCATCATGCATGAACCACATGTGTCTTCTTAATAGCAGGAGTAAATTCTCTAGGAGGTCTGGAAGTGTCTTCGAAATAAAGACCTTGTAGATGGCTCCTGTAAGTCGTGCTGGGAGATCATATGAACCTACCAAACAGTCACCTACACTTTAAGCCTGGACAGTAATGGTAAATTGATACTGGTCTCTAAACTGTATTTTATCATGTGGATTCCGATTCACCTACAAATGTTGGTTGTGTAAATTTGTTATTCCATCTTTTCCAAATATTGTCTCATCCATAAACAAGACAGAAGAGACAAACAATGAATCGGCAGTTTGTGCAATAAACCATCGCAAAATTCTCGTGTGGTGAGTGACCCTGCACTCGTCATACGGATTTTTTTTGTAATCATATAGCCCCAAGCAAGGCATTTTACTGCCACTGTTTTACAGGGGGTTAAATAGGAGGAAAGTTATGAGAAAGAGTGACAGGTTATAGGGGGTGTCAGGAAGTAGGTAAGAGAAGGATGAGAATACTGATGAGAGTGGAGTGGACGCAGAAAGGAGAATGAGGGAGAGGATGCAGGTTAGTGGGAAAGCAGATGACTATTGACTTTACATTTAAATTTTTGGAGATTGTAGCTGTCGGGGTAGCAAGTAAACGGAAGGGAATTCCACATGCGGGAAGTGCTAGAAAAGAAGCTGATAAAGTAGAATTTGCGTTTCACAGTAAAAGGGTGGGACCTAGTTGCTAATTTTGTTGTGCGAGTAAATTCATTTATAGTGGGCACCAGTGAGCTAAGTTCATCGGAGCAGAAGCTGTGAAAGTTATTTGTAGACGATACAGGAACTGCTCCTAAAGTACCCTTCATGCGGTACTAGGAGAGACACTAGATACGAGGTTTCACTTGTGTGCTGATACGTGGATCGTCTGCGACAGCCCCTAGAATGCGTTCTTCTTAGTCAGGGGTACGAGTGGATCTCGGTCATCTCTGATCCATAGTTTGTGGTGCAACGGATATTGTCTCAGCAATACGACAATAAATAGCAGCAAAGGTTCGATGTCTCATCACCAATACTATTTCACATTCAATGATAATTCTTTTAAAAAAATTTGGATAAAAAAATGGGATCACCTCTCAGTAGAGTCATGGCGTGTACCTTCTTGGAATTTCTCGAATCTGGTCCTTTCCAAAACATTTAACCAAAACAATCAACATACTACCAATAGATTGGTGAGGCTCTATTAATAGGCCCCAGGAATACTGACTTGCCGGATCATGTAGTTAAACTGAAAAAAAACGGGCATACAATAGAATTTACATACGAAATAGAAAAAAACAATTCCTCACACACACACACACACACACACACACACACACACACACACACACACACACACATATATATATATGTATATATAGTGTATAGAGGCAGCAGATAATTTTCTAAACATATACTGTTAAATATAAGAGACAATGAATGCTATTATGTTTAATCATGAGCCGTTCTAAACATCGCATTTTGGCTTTAATTTCAGGTGAAAATAAAGACAAAATTTCTCCAACATTATAAGCTGGTGTGACGTCATAGAACCGCATTACAAATTTACGAACAGCGTTTGCTAATTTTGGTAACTTAGCAAAGTTTTATGTCAGCACAAGATAAAATCGTCGCTGATGGTGGATGTTTTTATTTAGGTACCTCCACTTTTTCACGGGAAAAAAGCAAAGCGTAATGCAAAACGCCACAAACTTAACGAAAATAAAGTTTTATAGTCAAAATGTTGATATTATTATTTAGAGGAAAGATCAAATAATTTTTTAATTATTTTAATATTTTTTAAAATCCTTTTTAACACGTTTGAAATTTTGATTAGAATGCTTGTTTTGTTTACGTCATCTCCTTCTACAAAGTTTAACATTGATTTTTTGCGCTTTTTTTCTGTTGAAAACACATTAATTGAAAATCCTTGAACAAATCAAATAAGTGTCCGATTTTAATGAAATTTTCAGAACTTATTGACAAATAAATGAAATTATTTTTGAAAAGTTTCTTTTTAGAAAATGTTAGTAAAAAAATTTTTTTAAAATGTTTTCCCCCCCCCCCCCCCCAACTTACTTAATTTCATTGAATTTCGCACAAAACCTTCAGGTTTATGGAATTTGTTTTTTTTTTGTTAAAAATTTGTTAAAATTAAGAGTCATTGCAAATCACCTACTTTTTTTTTTCAAATTTGTGCTATTTAACTGGAAATCTGCTCTGAATTGAAAAATAAATAATCCGTTAAAACTATGACATTACTTAATTAGAAAAGCTTTTAATTGTTTTTGTAAATAAGTAATATTAAGGATATTATTGTCTGAAGAAATAAAATTTTTTTGATGAATAATGAATTTTTACAAGAATTTTTTCATTTTTTTTTACATTTTTAATGATAATAATTTATAATAGTTTAAAATCGTGTAAAATTCTGTATTAGCACGTTTATGAAATGTGATATACTAATTAAATGAAAACGAAATTTACGAGTCCAAAATTGCTAATTAATAAACGTTGTTATGCTAATTTTTTTTTAAAGTAATTTTTAATTTATTACATTTTTACCATATTTTCATGTATGGTAGACTGAAAGTGCCATTATTATGAAACTGTTACGTAATTTAAGAGTTTTGTCCCTTCACTTAGATTTATGAAAATCGTCGGTTTTGGACATGCGTACAACCTGTCGTTAATACTTGGTTGTATATTACTTCTTTATGCTATAAGTAAGTCATATTTTTTAAAAATCAGCTTAATTTAACTTTCAATTTTCTAATTTTACTAAAATAAATTGTCAGAAATCTTTTGACATCTTTTTAAAATCGATAAACTTTTGTTTGTTTACAAATTTCTTAAGATTAAGAAAATGGCCGTTTTTAAGAAAATTTAAGAAATTTAAATTAAATGTGACTTCAAATCTATATAATTTCTATCTGAAATACACCAGAAATTTTTACTGAATGGAAATAATAAATTTAATCATTAAGCTTTTAAATAAATCTAAAATGAAATCTTTAAGAATGTTTTTTCATTTCAAAAATTTCATTTTAATATCAAGTATCGAAAATTTATACTGAAAAGTGGAGGTACCTATTTTTATGTTAACGTCCTTGTAACCTTTCTGAAGATGGCTCATGTGAGCCGAAAGCTTACAACCAACTTAACAAAAAATTATCCAAATTTTGGAGAATTTTTATTTTCACCTGAAATTAAAGTCAAAATACGATGTTTAGAACGGCTCATGATTAAATATAATAGACATTCATTGCCTCTTATATTTAACAGTATATGTTTAGAAATATGTACTGTACGAGGCAATTTTTAAAAAATTGTTCTTTTTTACATTGCTGAAATAAATGAAAAAATAATTCTGTATTTTAATTAATTGTGTTGAGTTTTCCTCTCAGTATGAATATACACACACACACACACACACACATGCATACACACACGCACACGCACACACACACACACACACACACACACACACACACACAGAGGTATACAGGGTGCGAGTGATAAATTGTTGCCATTTTGTATTTCTGATTTTGGTTTCGTCGACTGAATCTATAGTAAAGTCAGTTGGACATTTGAGAGTGTTTCGGTGTTAATTTAAGAACAATGCAGAGTGGTTGGATGAGTTTAATTGTGATTACGAATGTACGGCAACTTGGAGCATTCACTGTGACTGTTCTGATCAGAAAATAATTTGTTGGTGAGGGCCTTAGATTTAACGCGCTGACCTACATCAAGTGTCTTGAGGAGGTAGTGCTGACTTGGATCAAAAGGGTGGCTGCTGGAAGACCATCTGTTCGGCAACAGGACCCTGCGCCGTGACACACAAGCAGGAGAACTTAGTCATGGCTATCAGACAATTTTTCGGCCACATCACCCCTTCCATCTGGTTACTTAACTTCCCAGACTGCAACCTCCTAGGTTATTGTGTGGGGCAAGAGACCAACGAAACTCCGTGTAACACCAACGAAGAACTGAAGACAAAGATTATGCCAGCATTCATTAACTTAAACAAGGAGACCGTCCGGAATAGTTGCAGGAGATTCCGAAGTCGTCTGGAAGCCGTGGTTGAAGCCAATGCCGATTTTATTAATTAAATTTACTCTTTAGTATTACAAGATATTTTTGTGTTATTTTAAAATTAGATGTCAGTGTTATTTTTCTTTTTGCGTCATTTAAACAATTCATCAATCGCACTCTCTCTTTCTCTTTCTCTCTCTCTATATATATATCAACAATACGGTGATCCTTACTCATACACACAGTAAGAGGAACCTGCAGATATTGGAGGCCATGTACATCAAATCAAAACAACCAACACTCAATAAAATCAATTTTAAAACAGGAAATAACATATTACATTGCATTTGACTAGATGGTTTTGTTGTCATTTCGCGCTATCCCGCGGTGTGACGTCATAAAACCGCATCGCAAACTTAAGAACTGCGTTTATTATTTTTGGTAACTATTGCCGTTGCCAAGCGGAGTTTTATGTCAACACAAAATAAAATCGTCGGTGATGGTGGATTTTATAATATTTCAGTTTAAACTACCTCTCTGAAGATGGCTCATGTGAGCCGAAAGCTTAGAAGAAAACCAATAAATAATTATCCAAATGTTGGAGAATTTTTGTCTTTATTTTCAACTGAAATTAAAGCAAAAATACGACGTTTAGAACGGCTCATGATTAAACATAATAGACATTCATTGTCTCTTGTATTTAATAGCATATGTCTAGAAAATATATATATATATATATATATGGAATTCTTCATATGTGCATATACATAAAGGTACATGCGTACACACATACATGCACATTCATTATATATATAGCTAATTACTTGAAAATTAATCAAAATTGTTTACTAATGAAAACTGTGTACCTGAAAAAATTCCGACCCGATAGCCCTTGACGCGTGAAGACGCGACATTCAAAATCCGTGAAAGAAACACATTCTACACGTATAAAAACAATCCTATGAACCCACAAAAATCATTTGATAATGATTCATAAAAACGCAAAGCATTCAAAAGATATTAAACTATTTATGTTCAAATTTTCCCTTGGAAAAATGGTTCAGACCGAATAAAAAATTAAATATATATATATATATATATATCTTTCGTTTATCTTCAACCAAATATGCTCAAATGAATAATTAGACAAACTGCACCTAAAGTATATATATATATATTTGTGTGTGTGCGTGTGTGTGTGTGTGCGCGTGTGTGTGTGTGTGTGCGTGTGTGTGTGTGTGTGTTTGTATACACTGATGTGCATCTGAAATCTGAAGCCATATCGATTATCTTAGTCAGTCTACCGTCTTATTTCGGTAAAGAAAAATAGAAGAATAAACAAAAACGAAACCAATATTTGACTGCAGATCAAAAAGGCGCTGCAGACGAACGCTGCCCAGCGAGTTCAATATTCCAATAGGGACTTGAGGAAGCCACCGGCGTCGTCGAACGAACAACGAATCAGATAAATGCGACAAATGTCACTCCTTGTCCACGTACCAATCGATCACTAAACCTTTTGGCTCTACTGAGAGTGTCAACCTTTAACCTTATTGGTCACTTCCCAGTAATTTAGCCGCATCTTTGGCCAGCCTATTCTTACAAGGAAACTGAAGGATAGAAAACGAGAAAGAAGGTGGAAATTTACTATTGGCGCTTGAGAGTGGCAGACTAAAGGCTGAAGAAAGGTGCGGGAGAGATGTAGAGGAAGATAAGAGGAAGCCACTTTGTTTACCGGAAGTGATTCTGAGTGCGGTACAATCAAGCGCAGTTTGAAGCACGAACTAGGATGATAGAAAGGTGAGAATGTTTCTGAAGGCTGCAAGAAAAAAAAAAAAAAAGGAAAAGAAACAAAGCCATGACTAAATGAGAAGGTGAAGGTGTGGAAGGGAGTGATGAAATATAACATGGAATCGTAGATGTATGTTGAATGACAAAAAAAAAAAGAGGAAAGAGAGGGTCGCTCAAAAATTTAGTCGACATAAAACTAACGATGAATTAAATGTAATGAAAATTATTTGTTAGAAACATGAAAGTAACAACTATATAAGGTAATAATATGTAAGTAGCATGTAAGAAAATTATTAAAAATACTTTTCAGCATATACCTGAGATGAAGATTTTTACTTTTAATTAGAATTAACGCCAGAAGATTTAAATTGCAAGTAAATAAATACAGCGTGTAATAAACATACTACTCCCAAATTAGTAAAACCTTAGCTAGATGAAGATACTATTGCCACTAATGTCTTACCATTATGGGAGGGGTTAGGGGTACATCACATTGAAGCACCTGTTACCGTACGATTACTGAAGTTAAGCAATTTTGATCTTAGTCAGTACCAAGATGGGTGACCATCTGCGAAGCTTGGATGTGCGAAAGGTGTAATGGCTTGGAATTAATGATCCGATTTCTGTTGGTTTTGTTATACAGGGTAAGGTTTGGTTTTTGATTTTGTCGAGTGCACAATATGGTAAGGTCAGTTGGGCACCATTTGTGAGAAAATGAGCACCTTGGCGCAATTCACTCCACCAAAAACTTTGGAAACGGCATGCTGTACTGCTTGACATTCGTGCCTGAATTTCCAATACAAATATTTCAGTGTGTTTGGTTGTCAATCTAAGAACAGTGCAGTGGATTCGGAAAGAGTTGCATAATGCATCCTGTCAACATCATGGTATTTAAAGTGATAACTAGTGATGATGATGTTACGCCTTCAGTCATCTACCCACAGAGTCTCAGATTCAACACGTAGGCCTACAGCAAGTGCCTTTGTGGAGATCAAGAGGGTGGCTGTTGGAAGACTCTATGACTGGCAACAGGACTCTGCAGCATATCATACAAGCAGAAGAACCCAGTCATGTCTGTCAGAAAATTACTGCGACCACAAAATTTCTTACATCTGGCTCTAACTCTCTACACTGTAACACCCTTGTTTGTTAAGTGTAGAGCGTCGTTGAGCGAGAAACCAAGAAAACTATTTTTAAGACCAAAGATGAACAGAAGACAAGGATTATGGCAGTATTCACCAACTTAAACAAGAAAACGGTCCAGAAGAGTTGTAGAAGATTCCGAAGTCGTCTGGACGCCGTGGAGAAATCCAACGGCGATTTTATTGAATAAATTTCCTCTTCACTATTTCAATATACTTTTGTGTAATTTTGTTAAATCTGTTAAAATGAGATGTCAGTGTTATTTTCATTTGTTGTGTCATTTAGACGACAGTTTATTCATCGCAACCTCTATTCACTTACGAGCAAAAACCCTTATGGAAGATTTGGATTCCTCTCTACTTATTCAGTTAGGTGTTAACTAGTAAGATATGCATCACTAAATCAGCATTATCTTCAAAAGAAAAAAATCTTACAATCTAAAAATACTTTATGTCTTTAAATAACCCACAATGTGTTGATCGGCCGTAGAAAACAAATCAGTCAATAAAAAAGAAATATCTCGGAGGTATTTCTCAGAATTATATTATCAGAAAGAGCAATACAAATGCAGAAGAACGTGGACCTGTATTTTATAGATTATGCAAATTTTTCCACTTTGTCATAGTCTTTTCTAAAGTAAATATATGTATATAATTATTAATCTTAATTTACTTTAATTTAATTTTAAATGATTTCCCCCTTTCAAGTAATTTTATAATTGAAACCTTCCAGAACATTTTTAGTATTTTCTCGTTGCTCTTTACAGTCTTCAGCTAAAATACATTTTGCCATTAAGAAAATTCAGCTAAGTTCAGCAAACGGTACGTAAAATGGCATCTTTTTTTTCTCTTGAGGCAGCCATTAATTATAATCCGTCACCAAATATTTTAAAAAGTTACTTTTAAAATTTTAAATAAAATCTAAACTTACGAAACTTGATTAATTTAGACTCTTTTTATCGAGAAGCAAGGCAGAACTGCCATAAGAGATGTGTGATGAGAAAGAAGAATAAGTTACAAGGGGTGTCAGAGAATGGGTAAGAGAAGGATGAGAATACAGGTGTGAAGAGAGCTGCATGAGAATAAAGTAGAAAGGAAAAAGAACATGATACAAGGGCTGTCAGGGAAAGGATCAAGGAGCTAAGTGTAGCAATTGATTTTGCATTTAAATTTTTGGGGATTGTAGCTATCAGGGAAGTAAGTATACGGAAGGGAATTCCACAGGCGGGAAGTGTGAGCAAAGAAGCTGATGGAGTAGAAGTTGCGGTTACACTTGATGGGTTTCATTGTTAAAGAGTGGGGCCTAGCCGCTAGTCTAGTAGCTTGACTGAATTCATGCAGAGGGGGCACCAGGGAGCTAAGTTCATCAAAGCAGGAGCCATGAAAGTATTTGTAGAAGAGTCAGAGGGAAGCCACATTACGTCGGTGAGAAAGTGACTGTATCTGAGCTACCAGATCGAAATCGATTACATTACAGATTCACTGTTAGATGGATTCAGACAAGAAAACTTTCTGGCCATACACAGGGAACCAATCTCCCTAGTAGATTGTTTATTTACAAGAATAATTTTTTATTTATGAGTTTATAAAAAATATTTGAATCAATTACAATGTAATATTTATTATTTATAATTTATATTTATTGTTTATAATATTACGGATGTACCCCTGCTCTCAAAAATGTCGGTAAAATATTTGAGAGGATTATTAGCTGTTTCTAAACAGGTTATCCACCCCTGAGCTTGACTGGGGGTGATATATATATATATATATATATATATTATGGTCTCATTACGATTGAGCACTCTAGAGAGGAAAATTTGTAAAAAAACAGTTACCACTTCGACGATATATGCATAACTCTTCAGTAATGAATTGATCACACTCCACCCACATCTATTGAACAGGTGAAAAGGCTCATCCCTTGTTCCCTGTCTAGGACGTGGTTTCCGGCTTTCTCTTTTCCAATCTTTTCACTCTTTTCTTTTATTTATTTTTTTTTCAATTGGAATAGATAGACTAAACTATCGCCCGGTTCACACTCCACTCACGTCTATTAAACAGGTGAAGAGGCTCATCCCTTGTTCCCTGTCTAGGATGTGGTTTCCGGCTTTCTCTTTTCCAATCTTTTTACTCTTACGTAGCCCCCTGCACATCAGTGGTGTTACCGCCTTGCTCGGGGTGATATGATTAAAAAAAAAAGAATTTCTCTCGGGGACTGTTCTGTATATACACCACTTATATATAACACGCTAAAATTTCCCTTCTCTGATTCCATGTGCCTATGGCTTAGAATTTAGCGACTCCGACTGACACCAAATCGGTCGAGTTTCGATCTCGGCCAAAAGCAAGTTGATGTCTAGCCACACTGATGAGCTGTGATACAGCGAAACAGGCTTGTATGTGGCTGACGAATATATATATATATATCAGAACATTGAATAAATCCTCGCTGATTTAGTTACAATTAGTAAGAAACATGTCACTAAAAGTATGGTCTATCGCTAGGCACTACTTTTCCCATTTTTCTGGCAGTATTTGAATTCCACGTTGGAAAAACGACACGTCTTTTGAGACTAAATGCGAGTCGAACTATTTTTTGACATCTTCATAAGAAAGAGACTGCTATTCAGCCAAGCCATGTGCTATCGACTGGAGCAAGGGATAATCAAACGATGTAATATCTATTGAATACAGTGGATGGGATAAGACTTCTCATTTAAGCGTTTTCAAGTAGATTTTCATCCGTTTTGGAACATGTGGCTTAGCGTTATCATGCTGCAAAATAACTTTGTCTTGTCTCTGCTCGTATAGTGGCTGTTTTTCTTCAATGCTCGGCTCAAACGAATCAGTTGTACTTGATAGCGATCTGCTGCGATGGTGTCGATCGGTTTGAGCAGCTCATAATAAACTACACCCAGCTGATCCTACGAAATGCAGAGCAGAAGATTCGAACCATAGATATTCCACTTTGCTGCCGATGTTGATGCATTGCTGGGCTTACCCCACGATCTTCTACGCTTAGGGTTATCGTAGTGTATCTACTTTTAATCGCCAGTCACGATACGATCCAAAAAACTTTCCTTTTCTATCGTTGCCGCAGGTGTTCACAGGTGTCAAGACGACATTCTACGTCTCTCGGCTTCAACTCGTACGGCACCCAGTGTCCTTGTTTTTGAATCATTCCTAATGCTTTTAAATGTTTCAAAACTGTTGTGGGATCAACTCTTAATGATTCTGCAAGTTCATCTTGCGCCTGACATGAGTCTTAATGAAGCAATGCCTCTAATTCTTTGTCTTCAAAGTTTTTCGGTGCGCCAGACCTTTCTTTATCTTCAATATCAAAAAAAAAAAAAAAAAAAATTTGAAGAGCCTAAAATCATCTCTGCATGTTTTTTTTCTGACAGAGCAACAAGAATTATAGAATAGAGAAGTGCAGTAAAATTTACTGCAATTACACTTTCTTTGGCATGAAATCCGACATGTTTAACGCCATGTAAAATAAAGTTGTTTACACTTAGGCGTGATGACATAGAATGAATTTCAAGCTTGCTTAAAATATTTCTTTATAGATACGTAACCATTTAAAACTACACGCATGCAGTTCTGAGATCGCCATCTGTTGGAAAACCATGAGAAGTTATTTAAGGTTGTAATATATATATATATATATATATATATATATATATATATATACACAACGATCTTTGTTATATTAGAGATGATCCTCTATATTGTAAAACCGTTGTGCATATATATATATATATATATATATATATATATATTCTATTTGTAAACGAGTTATTACGCGACCTAGGTAAACGGTAAAATCAGTTATTGCAAATCGCCTAAAGACACCATTCATGCTAGAAACCTAGATTGCGTAATAACTCGTTTATTAATAGAAAATATTCAAAAGTTCTACAATATAATTGTATTGAACATTTTAATACAAATGTGCACTGATTGGTCTGATTTTTATGAAGAAAAACTAAGTAATTAAGTAATCAATATATATATATATATATATATATATATATATATATATTAAAAAAGGATTAATTCAAAGATGTTGAATAGCCATTTCGATATGAAGATCCCCACGGGGGACGACACATCACCTCAGCAACAGAAAAAACCTTTCAGAAACTGGAGAAAAATTAGTCTACTTTTCCTTTTTAAATAGATTGCAAAGAAATTAAAAAATAAATAATAAAATAAAATAAAATAAAATAAAAAAATATAAAAAAATATAAAAAAATAAAAAAAATAAAAAAATAAAAATATAAAAAAATAAAAATAAAAATAAAGGGAAAGAAAAAGAAAAAGAAAAAGAAAAAGAAAACAAAAAAGAAAAAGAAAAAGATAGAATAAAATCAAATAAATAAGAAAAGAAAAAAAATTGACATCGTCTGGGTTCGCAAAAAAAAGGAAGAATGTAACTAAAAATTAACAGACAGACGCGTTAAATCGACGTAGTTTAGGCAATACGGAAAAAAGGTGGTAAGAGAGATAAAAGAAGGAAGGGAGGGTAAAAGAAAGAAACTAAAGAAAAAAAATTTTTTTAAATATTACAGACGCTGGACAAATTCAAAAACCTAATTTCCCCAAAACGTTGAAGTATTAGAAAAAGGCCTTTACTTAAAAAGGCATAATTATTAATAAAAGGGAATAAAAAGATATAGGATTTAAAATAAAATTATTTTTTAAAAAATTAGGTCATTTGAAATTAGACTAAATAAAGACAACACTAGGTAAAAAAAAAAAAAAAAAAAAAAAAAAAAATTACAATTATTATATACATACCTATAGAAGTACACACATACATACATATATATACACACACACAATTCTACGAATAAGAATACATATATACACATACACACACATACATTCAATTTATTACACACTATTATACATATATATATATATAAATATATACACACATATATATATTATTACACACTTATATACATATACATGCGCATACACACACATATATGTGTGTACACACCTATATACAAAAAATTCATATACACATAATATACATGTGTACACACACATGCACACACACACACACACACACATATATACATATATACCTATATACACATACATACACATATTCCATATGCACTCACACACATACATATTAATGAATATTATGAAAAGGAGCATTTAAATAGCTAAAAAAATTTTTTCCAAAATTACATATAGCCCACATACATAAATACATATACATACATATATATATATATATATATATATATTTTTTAATATATATATATTTGCTCTGTAATATTTTATTACATGGAGCTCTCTTCCTGTATCATTTTTTAATATTAAAATAAATTTTTAATATTAATTAGGATCGGTTTTTTGGAATTTACCTTCCTGCTTTTTTCCCTTGGATTGAAGTATCTGAATTAAAATATATATATATATTGTAATTTTGCTTTTGCAATAGTTTATAAAGGCATTATATGACTACACATGTTTCAGATCAATACTGTTCTTCTTCAATTGACATTTTAAAATAATAAATGGTGAAAATGTCTATTTAGAAAATAAAAGATGAATTTATGTTTTTTTTAGAAAATTAGGGAGAGATATTTGGTGAATATACATGCAGGTGTGTCAATATTGTTCAATCAAAATGGGAATTAAGTGGAACTATGAAGTTGAAGATTTGGGTCGCGAAAGGCAACATAGCAGACTGATGTCATGGGTAAGATACATAGTGGGACCATATATTATTTGAATGGGTAGACAATAATTTTTAACAGTAAGTTGAATTTCAGGTTTCTTTTAAATTTTATTTTGCACTACCTCATGAGTTAAAGGTGCTGGAAAGTTTAGGTTAGAATTAGAATTAAACAATTATGGTATAATAAGGTATCTTGTAGTTTTTAAATCAAATAAATATTGTGTGGGTTATTTATTTTAGTAAAATAATTTTTAATTTTTAAGTTATATTGGAGCAAAAGTTATAAATGAATAATTGTAATTAATTAAATCTTAGAGAAAAATATTTTCGATCTTTACATAAATGGTCAATTCATCTGTATGATTCAGTAGTTCTTTATTTTTAAGGAACCTTAAAATCTGCAGCTTTTCATTCAGCCACAGAGATCAGATGTCACAGAACAACTTACAGATTCTTGTTTTTTCCAGAATTTTTCTATTTTGGCGGGTTTGTTTGTATCTTTTAACTTCCAAACATATACAGAAAGGGATGCCTGGTTTCCGTACGTGTTATTTTTTATGGCAGTTAAATGCAAATACCAACACTGCTTAAAAGTGTTCCTAGTAGATCCAATGTAAACTTTATTAATAGTTGGGTTTTCATTTGATGTTATAGTACATTGATATACAGTAGAATATGTTAGATACCTATTTTCCAGTGAGCAATTATTATATTTTTGACAATTACATAAATTTGTATTATTGTTATTTTTATTATTTTGATAATTATTGTTGCTTTGGTTTACGTGGTGATTTAAGATTTTATTATTACGATTTTTTATAATGTTTTTTAGATTATTTGTACAATTATAACCTAATTTTAGGATAATGTTTTAAAGATTTTACTGAAAGGGTTATTATTTTAGGAAATGTTTCTCAATTAAATTGAAGAATTTCAGCCCTAACTTAATGTTAACCATTTGGTTAAATGGGGGTGTATACCTCATGAATTTTCTATTTTTATTTTTCCCGTTTCAGTCAATTTTCTTATGTATTTGATATCATGGTTTTTACAATCACTATTCCTTAGTGCATTATTATAAGAATCTTTATGTTTATAAAACTCTTCTTCACTTGAAGAGTTTTTACTAATTCTATATTTTATGGAGAAGGGTACATGTTTGATTAGACTTTGGGTGGTTGTATAATGGATATTTGTTGGGTTTTATGTATGGTTGATAAGTTTCATTTATTAAGTCCAGTGTTACATCAAGGAAATTTTAAATTAATGCTGATTGTTACTTTTAGGTTTAGAATTTTAACTTCTCTACGGATTAGTTTTCTAATTTTATCGGTTCTAAAATGTATGGAATTTTGTACTATCATAAGTCCATCATCTCTTTATAATTTTTACAACTCCCGAAATAAATTCTGGATTTATAACCGTTTAATTATATATATATATATATATATATATATATATATATATATATATATATATATATATTGTGAGTAAAACACTATACACAATTAAACGGTTATAAATCCAGAATTTATTTCGGGAGTTGTAAAAATTATGAACTGATTTCAGACCGCGAAAAAAAAAATCAAATTTACATTTCCCATAGAATATTAAAAAAAATTGTACAAAGAGGAAACAGGTTAGGTGAAGGGAAGGGGTGTATACATTTAAAACAGGAAGTGTCACAAAATCAAGAAACACACATAAAATCAACCATACATACAATATATACACAGACAGAATAAAGAATACATACTCCAAACCACACATACACACAAAAAAATTCAAGTGAAATATATATATATAAACATAAAAAATACGAGAATAGATTCAGACATACATAAAATAAGCACACAGACAATCTAATCTGAACTTATTTATAAATCGAACTTTGTGTATGTGTATGTGTGTGTGTCTGTTACCTATAGACTTCGAAACGGCTGAACCGATTTTCTTGAAAATTTACACAGTTGTACTATAAGCGTCTGCCAGTGTTCCTAGCTAGGTTTTGTGTCGAGGTACCCCCAATAAATATCGAAAATCGATAATCGAACCGATTTTAATCAAATTTGATACACTCATAGAGAAAGACATAAGAAACGATATTCAGAAGTTTCAAGGTTGCAGTTCTTACAATAGTGCAGAAAATCGATAATATATATAAGGCAAGATTTTTTGTGTTTATCTGTTTATCTGCCTGTATGTCTGTATTTTTTAGCCCTTTTATTTTAGGTTTTGCTTCGGGTTTTGGCTCTAAGTAGGTATAATTGTAGTTCTTAGTCTCAGCCATGATACCATTTAATCAGAGGACTTATTTAGCCTTCAAAAGTCATTTCACGACGAAAAAACTTATTTGATATCGAGACCAGGAAATAAAACTTTGACTTACATCCATTCATTTTTCTTTCAGTCTACGGTTTCGCTTTGACTGGAAACAACTATTGCTTTTTAGTCTTTCGTGCCAACGTCCAAAGGGTCTGAGCTCCAGGACCATGGATTAGTTTTAAAACTTTCATTACACCCGAGCAACGCCGGGATATACTGCTAGTATATATATATATATATATATATACATAGAGAGAGAGAGAGAGAGAGAGAGAATGAATAAACTAAGATAGAACAAACGTGTAACCTTGGCTTTAAAACAAAATGGAAGAACAATTGAAAATTTGTTTTAATCTCATAAACTACATTTCATAATCATTTGTCTCAAAATAATATGTTGATTTCACACTAATTTAATTTGCATTGTAATGCTTTTAAAATTTGCATTCATTTATTAACCCCCTGAACACACACACACACACACACACACACACACACACATACATATATATATACAGTGTGTAACAAAAATACTTTTACAAACTTACTCAGAGGACTTATTTAGCCTTCAGGATTCAGTTTACGACGAAAAAAACCTATTTGATATCGATACCAGGAAATCAAAATTTGACTTACATCCATTTATTTTTCTTTCAGTCTGCGGTTTCGCTTTAACTGGAAGCAACTATTGCTTTTGAGTCTTTCGTGCCAATGTCCAAAGAATCTGAGCTCCAGGACTATGGATTAGTTTTAAAGTACAACTGTGTAAATTTTCAAGAAAATCGGTTCAGCCGTTTCGGAGTCTATAGGTAACGGACACACACAGAGACACAGACACACAGAGAGACAAAGTTCCATTTATAAATAAGGTTAGATTGAGAACAATAATTTGGTATTGTAGGGGTCATTTATTTATATTTATTTATGTATATTTCATTCATTATTATAATATTCATTTATATATATATATATATATATATATATATATATATATATATATATGACTCTACAATAAGTCTTTAAAAAAAGTGGCTACAAAAACCAAGACATCCAATATATAACAAACGATAACCATAATTGGAAAAATAGAAATAGAAAAATCATTTAGTACACACCTTCTTTCAACCAAATGATAAACACCAAGTTAGGACAAAAGTTCCTGAATTTAATGAAAACACACTTCCCCACCAATAACCCTCTTAGTAAAATCTTCAACAAAAATACACTTAAACTAAGCTACAGTTGCACAAACAACCTAGAAAAATCATAACAAACCATAACAAATATATCCTAAATCAACACGCAGATCAGAATAAAATTGACTACCAAAATACAACAGAAGACAATAATAAAACCGATGCAATTGTAGAAACTCTAACAACTGCCCACTAAAGAATAAATGTAAAATAAACTCAATAATTTATCAATGCAACATAACATCAATTGAAAATCCCACTATAAATAAAGTGTATATCGGATCAACTAAGAACACTTTTAAGCAGCGCTGGTACATGCACTTAACTTCATTCAAAAACAACTTATACCGAAACCAAACATCCTTTCTGCATACTTTTGGAAGCGAAAGGACTCAAAACAGAAACCCAAAGTAAAATAGAAAATCCTAGAAAAAACTAGATCTTGCAACTCACTTGACGACATCTGCCCTTTATGTTTAAGTGAAAAGCTACACATTCTAAAGTACCCCATCAGTAGCGAACTATTAAACCGTAGAGACGAATTAGCAGTATTATGCAAACATCGCAAATATTTCTCGTTAAAATTTAAATAAACAAAAAAAAAACCTCACCCCCACAAAAAATGCAATAAATACACATAATCAACCCTCTAAATAAATAGAACAAAAATGTAGAAATAAAAGAAAACAAATCCCACACCACACCAACGATAAGTCCATCTACCTGTAAATGGTAGTAAAATAAAAGAAACTATCGACACTACAAAAAACCCACAAAACCATATATCCCAATATAAAATAACCTAAACCAAACGAAAAAGCGACCTGCCCAAAACTAAGTTACCCCATACCCTCCTCTAAACCAAATAGCAGCACCTCAAGAACTATGAACGAACTACTAGACCATTCTAAAATCTCACACCACATATATCATTAACAACGACGCCACTTCCACCATATCCAAACAAGATAAATAAGAAACCTGTCTTAAACTAAGCCACCTCTCCTAACCCATATCTCTAAGAGTACAATACGGCCGATAGAATCAGAATAAGCTCCCAACCCCACTTTCACTTAAACAGCATATCACCACAGATAAACCGTTTTTCACCATTTAATTTTCATTTCAACTTCGTCACCCGATGAGAAACACCGAAAAGGTAGCTTCGAAACGCGAAAATTTTTGTGTACTGATACTATGAATTTATAAACCATTGTAACAACTATTGTAATATAACGCTCTACGTTTGTATCGAGCATTCTTTATAAAAGTTAATGCACGAACAGCAGGTTAAAAAACCTACGAGTTCCACAACTTTGTTACAATATATATATATATATATATATATATATATAGTACCGTGCCTGAGATAAAGAGACATTTGTAAAATTAAGTGAGTACAAAGAAAATGTTTCGAAAAGCTGAACGTGATTAAATAATAAAAAAAGCGAAGGGGAGAACCAGAAACTGTGTGAGGAGAAAGAAAAGTTAGAGAAAGAATGCAAAGATGATAATTTGGAATTCAAGGATAAAAAAACGGAAAAGTTGAAAACTCGGACGTTGCAATGTTGAGAGCGAATAATTACCTTTAGCGAATTGTCAGCCTGGGGGCTCTAAATATTTCGGCAGATCGTGAAGGAAAGGTCAGTGTGTGGTCCCATTGCCGGCTGCTATTCAAGCGCGCCTCTCGACTCGTATATTGCCTCCTTTAGGGGCCACTTTGTGACGTTACGCGGGAAAATGGCAAAACGCTGCGTGGCCAAAGTGTGAAAAAGATGGGGAGAGCTGTTCTAAAAACGTGTGGAATTTTTGCTGAGAGATTGAAAGCGCTCCAGTTGGCATTCTAGAAAGAAGAAAAACTCGCAGACTTAGCAAAATGACTCCAAAGAGATGTATTAAATATATTGTCACTTTCCCCGGGAATTAGGCAGTGTTTGCACGTCATTTAAAACGTATATATATATATATTTGGTGATGGATCAAAATTGCGTGTTGAAGCACTGTGTATTGGCAGGGACATAATAGAAATCTTGCTACAGTCGATGATATCTCTTTAATTCTAAGACATAAAACCAATTTTTAATGCTATGCGCCCTCATGGCGATAGTTTCTTTCACGCTTTTGTCACAATTGATAACAGAAGGAAGAATGGGATAAATGCTTCACCAGTCCCTCTTTTCGTCATCTTCTTCTTCTTCTTCTTCTTCTTCTTCTTCTTCTTCTTCTTCTTCTTCTTCTCTATGTGCCATGTCCTTTCAGGACGTAGGCGATCATAGACTTCCATTTGCTTCTATCCCTTGTCACAGTTAACATCTTTCTTCTTGATATATCGCCTGAATCCCGCTCCGTCATTCATTTGCTAAAGCCCATCAGATATATCATGTACTGCTTTCTTCTGTCTCTCTTTCCCTATATCTTTCCTGTGAGTATCAGATTCTCCAAGCCATCCTTCCTCATTACGTGTCCCAGAAACCTCAGCTGTCTCAGACGTCAAGCATAACTTTTCTTTTTGTTTACATCCTCTCCAAAACCTCGTCGTTGCTCACATGTTTGGTCTATGGTATCCTCGGGATCCTTCTGTAGGACCACATTGTCAGTCATAAGTGTTTTAAATTGCTAAATATAAAACTATTGATATGCCCCGGAAAGCGATATATATATATATATATATATATATATATATATATATATATATATATGTATATATCATTCAAGGTATAAACTATGTTAAGTAGTTTAGGCAAATGTAACCGGGTAGAACAATCTAATACGTAGACGTAATGACGGTACTCGTCGTATGCAGTATCCTGAGATGTAGGCGTAGTCAATAGTCGTAGATCAATAGTCGTAGATTTCTAGTCGAAGACCTGTAGATTTCTAGTGGTAGACCTCTAGTGGAAAACCAATAGATCTCTAGTGTAAGACTTGTAGACCTCACTGCGTCCTCGCCTTTGTCTGTATTTATGGCTGACACCAACCAATCACATTCCAGTGAGGTGGAACCAAGGTATATACATATTCATTACCTATTCATTACATCACCTCACCCAGAGCTAAATTTTACGTGAAATTTAGCTTCAATATTTCATCTGTTTAGGGTCTGGACATAATCGATCCACTTTTTCCTCAGTCTTTTTCGCCTCAATACTTCCTGGCCTGGTGGCGTTTTACACACTGGTACCTCTGGCCTTGAGATCGGAAATACTTCAACTGGCGAATGTTGACTTGTTGGAACGGGAATTTCAAATGTGTCATACAGAACATCCATTGGAATTTCTTTGGTATTTTCCGTGACGTCTGTAGTGTGTCTGGGTCTAAATTGATTCCAATGACTTTTGACCGAAATTTTTTCCTTTTTATGTCATATATGACCTGTAAGATGAAAAGAGCCAGTCTTCACCATAGGGACCTATGTATCTAGTCAACGAATCAAAGGTAATTTGAAAATATATTTCTGTGCAAATAATATTTTATAGACAAAACAAGACAATAAAGTAAAAACACACAATAATCTTTATCATAAGAGTGAGGATCTATCTATCTATCTATCTATCTATCTATCTATCTATCTATCTATCTATCTATCTATCTATCTATCTATCTATATTCATTCATTTGCAAACGAGTTATTACGCGACCTAGGTTTTTAACATATGTTGTCTTCAGGCGATTTGCAATAACTTATTACCGATCGCCTGAAGACACCACATGGTAGAAACCTAGGTCGTTTACAAGTGAAAAAAATATTCAAAATTGAACACATTTAATACAACTGTGTACTGGTCTAATTTAATTATGACCAAAATCTAAGTAATTAAATAATTATATAAGAATATAAATAATTATTTTCCCTCCGGCTATGTGATGAGTAGCAGGATAGATTGGGTTCTGTAGCATTACCATAGAAAGGAATGGCAACCTAGTGATGAAAATTTTCTGCCTAGTCAGTCATGTATCGAAAGAGACAAGCATGTATCACATGATGGCAATTAACTGACTGATTTTTACTGAACAAATGTTGGCCACCTATAACAACATTCCTCCATTATATTTTAAATCTGCGCACTGTAAATCGCAATAATCTATATATTAAACGACGTTTATTTGCTGACAGCCCCCCCGCGCTCGGTCAATTATTATAAAAATAGTACACTTAGATCTGCCCATTATGGACTTAAGTCATATGTGTGCAAAAAGCTATAATACACCAACGAAAATAAATCTATCTATCTATCTATCTATCTATCTATCTATCTATCTATCTATCTATCCCAGTGTATCAACAAGGTTAGATGAAAGTTAATAGAAGTGAATCCGGCAGAGAGCCAAGAATTGAAAGAACAGCTGGAAAGGACATCGGCCGAAGAAGCCAGAGACAGGAGCAGTTCCCTCGCGGAAGACACGCTGGCAATGATGACTCCCCAGGATTTCCAGTCCTTTGTAACTCTTAGTACATCTCGCCTGTTTTCTATCTCTCCTAAATCCTCTTAGAGCCAACCATTTTCACAAGTTCGTTAGATATGTTATGCGTTGATTTCCTGTTTTTCTTACCAGCAATCTATCCTGTGAGTGTCAAATTTTCCAAGTCTTCTTTCCTTAATGTATCCTAACAATTTCAGCTGTTTCTTTCTGGTGTTAAGTATAAGTGTCCTTCTTGTTTCCATTTTTAAAAACTGTTATTGCTCACTTATTCGAGCCATGGTATTCTCACCATCCTTCTCTAGAACCACAATTCTATTGCCTCAAACCTCTTCTTCCTCGGTGAGGGGATTGTCAAGTATTCATAACCATATAGGGGGACTGTCATTACATAACAGTTCAGTACTATTTTTCCAACAAATTTTTTCTACTTAATACTCTGTTTCACTTTTGAAAGGCATGTTTCACCATCCCAAAGCCTCTTTGGATTTCAGTCTCACATTTTCGGTTCTCTGTCAGAACACTTCACAGAGTTTAGTCTCTCTAATATGTAATTTGGATGTTAGTCTGTCACTTTTGCATATATATATATATATAACTGTGAATTTATTTTTGAACACGTCTCGAAAAACCTGCCGAGTATAAACGCAGAGGGGGAAAAAATGGAAACAAAAAAAGAAACGAACTAAGCACTTGAACATTAGTCAAAGTACTAGTCGAAAGAAAAAAAACCCGAGACAAGGAACTTAACACGTAAAACGCTCAATACAATAGCAGAGAAAATAAATAAGTAGCTAACCTAGAGTCTGTTGGCTCTAGTTTAGCTACTTATATATATATATATATATATATATATATATATATATATATATATATATCAGCATGCCTTGTGGGCATAGAAGAATCCAAAGGAGTATCCTTTACATATAATGGTAGGATAACTCTCTAAGAGAGCTCGAAGCATATATGCATATAAATACATATAGAGTTAATATAAGAAAAAATTAAGACAGACGCGTTATTTCATGGTAATTCGGGGGTATAGGCCTATTTCAGTCGAGCCATCTTCAGCTTCCGTCTTTATTCAACGAAGGATTCTACATGAATGGGATTCACAAAAACCTAACCCGGCGAATAAGAAAATAAATAAATAAATAAAAACATATAAGATGATAAGAATATAACTGTCGCTCCCTTAAAAGAGAAAATAAGAACAATCCATCCGTTTGTCGAACGCACAGACATTCCTACAGAATTATATGTAAAAGTCGCATAGAACCCCCAACAGTTAACATGCCAAGACGATAATTCATCACACCTAAACAAAGTTGATGCCGCCCAGACGAGAAAGAGGTAGTGATAAAGAAAAAAGAAGAAAGGAAAGAAAGTAGAGAGAGAGAAATATAACAGATTCTTTTAAATTTGACTAATAAATAAATTTTGTAGTTATTGTTAAAACAAGAAAGAGAATACAAAATTAGTTAAGGAATATTTTTTCATAGTGCTCGTATTATTTTTTCTCAAAAATGTGTTGCTGGTAATATTTGACAGTAATGTATGGCTGGAATCATTTATCATCAAAGATGTATTGTTAGTCCTAGTTTTCCTTCAAAAAATTTTTGTAATATTTTTTTAATGGTGTTTTCAAATAAAAAACCTTGAAATTAAAACAATTTTTTTAAATTTGACCAAAAACATAATTTTGTAGTTTTTGTTAATACAAGAAGTTTTTATACTTACGTTTTTTAATTTTTTAAGAACATTTCATTGAAAAGAAAACACTAGAGGGAAAGAGAGAGAGAGAGAGAGAGAGAGAGAGAGAGAGAGAGAGAGAGAGGAGAGGGAGAGAGAGATGGATAGGGAGAGAGAGAGGGGGTATAGCTTTACACTTTGATTTAAAAGGAGCCAAATTATTCTATTTAGATTTATATGTTTAAACTTAATTCTTAGGTTTAAAGATTAGGAATTAAAAATAAAATTACATATTACCAATATATATATATATGCATTCTGTCTTCTTGATGTTTAGTCCTTCTTTCCCACTTTCCATCCCTGACTTCTGTAAGGGTTCCTGTAGTTTTCTTTCTGTGTCTGATGTCAACACCGTGTCATCTGCAGATCTTATGTTGTTAAGATTGTGGCCGCCAATAAACTTGATGACGGAAGTCACGCCAGAATCGAGGATTAAATTGTACACGGCTAAACGATAGCTGAATGAATCAATCCGAACCGAAATTCTTGCTGTTTGCAAACGACAACCTGTTATTCACACCAACCGGTTTAAAGAGGGAGAGGTTTGAGATCATCCGATACTTACAACATATGGGATAACTAATTTTTTTGACAATGATGGTCACCTTGTACAAGGCTCAAGAACCACCCGAGATAGTAGTTGCAGAGTAAGAAGCATGGTTTATGAGGTTATATGGGAGAGATAATGGTTAACTCTAGAGTTGAGAAAGGTAAAACACTAGTAAAGTCTAATGTATAAAAAATAATTACAAACTGACTATACAATGTTTTTTGCACAATAAATTAATATTAAGATTCAAATTAAACTGATTCTAATCAAATTAAATGAATATCAAAATAATTTGATAAATTTATTATTGTGCCTATGATTTAAGACTGATATACTTAATATTTTTTTATTTAAAGTTCTTGTTTAAATTATGTTTATTTTCGACAGTTTTTGAAAATAAATGTAATCCTGGGTATGACGATAAAGCGCATCTAACAGCAAGGCTTCAGATTAAGAGATTGGAGCTTTTGAGGAATTTGGGTCCTAATTGCTCTTCCCTGGTTCACCCTAGCCCGAGTGGTAGCACCTGTTAGGGTTCCACGTATTGGAAAATATACACACAGAATAAAGAATACGTACACCAAACCTCGCATACTCACACACACACATTAATGATGCTATTAATTTTGTTTAGTCGTTTACTAAACACACAAATATTAAAAATACCAGTAATATATTTTATTAAAAATGGCCAGCTGTAATATATTTTTATGGCAAAATGACAATAACTACAAGGCTAAAGTGTAAAAATATATTTGTAGAATAAAATTACAAGCAAGACATTTATCTCTAAACTGTATATCTAAACATACGTTTGTCCTGAAAGTAGAAAATTATATTAAAAATATGTAGTTGAAACCATAAAATTACTTACAAAATATTTAGATTTTGGCATTAAATAACCCACACAGGTGTTGATATATCGCTAAACAAAAGCAACGAACGAAATAATTGAAATTAGTTCGAAACTCCCATATCTGCAAGAATGTCATCATTTTTACAAATTATACTAAATTCTAGGACTTTACAATAAAAAAAAGCAAGTTTTACATACCTTTCAATTTCTCTTACAAATGTTTGACACATAACGTCTCAGAATCAACGTATATTTATGCTCTGAATAGAGCCAATACGCCCAGAAAAAGATCTAGATTCTAGACATTATTTTATTTCGGATCTTCAATAACAGACGATATTCTCATCTGAACATAGAGTTCGTTTATATTTGAAATGTCTTTTTGTTGTGTTGAAGGAAGAAACAGAATATAGATAAATCTTGTCTAAGGGATAAAGATGCTTTAAATGTTCATTTCTTTATGAATTCGGCTGGCTTGCAGAAAATTAAAAAAACATTCTAGAATATCTCTTTTCTGAGATTTCGTTCAAGAGATATACGGAAGGGTGAGGATCTACATCAGTAATTTCTTACTGATGTAAATCAGCATTTGTTTATTACTTTTTCCACTATTCCTTTCTTTTTTACTTTTTATTTTTTCCACTGAAAATTGCAAAGAAAGCAGATGTTATTATTTTTGCATCAAAATTAGCCGAAGATTATTTATTAATGAATTTTTTCTAAGAATAAAACTATCTTTTGTAGATAAAGATTTAAACATTAATTTACTTATTACTTTATTTTATTTAATAATCATAGGTGAAATTTTACAAACTACATTTGCTACATAGATCTATATAATAATAAAATCGATATATATATATATATATATATATATATATATATATATATATATATATATATATATATGGCATTTACTTTTTTATAAAAAGTGCTCGATACAGTAAGTATTGTAGCGCATAATATAGTCATACAGTTATCAATTAAAAATACATTGCGACACAGAAATTTCTGTTTTGGGATTTTGATTCACATTTAAATACATTGTATTTAAATGTGAATCATTTTCACAGCCAACATCTAACATTGCTTGATAACGAGATAGAAATCTCGAAACATTTCTGTGCCGCAATGTATTTTTAATTCATAATTATATGATTTCATATATATATATATATATATATATATATATATATATATTAGGTCAGTTAATGAAATTCTATTAATAAAAGACAGAAAAATATGAAATGATAAAAATATTTTCAATACGGTTAATAATATTAATCTAATAATTTGTATGTCTTTTGACTAAACCAAAGCACAAAAAGAAAAATTTTAAAGATTTCCAAGTCAGCGGTGTTGGACACGCCTGTGTCTTTTATTAAGGAGATGAGAAATAAAAAATGAAGTGAGAATCTCTCTTCAGATGAATTGGTTGTTGAATTGGTTTGATCTTTCCCATGTGATCTATTTTATGGTTTTGGCCAAGTAGTTTTCCACTTTTAGCGTTGGAGAGGGTTTGTAGAAGGCTTTCCATGGAAAATGCTTTCTCTGAGTAATCCGAAAGCCCTGTATAATCTTGTAATATACGAATCTATTTTAACTCGGTCCTTCACTGTCCCAGTTGGAACTTAAATGAAGACGCTAAAACACGCATTTGATATTAGCAATGCATTATAACGGTTGGTTAATTCCATTCGTGTATTGCCGAGCTAGTTTACCTTTGTTTCATCTATTGCAGAAAAGTAAATATATAATATTTGAACTGTTACAAGTCAGAATCGGAGTTAGCTCTGTGGACGCCTGCCCAGTGGAGGGCAAATGTAAATCTACCCAGGTGATTTATGAAGCCCGCATTTCTCCATCAAATAATAAAAATAACTACCGAACCTATATTGGTATGTCCGCTGGACTTTTTAAGCAGAGACTTTATAACCACAGGTATTCATTTTCGAACCCGAGTCAAAAGTACCAGACAGCCCTTTCACGGATATTCTGGAAAATGAAAGAGGAAGGGCTGGATCCTGAAATTAGCTGGAAACTAATAGGTTCAGCCCGTATTCCGAGGAATTTTCGTGTTAGGTGCTGTCTGTGTTTACTAGAAAAAAATTTAATATTGAAGTATCCTTACCAGCACCTGCTCCTGAATCTTAGAAGGGAATTGATTAGTAAGTGCTGCCATAAAACCAGGTTTTTGAATACTTAATTTTAAATTTTAAATTTTAAATTTTAAATTCCTAATTTTTAGATTTTAGGATATAAATATAAATTTAAGGTTTTGTGAAAGATTTTTTAATTTTAACTTTAAAAAGTAATTTAACCCCTCTACCTTCCTCTTCCAGTCTCCTTTAATTGCCTATCTTTATAAAATATGGAGTCCTTTACTAAACCCCCTTTCTACTTTTATTAGCATACATCCTTTTAATAATTTTTAAATTTATAATTGTCTTTAAGTGTTATTTAGTCCGTCTATACCTAAAAATATCCTTAATTAGATAAACTTAATTTAATTTTTTAAAATCTAATTTTAATTTCTAATTTATTTTTACCCTAGATATACTTTTTTAAATAAGTTTCCTAAACTCTAACCCTTTTAAACATTTAAAGTTAAACGTATTTGACACGCATCGAGCGTTCTCTATTTGATATTTGATATTCTCTCCTTTTCTTTCTTTCCTTTTTCCCCTTCTTTAGTTTTTCTGTATACACTCTTATATTCCGCCCCTTCCCTTTATGTTTTGTTTGTTTAACCCAAGTCTCAAGTTAACGACCTCCCGTTTCCTATATTCTCTCCGTCTATTATGCTAGACATGCCAATCTCCCATCTCTTCACTTACAAAATAAAAACCAAAAATAGACTGACATTTTTGAATTTTGAAAAGTTACTTTAATTTATATTGGCTCTGTAATTTTAAGTACATTGAGTCCTCCTCCTGTATCATTTTTTAATATTAAAATTTTTTTTCAATATTAACTAGGATCAGGCTCTTCCTGCTTTTTCCATTTCGGATTAAAGAAAAATAATATATATATATATATATATATATATAGATGTCAATAAATATACAAATGCATATACACTCAAGTACACAAAAATATATAAATATTTTTCTGGTGTTAATAAACAGTACCCAGTGTCATATAACAGAGCTATTATTAAGTATATATTAATAAATATTTATAATTATTACCCTACGTCTATAGCACGAATCGGAGTTTTATACATTATGCAGTCATACGATGCATATTATGTACTAACCGTTCCGTATGCTCTCTGCCCTTAAATTATTGTTCTTATTAATTTAAATTTTGAGATTTTACTTTCCATTTTCATTTTTAAGTTTTAGTTCTTATTAAATTAAATTATATAATTAACAAATTAAAACTAGCATCGTAGCATTATGATATACAACAATCATGAACAGCGCGACAACCAAAAATTTAAATCTAGAAACTGTCAGTTCTTAATATGCACCTGGTGATTGCATAGGGCATGAAACTTCGAGTCGTGCTATAGACGTAGGATAATATGCACATACACACACACACACACATATATATATATATATATATATGTGTGTGTGTGTGTGTGTGTGTGTGTGTGTATGTAGATCAATTGGTGGTTTCCCCCATGTTGTTAGGGGCCGCAGGTTCGAATCCTGCCGAATGACACATATTTTCATAACAACATTTCTTGTAAGTAATCAGGCCGGTAGAAATAAATATATAAACATACTGTTTGATTAAAAACAGAATATCTACTCAAATGCGAGTATCAATTAAAACTAATTTTCAAACAAATGAATTAAATATATATATATATATATATATATATATATATATATATATATATATATATATATATATATATATAAGTATATTTGAGCATATCAGCAATTTTTCATTTAAACATGTTTCGTTAAAAATGACCGACAAAGAAAGATTTTATTAATTTTTTTTTTTTTTGAGTTTTATTTAATTTTTCATTTGACTTAAATCCCTCCCACAAAACACTAGCCAGCAATTCTTCGGAAACTACTCACCCTGTATATCACACAAACCTCATTTTATGACCGTAATGGAAACGTCTATATTCAAACAAATGGTGTCAGTATGAAAAACTCATTAGGTTCTACTTTCTCTAATTTTTACATATCCAACATCAAATACAAAATGTTTAAAACAACCGAAAAACCGGAGATATGTTGACGATATTTTTCTTTTGGTAAAAAATATGGAAGAAATTGTAAATCAGAAATTAAATTTTGGAAGTAACTCATTGCTAAAATTAACCTATGACAATAAGAAAATCCCGTTTCTTGATGTTAATATAGAACTAAAAAACAAAAAAAAACTCATCACTTATCCGTATAAAAAACACCAGTTAGAATTCTTGTCTTCTTAACTATAATAGCCAATCCTCGAAAAGATATAAACTAGCAGTAATAACGAACTTCTTAAATAGCGCACATCAAAATTCCTCCTCACAGAATATTTTTGAGCGAACTAAAACACATAAAACAAACATTAGTCAACAATAATTTTCCCAACTTTATAATTAATAAACAAATAAAATTATTCTTACAAAAAATACACGAGACCAGTATTAAAATAACACACAAAAAGACATCAACATATTTTATTGCAACCAAATGCGCAATAATTATAAACAGGACATATTTGATAAACGAAAAATTATTAAACACAATATTTCTGTCTTAATTTCTCAACAACGTAAAATTTAATAAATAATATAGAAAATGGAAGACTGCAAACCTTGTTGTGTGTAGTCAAAATAACCCCATCAAATCTAAACTAGCGTTGACTAATATAATGTATGAATTTCAATGCCCTGTACAAAATAGTGTTTCTTGTCAAAAGTCAATTACCTACATTGGTCATACTACCACTTCTCTGAAAGACGCCTTACATGCCACCTATCTAATAATAATAGTGAAATAAAAAAAAAACATTTATTAACCCACAATTTACAGGAACCCTTATGAAAAATTTTGATTGAAAATAAAAAAAAAATACTATATAAATCACAATATTAAAGGCACCTCGCTATAAGGGAGTCACTACATCTAAAACAATGTTCTCCTACCATCAACCTTACATTAATGGAAAGTGGAAATGGAGTTTTGAAAGTTAAAAAAAAAAAAATCACACACAAACACAGACGCTCACGTCACGTGATAGCTTTAAAGACCTCCCTTTCTGAAACACATATAATTGTATTATCATCGATTATGCGACGGATAAAGTAACGTTTCTTTAAAACAACTTTCGTTAAATACGATGGACAAAGAATATTTTATGATTTTTTGTTTTTGTTTTTCTAGCGTCCTTAGATGTTTTCTTTTGGTTAGGGAGTGTAAAAAATGTCCATATTGTCCATTGTCCCAAGCGCTTTCGGTCACTTCATGAGGTTTTGTTTTGCAAACAAGTAGTGAATTTTCCCTCTTTGACGCGATTAATATCTCCGTCTTACGAACATTAATAATAATTTTAAAATAATTCAGCAGTAAATGATATTTTATTTATGGTACTTGAATTTTTGACGATTGCTTTACTCGATTTCCGTCATTCAATGCTGAGCGTCAGAAAAATGACTCTTCTATCGCGTCACCATACATTCTTGACGTTTTGGCTGAGATCAAAGTGTAATATCTGTTCTTATCAGTTTTATCAGATTTTTCACTCCACTTTCTTTCTTTCGTTTTCTCACTGAAAGCAAGTAGTGTCTTTTTTCTCGTCTTTCCACTCGATCAAAACAGAACAGATTGATGAGGTATTGGCAAACGTAATGGTCGTGCGAACTAACGAAAGGAGAGACAACCACAACTATAACAGGATGCTAAGACTCATAGCCCAGCATATTCGATTATTTTTCACACGTCTGACTATCCATCGTTACATCCCGTGCACCATTTTACTTCTTTCCACGTGGGTTGATAACTACACTTTTTCTCTATACATGATCAGCTATGCCTGATTTCATTCATCGCACTCCTAACTAATATTTTTTGATGTTCCCGCAGCATGGCTTTTTAGAGGTGGCTAGTTTCACTTTAATAATCTTTGCCTTAACTGGAAGGAATAACGTATACACATGTCTTGGTCATGTTCTCTGTCTTATGATTATCTCAGCAGTTATTGCTCCGTGTCATATCGCCGCTTCTGATTTTATTGATGTTGTATGGACCTCAAATTTGAATCTTTTTCGATAAGTCCTTGATGTAAGGAAGACAGACGGTGACAGTTTCGTGGTTTTCCTCCTAGACCGTTCCGCTTCTCCCCCGCAAAAGATGATATAAGGTTTGAGGGTAAGTAGTTATTCTGATGTTCATGTTCGTTACTGATTATTTCCTGTTGGTATGTGTCTAGGGGACCAATTATGATTGTTCACGCTGTTGTAGGCTTCGGACGATCTCTTTCTTTAAACTGCATGGAATGTTGGAGCTGAAATTGAGTTATTATCCGGTGATGGTTAGGATGTGCGTTGTGGTGAGTGGGTGGTGCAGTGAATCACGGCTCAAGAAATCAGAGAGCAGAGTTCGAATTCCAGTTGGATTCGTTGAATTCACATACGCGTAAATACCCTTGGGAACGGTATGAATTCGTCGATTCTCCCTTTACCTATGGGTTTAATAGCAGGAGAAATTGGGTTCTATAGCCTTGGTTGGCAACCAGTCTGCCGCAGAAGGTAATGGCAACCTATTACGGGAAAAATCTTCTGCCAGTCCGTCATGTTTATTTCAAGACATGATCGCCAAAGCGTGTATCACGTTTGGCACGCTAACTGACTGACTGATGGTTAGCTTGTGATGTTTTGAACCCATTATCTGTTCGAGTTAATTGTCTATCCGAGAAGGCTAGCTGATTACTATTCCAGAAATTATTTTCAGTGCAGCCAAACGTGACATATATCAGCGTCACCAATCAGCAGGCAGGATAGGTTTAAAGTTCCAAATCCTCCACTCAGTACTTATAGCCTAGTAGATTATAGTTCTAGTTCGTGTATTTGGGGACGTAGTAATTGTAAATTTAATCCCATAGCTGAGCAAAGTGTACTCGGGCTAAGTAGAAACGGGATGTACAATAACTAAATATGAAATAGACGAAATATCTCTAGAGATGGTCATTAGGACGAGAACAACCTACCCTCATAGATTAAATAAATATGGCTTTCAGCTTGAAATTTCTTGACAGTTATAAGGATCAACAAACACCTGACGTAGTCCAGAAGGCAAAATGTCCGAAACGTTGTGACGTTTAAATAATGATCACTCGTCATTAGGGAAATTCGAGCAGAAAAAATTACTATCGCTGTGAGGTGGTACTAGAGAGGAAGCTAGGTTGTTTCAAACCGTTGCTACTGATGACGCGTTCTTTGATGCAGTTTGATGTTTAGAATGCAAAGTCGTATTCTAGTGAGCGACTGACAATAAATATCGGTTCATATATTTTTGAGTGTATGTTTGTTCAATTCGGCAAATGTCGCATTGACCCAAATCAATAAAAGTAGCGGTCAGAATATTTTTTGCTTGTTGGAGTCAGTAACGTTTTGGTGGAGTCAGAGGGATTCATCGTCTCAGTTCTAGCATTACCCAAGATATATGGAGTTCAACTCCTGGGGATTTCTTACTTATCTACTGCTGATGTAACGTGTTAGTGTCAGGTGTGGGAGACATTGTAGGTGTGAAAAAATGCCCTAAGTTTTACTGGCCTGTGTTTAACTTTCAAGCGGAGACTCCATGAACTCAATGACTGTTATGAACATATAAAAAAGAAAAATAATCTCCAAATACTATTTTGTATGTGTAGGTTTCAGTCAAACAAAATGAAACCACCAAGCTGCTATGGTCAATCTAATTTTATTTGAAGGGTGGTGCAGGGGTCATAAAAAAGCGCCCAGAGAAAAAAGCGAAATATTGACTTGCTTATTGGAATTTGTGTAAGCGTTTAATACAAATTATTCATGATTACTCAGCACACAACCAAATAAACTCAAATATAACAGGTCGGTTTGGTTTAAGTTTAAGTTTATTTTATTTTACGGCTTATCAACCTCAATGGCTTATTTAATGCCAACAAGACTTTTAGGATAGGTTCTTATGAATAGAATATGTATTCTTTGTAAGAAATCAATTTGTAGATCAGGGTTGAGATTTATTTTATTTTATTTTTTCATTTTAGGGCTTATCAAAATCACTAAAAAAACAGCATAGTATGAATAAAAAGTCCCCAGATATAATAAAAACGAACGTTTTCCATCAAAATGTTTACATTATTATTAAGAGGAAAGATCAAAGTATTTTTTAATTATTTTAAAACAATTTTTTATCTCTTCCAACACGTCCGAATTTCTTACCATTTAATCTCCCGTTGATTTTGTTTCTCTTGCCATTTTAGAAGTTGGAACTTAAGAAAATCGAGCATGGTGGATTTAAATTCGTCCATGCTTATCCGTGTCTCTTCTTATTCTTTAGGATAAGCTGAATAAAAATTAAATTTAAATGGAAAATTTTCTTTCTTTGAATAAAAAATAATTTCTAACTAAGTAACGAAATAATAATTAATTGAAAGTGAATAACTTTAATTTCTTACTCAGAATCACGAGTGCTTTTCTTTTCTCGAATTCTCGTAATTTAGTGGCTCGCGTTCAAGTTCAGCGTAAGTTAGTTACACTTTTTTTTCGTTTGGTTCCCTTTTCTCGATTACCAATTACTGTTGAGTAGAACAAAGTGTGACGAAAATAGATTTTTTTTCGTTCGGTTTCCTTTTCCGGATGGCCAAGTACTGTTGAACAGAAAAAAAGTCTGACGAAAAAATTGAATTCCGTGTGTCCAATGTTGAACTAATATTGATAATTTCCACGCAGTCCTTTTGGGGTCCTCAAGTGTCTTTAAGATTCTTCGTCGGCAAGTTGCTGTGGCCTTGTTGGGGCTAGAAATAAAGACACAAAGAAGGAATAGCATTAAAACAAATATATTTAACAAAAACAGTAGTACAAACATATACTAATGAGAGATAATTAGCGTGACTGTAGTCCGGTTGTCAGACTTTTCTGCTGGAATACATTCCGCTCTCACTCTCTGCAATGCAGAACTGCTGCTTATATATAGTTTGGAAGAGTTCATGTGTCATAAGGTTAAGTCGCCATAACACTTTGTAAGAAATCAAGTTGTAGATTAGGGCCTAGGTTTATCTTATTTTACGGATTATCAACGTCAATGGGTTATTTAATACTGACAAGATTTTTAGGATAGGTTTGTATGGATAGAATATGTATTCTTTGTAAGAAATCAATTTGTAGATCAGTGTTGAGATTTATTTTATTTTACGGTTTATCAATGGCTTATTGAGTGCTGTCAAGAATTTTAGGCTAGTTTCGTATGAACAGAATATATATTCTTTTTAAGAAATCAGTTTATAGATCAAGGTCTAGGTGTATTTTCCTTTATGGCTTATTAATATGTAAGGGTTATTTTTTCAACGTTGATTTAGTAACGTTTTTTTGAAGGGAACAATTTCTAACTCTATATTAGCAAGTTATAATATTTCAGTATCTTCGTGTAAAGTTAATATACTAAACAAATCCTTCGAATAATTCACAACAATGCTCTCGGGATAATTCTCTCGAGCACTTCATTCAAAAACAATCTCTTTTTTTAAGAGACCTTTTGAATGGGTCTACAAAGCGTTTCGCTTGTCCATTCGATCTTGGATAATACGGGGACGTTGTATTTGTATGAACTTGTGGAATAACATGAATTCACTAGATTTGAACTACGTCCTGTTGTCCGACACAATGGAATCAGGTACGCCAAACCTTGCAAACATTTCGTGCAAGAAATTTATTGCTATCGTGGAAGTTGGTCTTTGTGCATTTCAATATTTCAGGCCACTTGGTATAACTGTCGACCACCACCAGATAATATACGCTATTCAATGGCTCAGCAAAATTTAGATGTAATCGGGACCACGAATCTTCGTTTTCGGCCAAGGTTCAAATTGAATCGGCGGGGACTTTGCTGCTAGAGCACAACACCTGCATGATTTAATCAAGCTTTGTATGTATTCATCTATTTTCGGCCAGTAAGTATAGCATCTCATTAGGGATTTCATCCCAAAACTTACCGATTGACCAACGTGGAATTCCTTTAACATGTGTTTTTGCAATGACGTTGGAACTACAATTCTGTCAGCCTACATCAGTACACCATCACATATTAAAAATGCGTTACTTTCATTCACCTTTCTATTTTTGACTTTACATGCAATATTATTCTTCATTTTTAATATGAAGTCGTTTTTTCTCGACTTAAGTCTTTTTTCTTCCGGAGTTATAGGCAACTTTCTAACAGTATTATGTAAAATATTTGTAATTTCGTTTTCCGCTCTTATTGCCGCAGTCACTGTATTTTCAAGTGATTCGCCGAATTTCGGAATTAAGCAAGCCAGTCCATCAGTATAACCTAATTTCTTCGATGGTAAGAATTCCTTTTTATAGTTGTAATTCAGTAGTATAGTTCTCTAGTGTTGGTGTCTATTTGTGGGAATACCGTTTTTGAACTGTATATAGACACTAACGGACGATGGTCAGTTTGTAAGAGAAATTTTAGTCCATGTCAGAGTTTATGGAAAATTTTCATGGCAAAAACTATAGCCAAATCTTCTTTCTCGATCTGGCTGTAGTTTTATTCAACAGCTTCTAACGGCCTCGAAGCATGCGCTATTGGCTTAGTTGTTCTCTCGTCATATTTATGTAACATTACTGCTCCAATTCCCGAATCACTTGCATCTGATGCAACTACCATATTTAATTCGAGATCAAAATGCTTTAAAGATAAGTCAGATAAAGATAAGAGACTTTTTTTAAAAAGACATTTAAAGGTGCTGCCAACTTATGCATATTTGATATATACACATGATAGTAGTTTTCAAAGCCTAAAAATGTTTGTAATTTCGCTAAGTGATCGGGACGAATATGTCTTTAATTGTGCTTGGTCGGGCAGGATTTGGTCGTCGACCCTTTTCGTCAATAAGTTGTCGCAGGTATTTTATTCTAGACATCAATAGCTGATATTTTGTTTCACTAATTTGGAAACCGTATTATTTGATCTTTTCGAATACTATTTTTACGTCTTCCGCGGCTTGGCGTCTGGTTACGCTTTTAATCAGTATGTCATCCAGATATCCTTGCGTGCAATCTTACCCAGCGAACATTGTATCCATAATTTGTTGAAAAATGCTCGGAGCTACATTATCTCGAAAGGAAGTCGGTTGAATTTCTTTAGACCTTTATGAGTGTTGATAGTTAGTAATGTCGAACACTCTTCTTCTACCAATATTCATAGGTAGGCGTCCGAAAAGTCCAACTTAGAAAAAAATTTTCCCCATTCAGTTTTCTTCCGGACTTGTTAATGGGTAATTATAATTTTGTAATCTTTCATTAAGCCCCGTTGAGAAATCAGCAGATATGAGGATTTTATTATTCATTTCCTTCACATAAACCGTCGGCGATGCCCATTCAGAGTAATCTACTTTGGAAATGACCCCTAATTCTTCTAGCCTTTCCAATTCCTTATTGATTCGATCGAACGCCGCAAAAGGTTCCTTCCATTTGGTTTTCGTTTTTGGTTTTGCATTTTCTTTAACTTTAAAACTTGCCTTTGCTTTTGAAAAAAAACTTCTGGAAATTTCTTTTTTAATTCAGTTTTGAATTTTTCCCTTGCCGTACTAGTAATGGTGGTGACAATATTTATTTGGTTGCAGAACGAATTGTATGGCAGATCCCGCAGATTAAATAAGGCAATGTCATCCGTTCTTAATAAATTTGTTGTATTTTTCAACAAGAATACCACTTTTTTGTTTTTCTTTTTTTCTTTTGGTTTATCCAACAAAAGAAATATTTCAGGTGAACTCATATAAAAAAAATTAACTTCTTCCTGAAACATGAGCAACTTTTCTCGAAATCAATAAACTTAGTTTTCACCAAGTCTTTTCATTAATTATAGTAATATCGGATCTAGTATCTAATTGCAATTTTATTCTTATATTGTTAATCGTGACAAAAGCAAATTTTCTTTTGGAGATGTTTCTTTCGAAGTCTTGCTACTTTTTTTTCTTTCCGCTTGTCGACTTTACCCTATGTATTTACTTTGTAAACATACTTTGTGCTTCCCTTCTTTTTGGGAATTTACAAGTACTTTTATGTCCTAATCTTCCATATTGGTAGAATTTTTTCTTTCTAAAAAACAAACACTTAAAATGCTTGCCACCACATCCGTGGCAAGTATTAGGTATTTTATGGTATTTTTTTACTGTTTCGCCTGGACTTGAGAAAGGTCTATTTTTTCCTCAGACGGTCGGACGCTATGTATGTATCAACCGCAATGGAGTATTTAATGTCAACAAGATTTTAGGATAGGTTCGTATAAATAGAATATGTATTCTTTGTAAGAAATCCGTTTGTAGATCAGGGTTTAGGTTTATTTTATTTTACGGTTTATCAACGTCAATTTGTTAATTAATGCCGACAAATTTTAACTTAGCGTCGTATGAATAGAATATGTATTCTTTGTAAGAAATCAGTTTGTAGATCAATGTTTATATTTATTTTATTTTATGGCATTTGAACCTGAATGTCTTATTTTATACTGAGAAAAAATAATTTGTAGATCAGGTAACATTGACATATTTTTGTAAAGAGGATTCTTTTCTCGAAAGTCAAATGTATTTCTGGTAGTAATTTTTTCCAAAAATATATTGCTGATATCTTAACTATAAAAATCTATTTCTATAGTTTATAGTGTTTTCACACCAGTGTGGGGATTAACTATTTGTCTAAAGCTGGGAGCCTAACAAGTACTACCACCTCGGGTCGGGTTGAACCTGGGAACAACAGCAATTAATGGGTATTTCTACGCTCCTCAAAATATCCCGATTTGAAGCCTTGCTGCCGAATGTAGTTCATCGTCATATCCAGTTGGGAAAAGAAGCTCGTTAGCCATTAGAAGCTGAAACAGAAAAAGATAATTAGAAGTTTAAAAATGTCAATCAGAAGTTTACGACTGGAAAAAGGTGAATTTAACTGAACTGACATAGAATATTATGCTCATAATATTGTTTATAGTGGAAAATATTTTTTTCATGTTTAAGCTATAGATCTATTGATTTCTTTTGTTCATACTAGAAACATCTATCTATCTATCTATCTATCTATCTATCTATCTATCTATCTATCTATCTATCTATCGTGTGAAATTGTAATGATGCTCAGAGCCAAAATTACTACTTTTTTCAGAAGCTTACTGGTAGAAAGTAATTTTAAGCAAGCAGGGTTTTTTTTATATATCAAGATAGATATAGAGACTGACAGTTAATAAATTTAATGTTTGACACTTAGCTGAGCAGTGTCATTTCAGTCATACCAACTTCGAAATTTCGTGAAGGCATTATTGTGATGTATTCACTCTTCAGGTTTTTTTCTTTTACTGCTTCCTGATTTTTTTTCTATTTATTTGATGTAATTTGATATCTTCGTGGGAGAGTGATTCTTTTTGCATGATGAATGTTGTTTTTCAAGTGGTGCCAGATTTGCAGGTAGTTATTTACTTTTATTGTGGTGACCTTTTAGTTTGCTTAAATACATATATGCTTAATTGCTTTATATAGTATTTGGGTTGAATTCTTTTTGCTGTGTTTTGTCGACCTTTCTTAAGTGTCTGTATGCGTGTTTTTTTTGTTTTTGTATTATTTGTGGGCTTGGTGTGTGACTTGTTTCTCTTTGGAGATTGTTGTATTATCTTGTTATTACTTTTCTCCACTTCATTTCATTGTCTTCTGATTTTGTCGTGATTGAGTGTTCATGAATGTATATTTATATTTATATGTGGTTTATGGCCATATTACGTTGAATACACCGGTTCTCGCTCGATCACCGAAGTTAAGCAACGTTGAGCCTGGTCAGTACTTAGATGGTGACCGCTTGGGAATACCAGGTGCTGTAAACGTTTAGTGATGCGTTGTGGTGCAGTTGAATACACCGCATTCACTTAAGCACTGATACCATTGGGAACGGTATTAATCCGTCCCTTCCCTCCAGTTATGGGTAAAATAAGAGGGTAGGACTTGGGAACCCTGCTCTTAAAAACAAATCCCAATGAATCTGGATACTCGAAAAAGAAAAAAAGTATTACTAGACACAAAACTTATGTAAAATGAAAGAATAGTAAAATTGTTGAAAGAAAAAGGTATTACCAGCAATAAATAAATAAAATGATTCGCCGAGGTTGATATGCCATGAAAACAAAACAACCAAACATTATATTTATATGTGATATTTTTGGGTTGCTTTTTGTGTTTTGTTTATTTGTTTTGTTGGTATTTAAGCAGCGAAGTATTTTTTTTTTTGAATGCCCACATTTGCCATGATTTTATTTTGCATGTTTAATAGTTTCATTTGTTTTTTAATTGTAATTATTGTCAATTTTCCTCCAAACATAGTTTACAGTTTTTGCTTTTGCTATTGTGTGGGCGCGCTTTTTTATGATTTCCCATTTAAGTTTAGTGATGATATTACTTTCTTTTTGGTTCTATATGTATTTTGATAGTGTTGTATTATTTTTGCATATTTTTGTTTGAAGGATGTTATGTGATTGTTAAATCTTTTTTCAAGGTTGTTTCTGTGGCAAAAACATCATTCAAAACAACAGGATACAAAAACAACAAAGATATCAAATTACATCAAACTTTAGATAAATAAAAGAAACCGAAAAACCAGAAAAGCAGAAACAAAAAGCAAAACACTGAAAGGTGAAGGCAGCGAAATAATGGCTTCAAAAAACTTCGAAGTCGGCATGACTGAAATAACACTGTTCAACTAAGTGACGAAGTTATCAATGTTTGTTTTATCTATCTATCTATCTATCTATCTATCTATCTATCTATCTATCTATCTATCTATCTATCTTATAGTTTATAACATGTACAAATTATTATCTACTATAAACTGTACATTTTGTTTCGACATTGAAATGACAGTCTCATCAAGTCGTGTGGAAAGGAATGGAAAGTTTTTTTCTCATATTTGGCGAATTGTGTGTGAGATGTAGAGGGCGTGAGATAGGGAAATAAGTCTTGTAAGTTGTCCGTTAGAATTTTGAGTGAAAAGAGGGAATAAGTAGGGGAATAGAATTGATTAATGGACGTGTCGAGAAATTTGTAGAAAAAATTTAACATTAGAAGATAAAATATAGTCCTTTATTGCTTAATGGCTGATTTTCTTCGGGTTTAATTAAAAGGGGTAAATAAGAAAATTTATAAAGGGTGGGAAGGAGAAGAGTAGATGCGATGAAGTTGGAATAGAAATTACTATCTTGTAAACATAACTTTATTATTGAATTGTACGACTACAAAATATTTTTGTATTTAAACTTAGTTTGTATAATTAACATATTTTTGTATAATTAACCTTAATTTAAAATTTAGTAAATCACTTTATATACACGTATCCCCTGAGGAAGTGTTTAAATCCAAACACTGAAACAAACATATGATTGTAGGGAAGAGGACTTATATAGAAGAAATTATGTACATGTTCTAAAACAATTTATAATAAATATTCACTGCTCTATACACCATATATCGAGCACTGTTTTAATTTAATGTTTTGGACGGAAAATTTTTTCTTTTTTCTCTCCTCATTCTATACACACTTGGATATATATATATATATATATATATATATATATATATATATATAAACTTAGTCCGATGAAGTCCTAACGGAAAAAATGCGTCACATGAAATCTTTCGCACTTTGTCACGCAACTTTTCTATTTATTTTTTTTTTACAGTAAGATTCACTCTGTACGATGCTCGGGAGCCACTCAAGGCAGAGATTTACGTTAAAAGGTAGCATATACGGTTAACTCTAGACTTGAACATGTTAAGAAAGTAGTGACCTAGGAAACA
This sequence comes from Ascarosepion bandense, assembly GCA_037127315.1. Taxonomy (NCBI): domain Eukaryota; kingdom Metazoa; phylum Mollusca; class Cephalopoda; order Sepiida; family Sepiidae; genus Ascarosepion; species Ascarosepion bandense. The sequence continues at coordinate 1,454,837 of JBBBDQ010000788.1, read as the reverse complement.
TCCTCTTGGGAGTCGATTCCATAGAGCAGTTGTTCGCGATAGGAAGCTGTTCAAGTGGAACTTCTCACCGATGGAATACGGAAGGAATGAGGGTGGTTTGATACTATGAAAGTGGCATGGTAGTTCCTAGCCATGAAGGTTAGACGTAGCTCATCTATCTATCTATCTATCTATCTATCTATCTATCTATCTATCTATCTGTTCTTTTTCTCAGTCTGTTCGTATCTATCTATCTATCTATCTATCTATCTATCTATCTATCTATCTATCAAATTGACTGGATATATCAACATTTTTCAAATCTTTACTAACGAAGCATCTTCGCAATTATCTTCTGTGATCATTCTCTAACATGTATTTTAATTCTACATCATCTATTCATAAAGCATGAATAATTTTCTTTCAGAATCTACATTCATGGGCATTATTGATAAATGCAGACCGGTCCTTTTAAAATATTTGCTTAGATAATTTATCCCGTCTTCAAAGGAAAGCCGATTTGCTGGCGTAAAAAAGGTCCCTATGAACTTGCACGAGACTTCACCCAGGAATATAATCCTTTCTGTTTTTTCTCCCTCTCCTTCTCTGCCCCCTCCCACTCTGTCTCTTCATCGTAACTTTCCTGTCTTTCATTCTATGAGCCTTGGGCGATAACATTTACCTCAGAGCAAGTAAATGGAATTGCTATCTCAAAAATAGACTTTTTAGACACGTGATCAAGAAATGGTTCAATAAAAAAGGAATTAAATGAAAAGGAATTTTTATTTCTTTAATATCACCATTAACATCAGTAATTTAATTTTGCAATCTTTTATAAATAATCTAACATTTTTTTAAAATCATTTTTATAAAATACTATTATTTTAATACCAGAATGACAATATTATTATTATATGTATTTTATATTATAATTCTTTCGTGTTTTCATGATTGGTTTTTATTTTCAATATTGGTTATTTTTATCATTACTGTTTTCTATTTGGTTGATTTTAATTGATCATTTTAGTTATTATTATTATTATTATTATTATTATTATTATTATTATTATTATTATTATTATGTCATTTTTCATCATATTTCGATTTCTGCTATGGTCGCACTACCAACCAAGTCTGCGGGAAGACCTAAGGCAGGTCGTGGCGTATTGTTATGGCTCCATTTCATGTTTTTTCTATCTCCCCTATCATCCCTAGCGTTACATAGACAAAGTTCTCCTTAGTGTGTGGGCTGTACTTAATAAGACAATGTTTTGTATATCTCTTAAGATTGTGTTTCCAGGGTTTCTTTCAATGTGTTGTTTTGTTCCATTTTTTATCATTCCAAGTGCACCTACTATCACTGGCACAACTCTTGTTTTCAATTTCTACATTTTTTCTATTTCAATTTCCAGGTCTTTATATTTTGACAGTTTTTCAAATTCCTTGGTTGCTATGTTACAATCCGCTGGACAAGCCATATTAATTAATAGACAAGTTTTTTCTTTTTAGTTTTTAACAATAATGTCCAGCCTATTTGCTTCAATTTTTCTGTCTGTGTAGATGATGTAATCCCATAGAATGGTGACATCTTCTATTTCTGTAACCGTTGCTGGATGATGTTCATACCAGTGTTTGTTTACATATTTTCCATAGTGTTTGCACATGGTTCAATGTAAATATTGCACCACTCTATCGTGACGATTTGTATATTCATTTTGGGCAAGTACAGAACATCCTGAGATTAAATGGTCTATTGTTTCTTTGTATTTATGACAGAACTTGCATTTTGGATCCACATTATTATGTATAATATTTACCTAAAAGTTTCTAGTGAAGAGACTTTGGTCTTGTGCTGCAAGAATAAAGCCTTCAGTTTCAGACTTTAATCCAGATGCACGTAACCATCGATGAGTATTAACTTTATCAACATTGGGTTTATTAGCACGTTCTGGATATTGGCCATGCAAAGGTTTGTCTTGCCAGCGTTGTTTCAACTGTTCAAGAGCTTTATCCTTGACTTTCTTTTTCATATTTTTTGCCGCAATAGTTGGTTCTTGGCTTCTGCTTTGGTTTTCTACAGATTCTACTAAATGTAAATCCTGTTTGTATATACTGCCTTTTATTATTGAATATTTTTTCTTTCTGTTTTCATGTTGTTTGACTAATTGTATCATCCAGTTTTTGTTGTTTCTATGTACAAGGTAACCAAAAAAGTTCTTTCCGTTTTTTGATTAGTCATTGAATGAAGTTTAAATATATACGAAATGCGTGTAGCAATTGTTTTCAAATTCGGACAGCCAGGAACATCAGACATTATAAAAACCACGCGCACCGTGCCCGGCCATCAGTTATAAGCCAGACAGCTGTGAGAAGGATGGAAGTGTCTAGAGATCACGTTCGGGGCTGTTTGCTTTATGACTTCAAAGTGGGCTTATCAGTAGCCGCATCAAGTCGCCGCACATGTCAAGCGTTTGGGGACAGTGCTGTGGATGAACGTACTGAAAGGTGTTTGTTTTGAAAATTCAAGTCGAGAGATTTGTCTCTCCATGATGATCCTCGCAGTGGACGACCACAGGTCTTGAATGACGGAGTCCTGAAGGCGGCCATTGAAGAAGACAGTAGTCTAACATGTGGCGAACTTGCAAGACAGTTCAACGTTTCCGATGAAACAGTTAGACTTCACCTGCACCGCCTAGGTAAGACTTACAAACTGAGCAAATTGGTTCCGGAAACGCTGTTGGAGGTCCTCAAGGGACAACAAGTGGCAGCCTGCGTATCGCTGCTTTCTCGCCACCGTACCGCATTCTTATTCAATCGAGTGCTTACCAGTTGAAAAGAGGGTTATGTGTGACACTATCTCCTGCGGGTGTATTTTCCTTTGTTTGTTTTAATGCAACAGGGAGAGAAAAATTAATATTAGTAGCATATATGTAAAAAACTATTTTAATACTATCATATACTTGTAAAATCCAGGGAATAGAAAAATTAGCTATTTTAATACTATCGTGTATTTGTAAAATCTGGGGAATAGATGAAGTCGCTGATAATTTGAGGGAAAGAGAGAAATATAATTTTCTTTCTTTTTCATTATAGTTTTTTTTTTTCATATACGATACGTGTTATTTTGCGCTTGGTGGAAATTTGACAAAATTGTCGCAGTCATAATAAAATGTCAGAATTTACTTGATGAAGTCAAGTAAGGTTAGATCCCTCAACATATATTCCCTGAGAACAGAAGTCTGTGGGAATTGTATGTTAGTAAACCAATAGTTGTTGTCTTGTATGACAATTCTAGCTGAATAAGACCTCTTCCACCTTCTTTTCGGGGTCACAAATCATTTCGAAAGATTAACAGAATATTTTAGTTTTTAGAATTTCTTCATGTGTAGTGCAACGTCGCGAGATATTAAAATGAAATGATTTGTGAGCGTCTTTGTGGTTGCCAACACTGTTTGTTCATAGATACGTAATTTAAAATAAAGCTCATTTCGTCTTTTTGCCTTCATAAAGTCCATCACAAAACGAAACGTGTAGGCGATTTAAAATACAGTTTTCCTCTTGTCTTTATTTTATTTAACCATCCTGTCTTTAATCTCAGATCATAACTGAGAATATTATTATAAATCTATAAATGTATTACATGGATTCTGACGATAAAAATGGTTAGGCCAGACAGAGTAAACTAGCTTTCATAGCTGCACACCTAGCAATTGATTCAATATGATCTCCCCTATTTCCATGCTATTAGAAAACGTGAGGCCAAGAACATTTGAGGTCAGTTACTTTCCTGGAGGCCAGCATCAACCATGCTGATGGAGGGCAGAAATGATACGCTATAGCGATTAAAAGTTAGTAGTTTCGTTTTGAAGTCGTTAAAATTTTCCAGACCATTTCTTACCTCAGTGAACAACCAATTGGGTGTCATTTTCAGAGCATCAGCCAGTTTTAATTCGTCGAACCTAGAATCGAGCTTACTATTAAGACAAGAGTATATAGTTGTGTTACCAGTATAAGTATCTAGATGAAAGTTGGTGGCATCAGGATGATCGGTGATAAAGACAAGAAACAACGTAGGTACAAAGACATAAGCCCGAGGGACTCGCGCATTATGAAATTATTTATTTGCCAATTTTTAAGAACGATGGCATTAAGTCAAATATCCAGCCAGAGACATCATTTCAGCTTGAGTAGAAGACCAGCATGCCAATCCCTGTCAAATAGTCAAGCTATGTAAATATTTGCTGAGCCACATGTTTTTCTTTTAATCATTTCACTCCAAGCAAAACGACAATGTCAGTAAGACATAAGAGGTTACAAGGAGTGGAAGAGAATACTGTAAGGAGAAGAAATGACAATAAAAGAATGGGTTTTAGGAAGACAGAAAAAGGCGATTAACGTTACATTTAAAGTTTTTAGGATTGTAGAGCGGCAGGGAAGCAAGAAACCAGAAGAGATTTTCACAGGTGATAAGTACCAGAAAAATAAATTATTAGAATAACTACGATGAAAAACGATGAGACAATCGAGTTTTTTTTTCTTCTATGTGTCGTGTCATGTCAGGATGTAGGCGATCATGGCTCTCCACATCCCCATATTCCTTAATCGAGTATTAGTTTAAATGTACGTCGTCGAGGTACCAAGTAGGAGGAGAGCTCATTAGCACAACTGCCATGAAAATGTTTGTAGAAAAGACAGAGGGAGAACGACTGATGTCGACATACCAGGTTATGACCGATAAGCCTTCTTTGGATATTATCGGCATATATAGCCAGACAACCAGACCAGATATGGGAGCAATATTCAATGCACAGATGAATGGTACATTTAGTTAGAATATACAGCCATTTCTTTCTTCAGTTAACAATTGGTTAGAGATAATTTTCGTGAGCTAATTTTAATCTGTCGAATCCATTTGATTAAACATTAAAACAGAATGCATCAGTATAAATACCTAGTTGGGATTTGTATATATACTGCTCTAATTTGTGAACTTTTATATATGTTGTTCGTAATAATTTGTTTTCGATGCAGGTGGATTTAGCACATTTTTCTCGACCAAATAAAACAATCAAACTTTATTATTATTATATTTAACAAATACAAGAATATATCATCTCTCGAATTATTTATGAATAAGTCGAACAAGTAGAATTTATCTTAATTTTCCTCTAAACCAGGTGATGAAGTCGCTAAGATGCAAGTGATGGAAATTTGAGAAAACGTTATTGATGAAAAAGAACAATAATAAGAACAAGGTTGAAAGCGTTAGAATATTATTACTGATGCTACATTTAAATATTTGAAGATAAAACACGAGTTGGAAGGGAGTTCCAAATTTGGGAAATTTGATAGAAGAAACAATTAGAATTGAAGTTACATGGAGCAATATTTATAGTAAAACGATGGGATTTAGCTACCAATCGCGTAAATTCATGAAGTTGGGGTACCAAAGAGGAAAGCTCACTATTACAATTGCAGCGAAATGATTTATAGAAGCGGAAGAGGAAAACTACATTACGCTAAAGTGATTGAAGCCAAAATGCCGGCTTAGGGTCGATAACATTGCAGATTTATCTTTTAATAAATTATAATCCTATATCTAAATACCAAAGTTGTGCTATTTCATATTTATAGGGATATTAGTCAAATGTAGAACAATAGATACGAAAGTTAATCTGCTTGATATATTGCTATATGGACCTGTGAGTTATCATATTTGATTTCACTATAAAGGTGATTTAGAATTAAAGTAAACTAGAGGCCAATATTTGGAGCGACCTTCTGGATTTCGAAGCATCCCCCAAAATTGAAGGCGGATTGCCCTTTTCAAAACTAGTCTGCTTGCTCACCTAGGTCTCCGAGGAAATTCCTTTCCCCGAAAGATTTTATCATGTATTCAATAATGATAATAATCATATGAATATAAGCATGCTATTAGACTGGCAACCTTTTACCATTCAAATAGTTAAATGTAACCGTCACTTCTACTTTTACAATTTCTTTTCTTGCACTTCCCGCCTGTTGACCTCCCGTTTACTTACTTCCCTGATAGCTACAATCTCCAAAATTTTAAATGCAACGTCAGTTGCTTTCTTCTATCCCTTTGAATCCCATTCACATTTTATCCTTTCTTTAATCCACCCCCGTATCCAGTTTTTTCTTCCCCTGTACCCTCTGCGAACTAGTGGCAGTGAAACGATAAAAAATATATTGCTGCATGAATTTTCCTTAAAATTTTAGCTCTTTTTGCCTAATCTTCTTTGCTAGCAAATGGCTAGGGCTGACTGATTTTAATTTTTAAGCAACCCTTTTTCTAAGAAAATGGACGCTATGCACTAATGGTTAAATAGTTTTAGCGTCTTAGCTTAATAAAAGGTAATTAAAACCAAGAAGGCATGAAACTTACTAATTATTAAATTCAGAGGGTTTCCCCATATATTTGGCCTACAATGTAGTTTTCCTCTTGTTCATACTCAAAAGAAATTAAAGAGAAACTGAGACATTTTAATTAATTTTAAACTATTTATGATCAATTCATGTGCAACATTATCAAATACTTCTTAACAGGTCTTCCCCCGCAGCGCTTATTTTTTCGATTTTTTAATTACCTTTTCTCAGTAACATCTTTGATTAGTGTTGTGGGATCTTCTCTTTTTCTATGATAATGAACTCGACTTGAGTATACATATACTCATGCCATAGTAAGAACCGTAAGAGATCCGTAAGAAACCTAATTTCCCAGAGAATACCGGGTCAGTATTCATAGTAGCTCTGAGCTCCACTCAAGTGAAGAAATGTCGATCCTGGTCAGTAGCAAGATGTGTTACTGCTTAGGAATATCAGGGATTGCAAGTTGGATGTGCGGATGGTGTATTGGATAATGGCTCGGAATTGTTAATTCGAGATCCGAGTTCGAATTTTAGTTGAATTTGTTATATTCGCTTTCGCGTAAATATTCTTCGGAAAGGTAAGAATCTAATTCTTCCCCTCGCCGCCTCCTACCTATAGAGTAATTATTAAGAACTGTATCACTAAATCGTTATTATCTCCAAAAACAAAATTCTTAAACATATTTTTGGCTTTAGATAAGCTGCAAAGGGTTGATAAGCCTTAAAAATTCAATCAACAACTTTTCTCAAATAACTAATAATTTATGTCTGCTATGTCTCATCAAGTAGTTAGTAATGATCATTACTAACTACCTGATGAGATAGACATATAGAATTCCATAGTTCATGATATATCTTGTAGAGTTCATTATATATATATATATATATATATATATATATATAATGAATGCCACTGGAATTTTATCTATCTATCTATCTATCTATCTATCTATCTATCTATCTATCTAAAATACACTCAAGGTTGTTATATATGTTATATATATATATATATATATATATATATATATATATATATATATATTAATGATAATACCTTGTCTGTCATTTTCCTATGAAAACTATATATGGATAGATATCAGTGTGTGTCTCGTCGCATTTCCCCTCTGCCTTTTTTTATCTTTCTCATTCTATTCGTTGCGACGTACGTATCATTCTTTTCAAAATGGATTTACGTCTTCTTTCCTCATCATTGCAAACATCCTCTGCTATCATTGTTTATTTAAAAAAAAAGAGCAAAACAAAAGAAGAAATAAGAGAAAAGCGCATCTGTAGAACTGTGCCGTAGCCATCTGGTAAAAGTCCCATCATGGAAATGAAGAACCAGTTATCGGTGATAAAAAATAATACGCTTCTTATCACCGTTTCATCTTTGCTAATGGCTTCTCACCATAGCCACTCTCTAATATTAGGGTCTCCGATAATCGTTCACCTCCCTCAGAACAATTTTCTCACATTTTCTTCTTGTTCTGAATATGAAAAAAATGATCAGTTTATGACGACGATAGCTATAGTCATTTTTATTATTGTCTTTGTTAGTGATGACAATACTCTGAATATCCTCTTTCTTCTTCTTTTATTATGAGAAACGGTTTTCTGAGGGATAATATTAGCAGTAGTAACAGTTTTAAAATACTTACCTTTGTCTTTTGTATTTACTAATGTCTGAGTTTACTTATTTTTAATAACATTCAATTCGACTTATTGCAATAATAATAGCAGTAGTTGAAAATTTGCCAAAGAAATTTTAGTTCTGTTTGCACGAACAATCAAAAATATTTGATACCTAAAATAGCGGGGTGTAGTTTGATAGTCAATAAGTGCAAAACCAGCTAATAGCTTTATTTACAGTATTTACATTGGTCGGACTGTTGTCATCATTTTAATTGCCATATCAGGTCGTTTCGGCCGTTGTGCGCTACGACCTTCTTCAGGTGATTAGAATTTCGAACTGAAACTTAACTTTGTCACCCTGGATATCTCAAACTGAGCATGGATTCAAGACATTCTTATACTGCAAGCCAACATTCACAGGACAATAGTTCAACTTCAATTCCCACCACCCGTACAGTGTAAAGAAAGGAATTGTCCGCTGCTTGCAACATCGGCCCAAAGATATATGAAGAAGAAATATTCAGTATAAGCAGTGCTCTACAACGTAACAACTACCCGGGGTAGATGACAGCAGTTCCAACAAGAACGGTGAATAAAGATAACAACATTCGGAAAACAGTCTCGGTCAGCCTACCCAATGTAAAGGGATTATCGGAAAAATTACAAAAGTTTTCTACTTCATATAACATCAGGACGACCTTTAAAGTGGTTCTACGTTTTACATCTACCTTTTCGGAGTAAGACCTTTGATAGAGAAGAAAATGATTAAAGACTGTGTGCACACCATCCCATGCAACTGTGATAAGAAATATAAAAGAGAAACAGGCCTCACCCTTAAGATAAGACTGCAAGAACACCGTAATATGAGGGGAAATAGTAAATCAGGTGTAGCTGACCACATAATATGGAGGAAAAAAGGAGACTACTATCCCACCCCCGTGGGATAAAGTTGAAATAATAGACAGAGAACACTACTGGAAAATACGGAAACTTAAGGAATCAGCGCTTATGCTAGGTCACAAAAATATCCTTAATCAATAAAAATGAATGCAATATGAGAACCAGTAACACGGAGTGCTAGAGAAAAACAACTGCAACGACAAAATTGTAATATGAGCTCGGGTAAAAAAAAAAGAAAAAAACTGGTTACTGAAACAATAAGTCCGAAAAATTCATATGCTGATGTTCTCAAGAACACATGGTTCGGTGGATAAAAACGTTGGTTGAATCTAGTGATTGCAACGAAAGAGTACAATAGCTGGCTGAAGCACAGTGGAACAAAAATCTTTGAGAGTTGAGTTAAAGGAAGATAACTGAGAAATTTGGAGGTGGCATGACTTGAGGAGTTAAAACAATCTAATCCGGTGGAAATAAAGGGTTTATTACGCAATTTCAATCACCCGAAGAATGCGTACAACGACCGAGACGTCGTGAATATGTGCCAACAGTCTGAACAATATAGAGTAAATAATTACAATACCTGATCTCAGCAATAGTTACTCAATAAGTCATTATTAATAACCTAGTAAGTTATTATTAATAATAACAACGGTTAGTAGTACCCTTGAAAATTTCACGATTTTACTGTTTAATTTTGTTTTATTTATTTATTTATTTATTTATTTATTCGTTAAATCAAAATCAAATAACGTGTCTGATACGTCCTTTCCGGCTTGTGATCAAAATAGAACACTCCATTACTTATGAGGTATTGGAGAGGCCTTTCTTTGCTTCTTTCTTTGAAATCAAACAGCTTCTCTGATTTAATTTTTCATCTTTTCACCTGATGAAAATGGAGTAGTCCATTATTTATGAGGTATTGGCAGGGCTTTTCTTTCTTTCTTTCTTTCTTTCTTTCTTTCCTTCTTTCTTTCTTTCTTTTTTCTTTCTTTCTTTCTTTCATTTAAATCAAACTCAATTTCTGATATGTCTTTTCCATCTTTCCACACCATAATAATGGAATATTCCATTATTTAAGAGGTAATGCTTTACGTATGTATGTTGTAAATAACTAAGGGTGGGGGGAATAATAATAATAATAATAATAATAATAATAATAATAATAAAGAATGATAATGAGCTGGAAGGTCTTCTGCAAACTGTAAAATGCTTCAGCGAAGACATTGGAATGAAATTTAATTTGAATAAATGTGCTAAAGCTACAGTTTTACGTGGATCAATACAAGAAACATCCTCAATTAGCCTAGACCCTGCTGTAACAATAAAAGAATTGAAACCAGAAGAAGCTTATAAATACCTAGGTGTAAATGAGAGCGAAAACATTCACCATAAAAAAATGAAAGAAATAGTGCGTAAAGAGTACTATAGAAGGCTACGAATGATATTAAAAACTGAATTAAATTCACAGAACAGAGTTATGGCCATTAATAGCCTTGCAATCCCAGTTGTCCAATATAGCTTCAACATCTTAAACTGGACTCTAAACGACATCAGACGAATGGATGCTAAAACAAGAAAGCTTCTTTCTAAGCATAAGATGCATCATCCAAAGGCTGATGTAGACCGTCTATACATACCCCGTAAAGAAGGTGGAAGGGGTCTTATTCAGCTGGAATTGTCATACAAGACAACAACTATTGGCTTACTAACATACATAGAAACAACAAAGGATTGGATGATACAATTAGTAAGGCAACATGAAGAAGGAAAGAAAAAATATTCAATAATAAAAGAAGGCAGTAAATACAAACAAGATTTACAGTTAGTAGATTCTGTAGAAAAGCAAAACAGAAGCCAAGAACCAACTATTGCGGCAAAAAATATGAAAATGAAAGCCAAAGATAAAGCTCTTGAAAAGATGAAACAGCGCTGGCAAGACAAACCTCTGCATGGCCAATATCCAGTACGTGCCAATAAATCCAATGTTGACAAAGTTAATACTCATCGATGGTTACGTGCATCTGGATTAAAGTCTGAAACTGAAGGATTTATACTTGCAGCACAAGACCAAAGTCTTTTCACGAGAAACTTTCAGGCAAATATTATGCATAATAATATGGATCCAAAATGCAGGTTTTGTGATAAACACCAAGAAACAATAGACCACCTAATCTCAGGCTGTTCTGTGCTTGCCCCAAACGAATATAAAAATCGCCACGATAGAGTTGGGCAATATTTACATTGGACAATGTGCAAACATTATGGAAAAGCTGTAAACAAACACTGGTATGAACATCATCCAGCACCGGTTACAGAAATAGAAGATGTAACCATTCTATGGGATTACACCATCTACACAGACAGAAAAATTGAAGCAAACAGGCCAGACATTATTGTTAAAAACCAGAAGAAGAAAACTTGTCTATTAATTGATATGACTTGTCCAGCGGATTGTAACATAGCAATCAAGGAATTTGAAAAACTGTCAAAATATAAAGACCTGGAAATTGAAATAGAAAAAATGTGAAAACTGAAAACAAGAGTTGTGCCAGTGATAGTAGGTGCACTTGGAATGATAAAAAAATGGAGCAAAACAACACACTGAAAGAATCCCTGGAAACCCCAGCTTAAGAGATATACAAAAAATTGTCTTATTAAGTACAGCCCACACACTAAGGAAAACTTTATCTATGCAATGCTAGGGATGATAGGGAAGATAGAAAAACATGAAATGGAGTCATAACAACACGCCACGACCTGCCTTCGGTCTCCCCGCAGATTTGGTTGGTAGTGAGACCAAAGCAGAAATCGAAATATGATGAAAAATGACATAATAATAATAATAACAACTTCGTTCAGTAATGAATGGGGCCAACAAATTAAAATGGAATTTTAAGTGAATGAAACGTGCAAATAAACAAACCATAATACAATTCAGTCAGTCAGTTAAGTGCCATATGTGATACACGCTTGGGCGATCATGTCTCTTTCGAGACTTTGCAAAAGATTAACCCGCAGTAGGTTGCCATTGCTTTCTGCGTTAGACTGGTTGCCGACCAAGGCTATAGAACTCAATCTGTCCTGTTATTTAACCCATAACTGGAAGGAATATACGGATTAATACCTTTCCCAAGGGTATTTGCGTGCAAGTGAATGCTATGAATTCGGCTGGAAAAGTGCAGCGAAAAAGAACATAAAAGAGAAGCAAAAGCAAATGCAATGGACCAAGTTCAGAAATGCTAAGATAAACCACTTTATGGTCAATACTCTAATCCATTGGTTCCCAACCAGGGATCCATGAACCCCTGGGTGTCCATAAAAGAATTTAAAGGAATTCAAAAAATTCTAATACCTACCGCGTATACTCATAATGTGCTAGACATGTGGCGCACACCCTATAATTTTATCCCTAGTTTCAAACTTGTTTTCTTTTACTTGTAAGATGCTTCTTTCCATTAGCAATGCAATCTCAACGTCATCAATAAGATGAATGAAATATCATATGCAGTTGTGTCAAAGGAAGTAATGCTTACAATACCTACAACTATAACAACGTTAACATAACATTTTTATTAGGTGTTTTACTTAAATAAAAGAGGGCTGAATGAAAGGTTTTTTAAAAATTTTATATGAGTAAGTTTAAAGCTTAATCAGCATAATAACGCAAGGCATTTTACATAAATATATTTTTTTAATTTATTTTTATTTTTACTGGTTTAACTTATTCCGTTGTAGGGGTCCAGAAGTGAATAAGTGACTGGAAAAGGGGGAACGGGACAAAAAAGATTGGGAACCACTGCTCTAATCAATCAAACAAGCTATAATGTAGATAAACTCCGTATCCATCACTGGTTAAGTAGTGCAGTGTTAGACACTGCAACCGAAGGTTTTATCCTTGCTGCACAGGACCAATGATTGCCGACTAGAAATTACCAATTAAACATACTGAAAAATTGTGTTAACCCCAAATGCAGATTTTGTGATAAATATCCAGAAACAACTGACCATCTTATATCAGGTTGTACAGTGTTAGCACCTGTAGCGGATAACTTCAATCGCGTCTGACACAAGGACAATAATTACCAGATTTACGCTGATCGGGCCTCAAGAATATCTACAAAATCCAGCACAAATATTTATATTAAGATTCGACTGGACGTACAAATAACTCCAGATGCATGAAATAGGAATAGACAACGACAACCGCCAATGTAACCAACAATAAAACATGTATTAACGATTGTACAAATATTGGTTGAAAAAAGCATACAATACAGTTGACAATAGATAAGTGAGAGAAGACTTTCTTTCCATTAACCGAAGTCAAATGTTCTTAGAAAGAAAGTCAGTTGTTGAATGAAAGTTCAAGTTGAATGTAATAAAGTATGTTTTGCACGAAAGGAATGAATTGAAATGTTCATGAATTGGTCATTAAATGTTCAGTGTGTTCTTAAGTTCAGAATAGATCAACAGAGCGTAAATTGAGTGCTTAGCATAGTGACCACAGGTAGTTTAAACAGTGTATGTGTGCGTTTCATAGTGTGAGCAAGATTTAGAAATCAGTGACGTGGAGTCCTGGGGAAAATAAATCCTACTAAAGAAATAGCAAAATCGGTTAGTTTATATACAATTTCAGTAAGCTCCAGACGAGTTCGCGGGAAATATTCAACTCGCTTAACTTTGTACTAAAATCTCTGATTGGTCATAAATTAACCAAGCAGATATTGTGTCAGTCACTTATACGTAATACACGCTTGGGCGATTATGTCTCGAAAGAGACATGACTGACTGGGCAAAAGATTATGCCCCAGTAGGTTGCCATTGCTTTCTGCGGTAGACTGGTTGCCAGTCAAGGCTGTAGAATCCAATCTATCCTATTATTTAACTCATAACTGGAGGAAAGAGACCGATTAATACCTTCCCCATGGGTAATTGCGCGTAAATGAATGCAAGGAATTCAATTGGAATTCGAACTCGGCTCTCCGATTTCTCGTTCCGAGCCGATATCCGCTGCACCACAACGCACATCCTTGTTGCGTGCTGAACTCATTAAGGAAAGATGTTAGGAATAGTCGCGACCGCGATTTAAAAATTGTCTTGTAATAAATCTACAGCGATTATTTAACCAATCACAGCCGAGAAAGTTGCAATGATTTTTGTGAGTGGGTGTTACACAGTAAATTTTGTATGTGTGCATGCGAAAGTGGTTGTGTAAACTGCACACGACCACTGAATATAAAACACGACATGACAGGGTGGGCCAATATCTGCACTGGAAAATATGCAACTTTTACGTGAAAAAACTCATAACTGGTATGAATATCACCCCAAGATACAGTTACAGAGATAGGATCGATAGTAATTTTATGGGACTTTACAATACACAGGCTAAATCAAAGCTAAATCGTTCAGACATCATGATCAAAGACCACAAAAAAAAAAAAATGTGTTTTTCTATTCACATCGCAGTCTCTGCAAATTGTAATGTACCTTTGAAGATCTTCAAAACACTATGAAAAGACAATGATGAAGTGGAAATCTAAAAATGTGGCATGTGAAGACATCAATAATTCCAGCTAAAGTAAAGGCCCTCGGATTGAGATGAAAAGCTTCTGATAGACACATTGACGGAATTTCAGGTAGGCCAAGTCTTAAAGAAATACAAAGAAATATACTATAAGTAAGGCACACACATTACAAAAAGCCTTCTTATTATGGAATCTACTCTTTTTGGATTATAATGAACTTTTCCTATTATTATGAATACCGGGAGATTATGCCTTTCGGGATTGAGTTGAGTCACTGCGGTCTAATATTAGACAGTCCGACTGACGTGTAACCCTTTTTGTATTTGTTCTTTCGTTAAATATATGTTTCACTAATACCCGAGTTCGAGTTTTCTTGCGGACCTATTCTGGGTCCACAAACACTTCTCTAGGTAAAATGTGTGTGATCTTAGGTTTTTCATTGTTGACAAAAACGTTCATGATGCCACTTCTGACTTTATGTTTCTGTTTGGGACCAAGAAGGCAATGATTATTCAAGATAAATTTAAGAAAATTATAACAAATAATAATAAACTAATGAAAAAATTAAAGCTGTTGTGGTTGGAACTTTGGGTCTAATAAAGAAAGGAACATGACAACAAATTGACAAAATTCATACTGCACCCTCACTTCAGGAAATCCAAAGGACAGTTTTAGCAAGAAAAACCCATATTCTATGAAGATCTTTGCTCATTTTAAGTTTTTGTCTGTTAATAACTGCCTTCTGTCTAATTACGTGGATCATAAAAAATCACATCCTTCGTTTGCTCATGGTTATGACCTAGGTCATTGATTATGTACCAACATGTGATTATAAAACAAATGCAGGACAAAAAGAAAAACATCATAATGATAATAAACAAAATGATTCATGCGACTTTTCCAATATATTTTAATACATAAATAAGAGAGCGATTTAAAAATAAAAAAAAAGAAAGGACAAAGTGTTTGATAAACTTCATCAATATTTCGACAGTATGCCCGTCTTTTTCAAGTTATATTTAATACTAAACCATTTGAACAATTGAACTTACTAACTAATCAACTAATGCAAAATTTTATGATGAGTTCGACCCATCATGTTACTCATGTTTTAGTTGCATTTAATTTACGCTGGCTGCATTTCATTGTTTTTGTCTCGTTGATTACTATTACAACCGTTTTTCTAGAGACAAGCGACGTTTGTACCTGTATTGTTTTTATTTTTAGCTTTATGAAATTTTTATAGATAACCTGAAGAAGGCAAACCTATCGAAATACTATTAAACATTGTTCAACACATTTGTTCTTTTTTTTTTTTTTTTTGCTTAAATCGAACACTTTTCTAAATCCTGTAATAATAATAATAATAATAATAATAATAATAAGGAAAACTTTATCTATGTAATGCTGGAGATGATAAGGAAGATAGAAAAACATGAAATGGAGCCATAACAACACGCCACTACCTGCCTTAGGTCTCCCCGCAGACTTGGTTGGTAGTGAGACCAAAGCAGAAATCGAAATATGATGAAAAATGACATAATAATAATGAGCAAACATTATGGAAAATCTGTAAACAAACACTGGTATGAACATCACCCAGCACCGGTTACAGAAATAGAAGATGTAACCATTCTATGGGATTACACCATCTACACAGACAGAAAAATTGAAGCAAACAGGCCAGACATTATTGTTAAAAACCAGAAGAAGAAAACTTGTCTATTAATTGATATGACTTGTCCAGCGGATTGTAACATAGCAATCAAGGAATTTGAAAAACTGTCAAAATATAAAGACCTGGAAATTGAAATAGAAAAAATGTGAAAACTGAAAACAAGAGTTGTGCCAGTGATAGTAGGTGCACTTGGAATGATAAAAAAATGGAGCAAAACAACACACTGAAAGAATCCCTGGAAACCCCAGCTTAAGAGATATACAAAAAATTGTCTTATTAAGTACAGCCCACACACTAAGGAAAACTTTATCTATGCAATGCTAGGGATGATAGGGAAGATAGAAAAACATGAAATGGAGTCATAACAACACGCCACGACCTGCCTTCGGTCTCCCCGCAGACTTGGTTGGTAGTGAGACCAAAGCAGAAATCGAAATATGATGAAAAATGACGTAATGATAACATAAACATGAATTTTTCTTCTTATATTATTTAATTTTGTTGATTTTTTTCCCCCAATATGAAACTCTGTTTTACTATTATTATTTTAGCATGAATTTTTCTTCACATATTATTTAATCTATCTGTTTGTTCTTTAAATGATCCTAATAAATAAAATCATCAGTTTTATATTTTCTTTAGCTGTCGATATTTCGTAATAATCTTTTTTAAACTATTATAATCTTCTTAAAAACAAAAAACAAAACAAAACAACAGGAAAATAAATTAAATACGATGAAAAACAATTTCTACGATATTATTTTATAGAAAGACTACGTATTTATTTATATATTTATTTTTATTTATTTATTTATTTAATTTACTTATTTGATTTATCTTATTCTGATAACCCTATTTTCGACCAACCACATTATTGAAAAATAAATGAATATACAGTGGACGAACAAATTATTATTTTTATTTTAAATCTCACGGCACTAATAAACTTAAACGTATGTCAACTTTTTCTTTTCCATTAATTTTTTTTTACAAGGACTAGTGATAGTACTAACAATTTTTATTTATTTATTTATTTATTTATTTATTTATTTATTCATTTATTTATTTTTAACAAAATGCTCTGTGTAGTGATGTTTTGTTTTGTTGAGCCATTGCTACGCTCAAGTTTTTTTTAAACCAGCGTCTTTCTCTTTGAATTCCAATCGCGTCTATGTCAGCTGTCGCTTGGCAGCCCATTTAGGAAAAGGAAAACTCCGAACAACAATCCGCAACTGAAGGTGTTAATCGTGCCGAAGAGTGAATGGCTATTGCGTTATGAGGTCACAAACGATCCCCTACAGGCTTCGGGACACTGTTTGTGAAAGACCGTTACCCAACGTGCCGGGCAACTTTGGGTGGACTTTTGGACCCGTGCGTCACTCGTGGGAAAATATGAGAAATACAAATAGAAATAAAAAGTCCAGTATGACTCTTCCAGTGGATAAACAGGGAGCCCGTCCTTCAGGAGGGAACTTACCTGAGGTCAAAAAATCTGCTATAGGAACAAACTCCTACACAAAGAATGAATCTTCAGGTCCCCACAACCAGGATGATCCTAATGATGGTCCTGAAAATTCTCCAGCTAGATCTATAACCGTATATTTAAAGAAAGAAAAAATAAAATGGTCTCGTGAGGAGTACAAAGTCGTTATGACTGCATTTCATGAAGCGTTACTCAAACCTCAAAAACACATCACTCGCCAAACATGACATTTGGTCAAGCATATAGAAAGTATATTGACGAAAATAAATTAGCCAATGTACGAAGATACATCATGCGAAATAACCGATTGACAGAGCCTGAAATTAATAAGAGAAAAAGAATTGTAACCAGAATAGACGAATCAACAAAATATGAAAAGAAACCGGAATCAAAAATAAAAAGTAATAACATCAAACAAGCCACAGATCATAATGTAGAAACCGTGATACACACACATCTCTGTGAAGATAATGCTGTAAGTTTAAAAGTGCTGGAAAGGTGTGATCTGAGTCAGTTACAAGACGACAATAAAACGAGTTCAGAACACATTGAACAGAATTATTTTACAAGAACAAGAACAGTATACAAGAAGCCAAGGAAGAAATCAAGAACCATATAAGTCAAATACAAAATATTGCAATGGGGGAAAGAGAACAGCTCCCAAAATTACAACCAACAAAGCATAACCTCCGAACTACTAAGCTGTACAATGCAGCACTCAAATTAATTTTGGATGAAGAAGACACTCATATAAATCTCAATCAATCTCAGCAACAAAAAAAATGAACATCAAATTAAAAACAAGGTAATCTCGCAGATATGAAGTTCCACCTTAGAAAAGAAAAATAGAAAAAGAAATTGAACAACTTAGAAGTGAACTATCAGTACTGGATGAACTGACTAGTGGAATAAATGTAAGAACTAGGAAAAGCAGAAAAGTCGAAAGAAAGTACAACATTAGAAATGAAAATGAAGTCCAATCAACTAAGGAAAAAATAAAGCAAACAATAAAACGGAAGGAGCAAAGAATAAGACGCTATGAGAAAAGATCAAGATTCTACAGACAAAACAAGATTTTTCAAACCGATGCAAAGCAATTTTACAGGGAAATAGGTAAAAAAAGAATTGAAGTGACAGTCCCCCACCCTAAAATGGAAGACGTTACATAGTTCTGGGAAAAAATATGGGCTTGCCCTAAAGAACATAACAAAGAAGTAGATTGGATTGCACAAGAGATAGAACGTATCAAAAATAAACTAGAACAGACATGGGAAGGAATTCCAGAAGAGGATGTTAAATTTGCACTAAAAAAAGCACACAATTGGAAATTTCCAGGTATAGATAAAATTCCTAACTTTTGGCTATATTATTTAAATACAACACATAAAAACTCGCCAAAGAACTTCAAGAAATGGTTGACGATCCCACTAAAATTCCTGCATGGATAACCAAAGGAATTACATTTCTTCTACCCAAGAATAGCGACACAAACAACCCGAAAAACTACAGACCAATTACATGCCTTCCGACAACATATTCACATCTATTTTAACAAAACAGACATATTTATTCTTAGAAAGAAATGACATGTTACCGCTTAAACAAAAAGGCTGCAAACGTGGCTGTTACGGATGTAAAGACCAATTGCTTATTAACAAAATGATCCTGGAAAACTGCTAGAGTACAAAGGAAAATCTTAGTACTGCCTGGATAGATTATCGTAAGGCATTTGATAGTGTGCCATATTCCTGGGTTTTAAAGACTTTAAATATATACAAGATATCACCCGTCATCATCAATTTCATCAAACAGTGCATGTCTATATGGAAAACAACTCTTTACCTCAATCATGTAAATGGAACCTTTATGTCTGATGAAATAAACATCAAAAGAGGTATATTTCAAGGTGATTCTTTGTCTTTCTTACTATTCTGCATATCATTAATAGCACTAACCAGTCAACTTAATAAGACAGAATATGGTTATAAAATAAGCAAAAGAAAATAAGCCATCTATTTTACATGGATGACTTAAGTTGTATGCCAAGAATGATAATGAGCTGGAAGGTCTTCTGCAAACTGTAAAATGCTTCAGCGAAGACATTGGAATGAAATTCAATTTGAATAAATGTGCTAAAGCTACAGTTTTACGTGGATCACGACAACAAATATGCTCAATTAGCTTAGACCCTACTGTAACAATAAAAGATTTAGAGCCAGAAGAAGCTTATAAATACCTAGGTGTAAATGAGAGTGAAAAAAATCACCATAAAAAATTAAAGAAATAGTGCATAAAGAGTACTATAGAAGGCTACGACTGATAACAAAAACTGAATTGAATTCTCAGAACAGAATTAAGGCCATTAATAACCTTACCATTCCAGTGGTCCAATATAGTTTCAATATCTTGAACTGGACTCTAAATGACATCAGACGAATGGATTCTAAGACAAGAAAGCTCCTTTCTAAATATAAGATGCATCATCCAAAGGCTGATGTATACTGTCTATACATACCACGTAAAGAAGGTGGAAGAGGTCTTATTCAGCTAGAATTGTCATACAAAACAATAACTATTGGCTTACTAACATACATAGAAACAACAAAGGACTGGATGATACAATTAGCAAGGCAACATGAAGTAAGAAAGAAAAATATTCAATAATAAAAGAAGGCAGTAAATACAAACAAGATTTACAGTTAGTAGATTCTGTAGAAAAGCAAAACAGAAGCCAAGAACCAACTATTGCGGCAAAAAATATGAAAATGAAAGCCAAAGATAAAACTCTTGAACAGATGAAACAACACTGGCAATACAAACATCTGCATGGCAAATAACCAGAACGTGCCAATAAATCCAATGTTGATAAAGCTAATACTCATCGATGGTTACGTGCATCTGGATTAAAGTCTGAGACTGAAGGCTTAATTCTTGCAGCGCAAGACCAAAGTCTTTTCACTAGAAACTTTCAGGCAAATATTATACATAATAATATGAATCCAAAATACAGGTTTTGTGATAAACACCAAGAAACAATAGACCATCTAATCTCAGGCTGTTCTGTACTTGCCCCAAATGAATATACAAATCGCCACGATAGACTGGGGCAATATTTACATTGGACAATGTGCAAACACTTTGGAAAATCTGTAAACAAATACTGGTATGAACATCACCCAGTACCGGTTACAGAAATAGAAGATGTCACCATTCTATGGGATTACACCATCTACACAGACAGAAAAACTGAAGCAAATAGGCTAGACATTATTGTTAAAAAAACCAGAAAGAGAAAACATGTCTGTTGATTGATATGGCTTGTCCAGCGGATTGTAACATATCAACCAAGGAATTTGAAAAACTGTGAAAATATAAAGACCTGGAAATTGAAAAAAAATGTGGAAATTGAAAACAAAAGTTGTGCTAGTGATAGTAGGTGCACTTGGAATGATAAAAAATGGAACAAACCAACACATTGAAAGAATCCCTCGAAACCCCAGCTTAAGAGATATATAAAAAATGTCTTATTAGGTACATCCCACACACTAAGGAAAACTTTGTCTATGTAATGCTAGGGATGTTGGGGAGATGGAAAAAACATGAAATGGTGCCATAACAACACACCACGACCTGCCTTAGGTCTTCCTGCAGAGATGGCAGGTAGTGCGACCAAAGCAGAAATCGAAATATGATGAAAAGTGACAAAATAATAATAATAATAATAATAATAATAATAATAATAATAATGGCATATTAAGGAGAACTTTTCTATGTAATGCTAGTAGTGTTATGAGAGACAGAAAACAAAAATGAAATGTAGCTATAACAACACACCACGATCTGCCTATGGTCTTTCCGCAGACTTGGTAGGTAGTATGACTATAGCAGAAATGTAATTATGATGAAATGGCATAATAATCATGATAATAATAATAATAATAATAATAATAATAATAATCATCATCGTCATCATAATAATTCTGATAATAATTATAATAACAATGGTGATTGTGTTTTCCTGATATTGCTGTTGTAATTTATTAATCTTCGAAACTTCTTCCTTTTCCACGTTCTTCTAAATCCATATCGCTCTATGCCTCAGCCATTATTATAGATTAAATATCTTCTCATTTAAAGTTTTTTCAATATTATTATTATTATTATTATTACTCTGAGCAATTTTAAATTCTTTTTGTTTTTATTTATATTAATGACATAATGATGTTTATAACGGAGATAAAGATAAAAAGAAAAAAAGGGGGAAATACCATTTTATTTTAATCATTATCACAGGTCCATTTATTTTTTACGCTTCTTAATGTTCCTTCTTTTTCTGTTTTTAATCAAGATGGCGAAAAACATGGAATTGAGTTATCTTCCCATCACGACAGATAACTGTTAACCACATATGCTTTCTCTGCCCTGGGGCCAGGCTAGAAACATTCTTAGATAATGTTCGCGCTTACTCTTAAGGTAAGGTTGAATATCAGGAAATAGTGACGTCATAAACCAGGCTCAAGACAGGCCGAATCGGATTCGTTGAAAGAAAATCATGTGACAACATTGAAATATTTGGTGACACTAACATGAAGGCTAGGAAATTTACCTAATAAGGTTATGATATCTTCGCACGCCTAGCCTGAGTAAGATGAAGACGTTTAGATATCGTTCCTTAAGAATAAGATTTATGGAGTATTCTAACAAAAATTGGCATCTTTTTTTGTTATTTGAGCAAGAAAAGAAACACTGTTTCGTTTTACTCAAACTGAAAATTCAGTCAAATTGGTAAATATATAGAATTTGTAATATCGTAGCTGGTCATTATATCTCTAAATTTGAAATCTTTATTTTTTTATTATTTTCTACATATATATTCATGGTTTCTGCTTCGACGAACTTAAGTCACTGGTGGCCTCCTCACTGGAATTTACTCGTGCAACCAGACTGGCAACAGGGTCCTACCCATTTACAGTTGGATCAGCTAAATGCAGACGACAATTCTACTCCAGCAGCTTCTTTTCTCACATTTCCCGCCTGTGAAACTCGCTTCCATATTCTTGCTTTCCTGACGACTACAACCCCCAGGAATTTAAATGCAATGTCAATACCCATCTCTTATTCACTTGACTTCAGTTCTTTCTACATCACCCTGTATATCTTGTTCTTTTCCTTTCTCTCTACATTCGCAACTGTCTTCACATCTGTGTTCCCATCCTTCTCTTGCTCTTTCTCTGACACCCCCTGTAACTGGTCCGTCTTTCTCTTCCCTCTCCTCTTGTCTAAACTTTTACTCTTATGTAGTCCCCTGTGCATCAGTGGCGGTACTGCCTTGCTTGGTGTGAAACGATTAAAATAATCTAATTAATTGTATTTTATGTAATTACACTTACTATTTTTTTGTCTAGGTTAAGCAAGGAGAAATTGTAAAGCCTTAATAATCAGCATGGTGGATGCTAACCTCCATGAAAGTGAGTCATTCTCGATTTAACGTTCTCATCTGACATTAAGTGGAAAGACTATAATGAATTCTTTGCTAAGTCAACTGCTAAGGAAGTTAGTTCACTGTGTCGTGTGAGACAGTTCTTATTTTCAGAATCTATCTTACATATCTATAAGTCTGCCATTCGTCCGTGCTTAGAATATTGCTGCCACATATAGTCCGGTGCCCTGCTATTTACCTTGGGCTCTTTAATAAGATCAAAAAAAAAAAAAATCAGAAATATTACTGGTCCTTATCCGGCGGTTTCAGTCAACTTCTCACCACCGCATTGTTGCCTCCTTGTGTCTTTTCTATAAATATTTTAATAGCTTTTATTCAGATGATCTCTTCAAACTTTTTTTAAATTTAAGCGCAGTACTAGACATGGCGTCGAAATATCACCAATTTACAGTTGAGCAAGATAGATAGAGCCGTAAGTTCTATGCTAACAGTTTCATTTTTCGCACTCCTCGCTTGTTGAACTCCGTTCAGGCTCCATGTTTTCCATCAACTTTAATCTGCAAAAATTTAAACGCAATGTCAATCACTATCTACTGTCTTCTTGACTACTCTTTCCTCTTCCGGCTCATTATTAATGTTTCTGTTTCTAATTCTTCCATACCATGTAACCCCTTGTGTCTTAGTCGCTTTACTGCCTTGCATGGGATGATACAGATTAAAACAAAAATTGAAATGCAATGTCAATCACTATCTACTGTCTTTTTGATTACTCTTTTCTCTTCCTGTTCATTATTAATGTTTCTGTTCCTAATTCTTCCACACCCTGTATCCCCTTATGTCTTAGTGACTTTACTGCCTTGGATGGAGAGATATCGGTTTTTAAAAAAAAACAAACTTTTTTTAAAATAAATTGTAAAAAAGTGTGACTTTACTCTGAGGATTCGAAGCCATTTTCTACTTATTCCAGTGTTTCCCAGAACATTCTGTTATTAAAAGAAAAGAAAAGAATAACAATAAAAAATATTTGACATGGAGCAGGAAGTTGTAAAACAGACCGAAAAATGTTCAACGAAATATAAGAATTGAAATAAAAGATTAAATAAAAATATGAAAATAAGAGAGAGCCTGTGATGATAGAGAAAAAATAAAAATAAATAAAAATAAATGACAAGACCAAATGTTTTTCATCGCTAAAAATAGAGAAATAATAAAATCACCAAGCAAACAAAGCCATAGTTCGACCAAGAAATCAAAAAGCTTTTAGAACAAGAATGTAAGAAAATAAATAAACAAATAACAACAAGGAGACCAAATTTAGATATTTCTAAAATAGATAGTTCGGCCAACCAATCAGAAAGCTTTCAAAAGAATATGAAGCTAGAGTTCATGATTTATCTATCACACTACCCTGCACTTCCAAAATTACAGCATCATCTATTCCCAATCGTCAGCTATTTTGGTACTGACCAGCTTAACTTTATTGTTTGAACGAGAACCGATGTTTCAAGATGATACAGCTGTAAACCTCAATCGCCATTATTTGTCTTTTTCAAATCCGTTCATTTATTGTCCTTTTTCACCACGAACATTTTCTTATTGTAATTCACTTTCAGTAACGAACTGCAACTCAGTGACTTTATCACCTTCTTTGGATTAAATGATTAAAAAACATATATCAAATCGCATACATAACTATACTCAAAAGTGTTTCTTTATTTATCATACTTATGTTAATTTAGAACTTTTTTTTTATATGAAGTCTATGTTTGTTCGCATACAAATTTAGAATGGGATTCATGTCAAGAAATGCAATATGGCCGGAATCGAATTCAGCGTCAATAAGGAAACTTTATACTCAGATAAGTTCATCTGTGTTAACACAAGTATTTACCGAGATCAAGTTAAAAGATTATAAAATATACACTACCGGCCATAATTATTAGGCCACCCCAGTGTTTAAAAAATGATCTATTTCATACTATTTTTTAGTATTTATTGCCAAGTGAATAATTGTAAATGAAAATAGAATGGTTGTTTTTTTAATATTGCACAATAACATGTGCATCAAATAAATTTATAAATATTTAATAATTACCTAAATAGCAGTTTCATCAATGAAAGAATGAAGAAAATTTAGGGTGATTCGGACGAGCTCATCTTTGTTTCCTTGCCTTGTAAAATTTTGCAAAGTAATAATAACAAAAGGAAAGTATAAGGTACTCTACCCATAGCAGACACGGAAGAAAAATTAAAACCAATAATAAAAAAACTCTCAAGAATTAGTAAAGGAAAGATAGAAGAAAGAACTAAACATTAATCTCAAGAAGAATGAATAGTCAGCGAAATACAACATACAAATTACAAATCGGAGATACCAAAATCAAACAAGTAAAATAAATAAAAAAATAAATACATGAAAGTATTTTAACAGAGGACAGAAAGTGCTACACTGAAATCTGGTTGCACGTTGGGCTAGACAAAGAAGCCTTCCAAAAGCTAAGCAAAGTATTAAAAGACAGAAAAGGCATCGTTAGAAACAAAGAAAAGATACTGAACTTTTATGTGATATTTGTTCTACAAAAGGCAATGAATGTTGGACAATCTATTCAAGAACGAAGAAGAGATTTGAAGCAACAAAAAGTGTTTCTACAAAAGGGTGCTGAGGATATCATGCAACGACGAAAATAGAAACACTTTTACTTAACATGGGTTGGGGAGACAGCTGCAATTTCTAGGACACATAATGAAGAAAATGGGCATGGAAAATTTGATACTCACAAGATTGAAGGCAAGAGGGACAAAGAAAAACAACAGATAACATACTTAGTGAGCTTGACTAACTGGATGAAGGAACGATATTTGGGAGAAATATAAAGAAAAAAAATTATCAAGAGTTACAAAGGAAAAGAAATTGCGGAAAGCTGTGATCGCCTGCGTCCTGAAAAGATACGGCACACGAAAAAGAAGTCAGTCAGTTAAGTACCATACGTGATACACACTTGGGTGATTATGCCTCGAAGGATACATAACTGACTGGGCAGAAGATTATCCCGCAGTTGGTTGCCATTGCTTTCTGCGGTACACTGGTTGCCAGCTATAGAACCCAATCTGTCCTGTTATTTGATCCATAGCTGGAGGGAAGAAACAGATTAATACCTTTTCCTAAGGGTATGTGCGCGTATATGATTGCACCGAATTCAACTGGAATTCGAACTCGGCTCTCCGATTTCTCGTTCCGAGCCGATATCCACTGGACCACAACGCACATCCGAAAAAGAAGAGCCAAGAGGAAAAATATAAGAAGATTCTCACGAGAAGAAGATCCACGTTCAAAGAAAGCCCCAAAATCATCCACATTTGCATCGATATTAACTGACAAAACTCGGACTTGAATAAACAATAATTTTACATATGAAAGATTTGGTCAGGTGTTCTTGTTTGATTTTTACAATTAACTCAACGTTCCACAAAAGATCGGAAATAAAAGCGCGCCTTTCTGCGTGTATCAAAACAATAAAAGCGATCCACAGACATTAGACTCACATAATCCCGAGAGTTTCTCAAATATTTACAAATTGAATTTGAAATTGGCGTAAACATTTCGCATGTGCAACAAGAAAATAATACGCACTTCTATAAGCATTTGTCGCAGCGACTCGCGAACATTTACAATACGAATTAATAACAGAAAGGGAAAATAAAATACTATTTTCACGCACGCGCACAGACAAAGAGACACACATACAAAATTTCTATTTAAAGACGCACAAGAGTTTGCATCCGTCTACAAGCATCGATATTTCCGACGTAGGTAAGAAGACGGACCACCATATTGCTAATTTCGCTGGCAGGTATTTTTTTCATCACTAGATAAAAATTCAAGGTGTGGACAATAATGGCAAATGCAAACTGTTTTAAGCGAGAGATTTCACTTTTCCCGTACACCAGCTGTCAGTTTGTTCGCACTTGATAAGAGTATAAATACACACAAACACACACACACACACACACACACACACACACACACACACACATATATATATATGTGTGTGTGTGTGTGTGTGTGTGTGTGTGTACACACATACATATTTTTATGGGTGTCTGTATTTATATATGTATGTGTGTACTCTTATACGCATACACACGCACGCACACACACACACACACACAAACATTCAAGGAGCGATCGGTAAATTGTCGCAATTTTCTCCGCTCTTGCGGGTTGTTTGTTTTTGATTTTGTCGAGAGCACATTATAAAAGGGTCAGTTGGGCATCGTCTTTGAGAAAAAGAGCTACATAACGGAAATCACACTTCTATGAATTGGAAACAGTATCCAATCCTGCTTATCATTTACTCTGGAAGCTTCAATACGAACATTTTAGAGTGTAAAGCTGTTAAGCTGAGGGAAATGCAGAGGATTCGGATATATTTGGATGATATATCCAGTCGACATCATTGTGTTTGAGTGACCATTTGTCTTCCCACAGGTGATTCGGATATATTTGGATAATATATCCAGTCGAAATCATTGTGTTTGGAGAGATCATTTGTCTTCCCACAGGTGATACGGATATGTTTGGATAATATATCCAGTCGAAATCATTGTGTTTAGAGTGATCATTTGTCTTCCCACAGGTAATTCGGATATATTTGAATGATATATCCAGTCGACATCATTGTGTTTGGAATGATCATTTGTCTTCCCACAGGTGATTCGGATATATTTGGATGATATATCCAGTCGACATCATTGTGTTTGGAGTGAACATTTGTCTTCCCACATGTCATTCGAATATATTTGAATGATATAGCCACTCGATATCATTGTGTTTAGAGTGATCATTTGTCTTCCCACAGGTGATTCGGATATATTTGGATGATCAGTCAATATCATTGCGTTTGTTGTGATCATTTGTCTTCCCACAGGTGATTCGGATATATTTGGATGATATATCCAGTCGACATCATTGTGTTTGACGTGATCATTTTCTTCACACAGTGGTGATTCGGATATATTTGAATGATATATCCAGTCGATATCATTGTGTTTGAGTGATCATTTGTCTTCCCACAGGTGATTCGGATATATTTGGATGATCAGTCAATATCATTGCGTTTGGTGTGATCATTTGTCTTCCCACAGGTGATTCGGATATATTTGGATGATATATCCAGTCGACATCATTGTGTTTGACGTGATCATTTTCTTCACACAGTGGTGATTCGGATATATTTGAATGATATATCCAGTCGACATCATTGTGTTTGGAGTGAACATTTGTCTTCATACAGGTGATTCGGATATATTTGGATGATCAGTCGACATCATTGTGTTTGGAGTGATCATTTGTCTTCCCACAGGTGATTCGGATATATTTGAATGATATATCCACTCGATATCATTGTGTTTGGAGTGACCATTTTTCTTCCTACAGGCGATTCGGATATATTTGGATGATCTGTCGATATCATTGTGTTTGGAGTGATCATTTGTCTTCCCACAGGTGATTCGGATATATTTGAATGATATATCCAATCGACATCATTGTTTTTGGAGTGATCATTTGTCTTCCAACACGTCTTTTGAACGGGTGTAGAGGCTCATCCCTTGTTCCCTGTTTAGGATGTGGTTTCCGGCTTTCTTATTTCTCTTCTCAGACATCAGTATTGTTGCTTCCGTGATTTTCCTGCGATGTATTTGGTTGGAGGCAGCGTCTCATCTTTGTGAGTGTACCGGGTAGGCAGTTTCCTGGTTGCTGCTTCCGCCTGGTAGTTAGGAGCACTTGCGTAGCATCAAGATCGGCCGATCTGATCAACAGCACTTTCGGTGGGCAACCCCGAGGCCACACTTTGATGCAGCCCGAGCCAGTTTCCCTCCCAGCACAGATCGTGGAAAATGATCGCCTGCAACCTCTACTCAAGGTCCCTTCCTGTCAACAAACCATAACATGAAAAACGGAATCAGAAAAATCCTAAACCAACTAAACTCAAATCCTCAAAATCCCTTAACGTTTCTTTTATTAACATCTGGGGCATTTGTACTAACTTTTGTAGTGTAGAAGCTTTCCTCCAAGAAAAGTCCCCTGACATCCTAGCCCTCTGTGAGACTAACCTCAACTCATCAATTCCCTCTTCTGACTTTTCAATCCCTGGTTATCTTCCCCTCTTAAGGAAGGATTCCCCTGTCCATATGCAGGGGCTGGGGGTCTACGTAAATGAACACCTCCCTGTAGCTAGGGTGACATCACTCGAATCCCCTGACCACCAATACGTATGTCTCCGTCTGTCACTTCTCAGTTCGGTTAGCTACCTTTTCTTTCTTTACCGTTCCCCCTCCTCTCCCGATTGCTCCCTTTTAGACAGCATTTCTGACAACATAGATAAGGCTACCTTCTACCACCCATTTGCTCACATATTTGTATTCGGAGATCTTAACGCCCATCATGCTAAGTGGTTTAATGACTTTGTAACTGATTCAGCTGGAATCCACGCCATGAGCTTTGCCATTTTCCAATCCCTTACGCAAGTAGTGGACTTCCCCACACGCTTTCCAAGCACTCCCTCTGAACACGCCTCTCTAATAGATATATGCTTTACCTCTGCACCTGACTCCTGCCAAGTTTCACAGCTTTGACCTCTCGGCAACTCCGACCATGCTGTTGTCTCTCTTAATATCTCTCTCCATTCTCATTCCCCCGAGGAGCCTCCTACCTATAGGACCTTCTACTGCTACCAAAGAACTGACTGGGACGCCTTTCGCGATTTCCTATGCAACGTCCCTTGGGGAAAAGTGTTCGATCTCCCAGTCGATGACTGTGTCTCTGAGATTTCGACCTGAGTGAAAGCTGGCATTGATGCCTTCATACCCACCAGGAAGTTTTGTCTCAAACCTCATTCCTCCCTTTGGTTCTTTCCTGCCTGTTCGGCCGCCATATTCACAGGAACCACTACTTCTGACTATTTCGGAGACAGTCATCTGACCTCAATAGGCGCCTATTCACATCTGCTCGTAATGAGTATAAGAGAATCCTGAAGGACGCCAAGCGGCTGTTTGCTGAGAGAATGAGACAGCGCATAGCTGACCGCAAGTTTGGCTCCAAAGACTACTGGCGGTTATGCAAACGGGTGCTGAGCAATAACAAATCCTCTATCCCCCTTTAATTAATGAATTTGAGGTCCTCACATCATCAGCGGACAAGGCTGAGTGCTTTGCTCGCAGATTCTCATCCAACTCCACGTTTGACTCATCCGGAGTACCCCCTCCTGACTTCCCTAGTAGAAATGAGGCTAAACTGTACGATATACACATTACCCCGACAGTATTATCCCGCGTAATGTCAAAACTTGACCCCCATAGGGCGAGCGGTGGTGATGGAATCCCGGGGATAGTCCTTAAGAAATGTGCCCCTGAACTCCCCTCTAAACTGTATAACTACTGCTTCTCTGCTTCCTGTTTTCCTGCAGGCTGGAAGTCCTCTTCTGTCGTTCCTGTATTTAAGAACTCTGGTGAACCCTCGGACCCATCCAACTATCGCTCTGTCAGTCTTCTTCCAATTTTCGGGAAGATGTTCGAGGCCATTATTAATGGTAAATTAGTGCAGCCTCTTACTACCCATAAACTCTTCTCTGACAGACAGTATGGCTTTCGCTTTGCCAGGTTCACGGGCGACATGCTAACGACCATTACGGAGTACATGTTCCAGGCCCTTTATGAGGCAGGTGAGGCTCGTGCTGTTGCTCTGGACATCTCCAAGGCTTTTGACAGGGTTTGGCACGCTGGCCTCCTATGCAAGCTACGGGGTTACAATATTACCAGATGATTGATAAATCTGATCCAATCTTTCCTAAATAACCGCATAATGAAGGTCGTCCTGAATGGGCGTACCTCCACATCTTACTGTACAAACGCTGGTGTCCCTCAGGGCTCTATCCTAGACTCGACGCTCTTCCTTATTTTCATAAATGATCTCCCAGACGATATCAAGAGCCAAGTAGGCATCTACGCAGATGACACCACAATTTACTCGCGCATCTGTAAGAAACCCGGCGTGGTGGGCAAACATAATCTTGCTGCTGATCTTGATAGTGATCGACATTCTGTGGTGAATTGAGGTAAGAAATGGTTTGTAAATTTTAATGCGTCTAAGACCAAGCTGCTGTCTGTCAATCATCACAGGCAACCTCTCCTGCAAACCCATAATTATACCTGAGAGAAATACATTGCGCCTCCTAGGCCTTACTCCCTTTTCTGATCTCAAGGGAAATCACAACATTGAGTCAGTAGCTAAATCCACTGCTAGGAAGGTTGGGTCACTGTGTTTTTCCCGCCTGCATATATACAAATGAACCATTCGACCGTGCATGGAATACTGCTGGCATATTTGGTCAGGCGCCCCCGCTGTTCATCTCGGTGTTCTTGACAGGCTCCAAAGGAAAATTAGTAAGTGATAGGTACCGACTTGGCGGCCCGACTCCAGCCACTTTCCCACCGACGGGATGTAGCTTCCCTTTGTCTGTTCTATAAATACTTTCATGTTTTCTGCTCCAACGAACTTAAGTCACTGACAACTGGGTCTCACCCATTCACAGTTAGATCAACCAAATGCAGACGACAGTTCTACACCTGCAGCTTTTTTCTCGCACTTTCTGCCTGTGGAACTCGCTTCCTTATTCTTGCTTTCCTGACGGCTACAACCTCCAGCAATTTAAATGCAAGGTCAACACTCATCTCTTAACCACTTGACCCTAGTTCTTTCTTCACCACCCTGACCCTAGTTATTTCTTCACCACCCTGTATTTCCTTTCCTTTCTCTCCACCTCTGCAACTATCATCACACCTGTGTTCCCTTCTTTCTCTTGCTATTTTTTAACTGATTTGTCCCTCTCTTCACTCTCTTCTATCTAATTTTTTTACTCTTATGTAACCCCCTGCACATCAGTGGCTCTACCGCCTTGCTCGGGGTGATATACTTACAAAAAATAACAAAACAAAACAAAAGAACTTCCTATTGTATTTAAGGAAACATGTATAAAAGAGTGATTGCTGTCCAAACACGCAATTAATAATTTACATGTCCCGGCAAGCCAACAAGGAAAGTAATCGCAGTACCTTATCAGTGGTTTTTAATGTTTATATATATATATATATATATATATATATATATATATACATATGGTGTGTGTGTGTGTGTGTGTGTGTGTGTGTGTGTGTGAGAGAGAGAGAGAGAGAGAGAGAGAGAGAGAGAGAGAGAGAGAATAAGAAGGAAAAAGAAAACTAATCTTAGCTGAGGCATTTTGTCCACCGAGGGACTTTATCAAGAAAACTTCAAGTAAAGTCAAAACCAAAAATAACCCATCAAAATAATAACCCATCACAATAATAATCCTGAAGCAGGTATATTAAATAAATAGCCAGAACTGGTCTTCACAATACACTGTAACTTGTAAAAATTGAAGAAAATCTAACTATGAGCTCAAAAGAGATCTTATACGCAACAATTCATCAAACTCTTCAGTCATACGTAGAAATAAACTCAACACAAAATTTCAACCAAGAACGCCACACTTATTAAAAGAGAAAATAATTTACTTTGGAGGAAAATTCTCAAAAGTGTTGCTATCGAATCTTATGAAAATATAAATCTGCGACGCGGATTTTGTCGAATATCTCAGTTCCTGAAAGAATTACTTCTTTCCAAAGCCAACATACATGACTATAACAATTAAAAGAACACGGTTAAATTCCTAGCATCATGTTATTTAAAATATATAACACATTGGTTAATTCCAAACTAAAATAATTTAAAAATTAATTTGCATAAAAAACTAAAGAATATAAATCTCAAAACATAGAAATTTCCGTATCGTAATGTAAATTAAATTAATTTTAAATAAAAAACAAATTTAATTATTTTATGCTGTACGATCTATCTTGTATTGAGCATTTTTTTAAATAAAAGTAAATGACGGAGAACTTGGGATTCTATACCTGTTGGTTCTCTACATCTGGATATATATATATATATATATATATATATATATATAGAGAGAGAGAGAGAGAGAGAGAGAAAGAGAGGTAAATATAAAGCTTGGAATACGGACAGAGTAAGAAAGACAAAGAGTAACAAAGACAGAGAGAGAGAGAGAGAGAGAGAGAGAGATATTGTATGTATCAGTGTGTGCATTATATTAGTGTAGGAAATGTGTGTGCGTATTATGTTTGTATATGAGCCTATATATATATATATATATATATATATATATATATATCGGAGTGAGTACAGAACGAAGAAAGAATTTTTTTCACCGTCCAAAACATTAATTTAAAACAGTGCTCCTTGGACACCCAACGTTGAAACAAACATATGATTGTAGAGGACATATATAAAAAAAATTATGTACATGTTCTAAAACATAATTTATAATATATATATATATATATATATATATATATATATATATATATATATATATAAGTGTCTGGGTAGCTATGTGCATTACTATATTTATGGGTACTATACATATATTTGTGTAAGACAGCGTTATATAAATACGTTTGTGAATGTGTTTATTGTATATATAATTACATGAAATTAAAGATAAATTATTCTGCTTTTTGTATTCACTTTTTGTTTGAGTGTCTGTCTGTCTGTCTCTCTCTCTCTCTATATATATATATGTGTGTGTGTGTGTGTGTGTGTGTGTGTGTGTGTGTGTGTGTGATTTACAATACAAATACATTTATCTACAAAAACAATATTGAAAAAAGAAATGAGAAGAGAAAAACATTTTATGCCAACCCGTTTCGTTCCTTTACGAACATTCTTCTTCTTCTATGTGCCCTGTCCCTTCAGAACGTAGGCGATCATGTTTCTCCACGTGTCCCTATCCCTTGTGGCTCTTAAAGGCAATTTTTATGCACAGAAAGAATATAACACTAGAGGGAAAAAACTCTCAAAAAAAAAAAATTTCTTGAAAATCTCTCAATGTTAAGGTGTGTGTGTGTGTGCGTGTGCGTGTATGTGTGTGTGTGCACGCGTGTGCTTCTGTGTTTTCCTGAAAAGTAGAAACGAATGAGACAGAGAACTGCTCATATTTTCTTATTTCATATATATATATATATATATATATATATATATTCTAAACATATACTGTTAAATATATGAGACAATGAATATAAGAGACAATGAATGTCTATTACGTTTAATCATGAGTCGTTCTAAACATGGTATTTTGGCTTTAATTTCAGGTGAAAATAAAGACAAAAATTTCTCCAACATTTGGATAATTTTTTATTAAGTTGGTTTTAAGTTTTCGGCTCACATGAGCCATCTTCAGAGTGGTTACAAGGTCGTTAACATAAAAATATCCACCATATGTTGACATAAAACTTTACTAAGCAACGATAACACTTACCAAATAGCAAACGCAGTTCGTAAATTTGTAATACGGTTCTATGACGTCACACCGCATGAGAGTTCGAAATGATAACAGAACCATATATTTAAATGCAATGTAATGTGTTATGACCAGATTTAAACGTGATTTTATTAAATGTTGGTTGTTTGGATTTAATGTAGATGGCCTCCAATATCTGAAGGTTCTTTTTACTGTGTGTATGAGTAAGGATTATTGTATTATTGACTAAAATCTGTCTGATATAACCTATATGACTATGTTTTTCTGAGAAATGTTGTTTAATTGTACTCTGATCAGAAAGGTGATAGGTAAGTCTACGGGAGAGCGTGGTTGTAGTAAAACCAATATATGTAGTGGGTATATATATATATATATATATATATATATATATTATCCTACGTTGGTGAGACGACTCAGAATTTCATGCACTACGCAATCATCAAACTAAGAGAATTAAACTTAAGTTCACTCGATGTTAAATCTTACAATGTTAGGGTACTATTTTTGAATTTATTCAGAGTATAATATAAATAGACAAATAATATATGAAGATAAAACACTTAAAATTGAAAAATTAAAAAATATTAAAATTTAATAAATTGTAAAATTCTGGGAGAATAATTCAAAGAGGTATCTCCATAATTATAAATAATAAATAATTACGGAGAAAGAAAGAAATAAAGAAAGAAAAAAGAAATAAAGAAAGATAGGGAGTGAGAAAGAAACAAACAAACGTGTAGGGGAATCTGTGTTAATCTGGGTCTAAGTATTTGAGTAAGTATTTTTCCAGGTAATTTTGGGGTTGTTGTTTTGTAATTGCTAAGAGTATAGGAAAAGAGCGGTGCTTTTACTGTATTTGCTTTTGTTTAAAAACAACTAATGGTTATTGAAACGATAAAAATTAAACATCTTCATCCGAATGGACGCAAACTGAATAGATAATACTTTGAGATATGCACTGGCAATTTAATGGGCAGGTCGTATATTATCGGTAGTTGCAATTATTTTTAGAAGGGTTACTGTTATTATTACATGGACCTGTTAATACCTGAATAATATTTTATGTACGTATACATGACTTTGTACCCACACGTATATTTGTTAATTCACACACACAAAGTCACACACACAGACACACAGACACACACACTCAGATATATATATATATATATATATATATATATATATATATATATATATACAGGCCTGTTTCGCTGTATCACAGCTCATCCGTGAAGTTAGACATTCGACTGCCTGCTTCCAGGATTGATAGCATCATGCTCCTATTCCACCCCTAAGCTATCGGCTCACAGCGAAGAAAGTGAAGATTTTAGCGTGTTATATAAATAATGTAAACAAACGCCAGTATCAAAGAGTGTTCAATTTATTGCTGAAGAACGATGCATAAATGCCAGTGAGTAGTTACTGTTTTTAAAATCCCCCATTTCTCTAGAGAGCTCAATCGACGGACGAGAGCATAAATAGTATATATATATATATATATATATATATGTGTGTGTGTGTGTGTGTGTGTGTGTGTGTGTGTGTGTGTGTGTGGTAGGGGTCAGCTGAAAAGTTCATAAGCTGACAAACATACTGTCATGGTTTGATTTGATTTGTTTGACGGGATATCAAGCTATTGGGTCATTTGAATGCTTTTGAAATTAAGTCTTGTAAAAAATCATTCAAAAAAAATTTTTTTAAATTAATTTTAAATAGTAAGACTGATGTTGTAAGGATTTTTAATTATATGGTTGAAATAAGTATAACTTCTTTAGGAACTGAAATATATAAAATGAATCATTATTTTGAAAAAGTTTCTTGCTTGGTAGTATTTTAAGAAGACTGAATTAGTATTACTGCAGTTTTTTTTACTCTCGTGGAATGTGACAAAATAAAGTTTATTTTCCAACATAAGCCACTCACATGTTTATCTGGAAAGAAACAATACAGTTATTAATAAAAATATTTGAAATTAATACATGCAATATTTCTCAACAAAAGTGATCCTTCCATCATAGACAGCCTTTGAAATTTTTAGCCAAATCTAGTACATAGAAATAAACAATGTCGTTATTAATAAGCAAAGTTGAAATTAATGCATGCAATATTTCGCATCTTTAGTATTATCATTCATAATCAGCCTTTGAACTTTTCAGCCAACTCTAGTACCTGAGAAGAAAGAATTCAGTTATTAATAAGTATTGTTGAAATTAACGAATGCAATATTTCCCATCTCTCACATCGATCCTTAATCAGTCTATTAACTTTTCAATCGATTTTCGTATCTGGAAAGAAACAACGTAGCTACTAATAAGAAGAAATTAATGAATTCACTTTTACACAAGTCTAACATCACTCCTTCATAGACACTTTTGAACTTTTAACAAACCCTTGTACCTGTAAGGAAAAAAATACAAAAAACATCTCCCAAAGCAATGTAGTTATCAGTAAGATGTGTTATTATTAATCCTTCATAGTCAACCTTTAAACTTTTCAGACAACCCTTGTACCTGGAAAGAATCAATGCAGTTATTAACAAGATTTGCAATTAATGAATGTGATATTTCACAACTCTAGCATCATTCTATCATAGTCAGACTTTGAACTTATCAGCCCACTCTAGTACCTGAAAAAAAAAAAAAACAACAATGCAGTTATTAATAAGAAAGGGAGAAATTATTGAATGCAAGATTTTACTGCTCTTGTGTCAATCCTTCATAGTCAGCTTTTGAACTTTTCGATCCAACTATGTAATATTCATGTATTTTGTTGCAGCCACTGTCGAGCTGTTCATTCATTTTGACCAAAGTTTGTTTTGACTGGTTGGAAAGAGTCGTGACATGAATAAAAGCCGAAAAAGAAGTACGTAAATTAGAGGGAAAGAAAAATAGACACGGATGGAAGAAGAAAAGATAACAAAAAAGAACAAAAAAAGTTAAGTAAAATGATTGGCGGTGGGGAGAAGAAAGCTGGAACTAATTGTGTGAAATTCTCGCAGGAAATGGTTTCCTTTGTAAACGGGATGCCAGTCACTTCTGTTGATAGGCTGCATAATCAAATCGAAAGTGAACGATAGTCAGGTGCCAGCGATGTACTAAGAAATTGAACAGGTGACAAATTGTCGAGATCAATCTTTATTAATATACACTTTTCCCCTTCATTCACTTTCTTTCAAACAATATGGCTCCAATCTTTTTCATGCTACTCTCTACCTTTCTCTCTCTCCTTCACTTGCTTTCTCTGCCTCCCCCGCTTTCTCATCGTTCCCTCTCTTTCTCTCTCTCCTTCACTTGCTCTCTCTGCCTCTCCTGCTTTCTCATCGTTCCCTCTCTCTTTCTCTCCCTCTCCCTCTTTCTCTCACTACCCCTCTTTCTCTCACTTTCTTTTCACTCTCCCTCTCCCTTTTTTCTTTTCATTTCCCCTTTTTCCGTTCCTTCATCTTACTATCGATGCTATCACCCGCTATCGTCAAACATACTCTCGTTTTTTTTACAGTCTAATCGTCCTCCGCTTGTCGTTTTCTTTCTTTCTTTCTCTTTTTATTTCTTTCTTTTTCTTTCTCTCTTTTTTCTTTCTTTCTTTCTTTCTTTTCACTCGTTCTCTTTTTATCTTTCTAATGACTTTTCTCTTTCCATTTCCCACTTCTTTCTTTCTTTCTTTCTATTTTACTTTTTTGTATTTATTTTTTTATTTTGTTTCCCATATTTATCTAAGTTCTTTATTTTCTTTGCTTTTCTTAATCTTTTTTTTTTATTTTCTTTAATCGTTTCCAAGCAAGGTGGTACCTCCACTGGTGTGTAGGGGCTACATAAGAAAAGAGTGAAAGTTTTAGCAGAAGGAGAGTGAAGAGAAAGACGAACCAGTTACAGGGGGTGTCGGAGAAAGGGTAAGAGAAAGATAGGAGTACCGGTGTGAAGACAGTTGCAATGGTACAGTGAGAAAGGAAGATAACAAGGTACACGAGGTGATGGGGAAAGAACGAGGGAAGGACGGGAAGCAAGTGGTCAAGAGATGGGAATTGATATTGCATTTAAATTCTTGGAGATTGTAGCCGTCTGGGAAGCACGTATACGAAAGGGAGTTCCACAGGTGGGAAGTGCAAGAAAAGAAGCTGTTGGAGTAAAAGTGACGGCTGCATTTAGTTAATTTAACTGTAAAAGGGCGGGACCTTGTTGCCACTCTAGTTGCTCGAGTAAATTCTTGTAGAGGGGGCACCAATGATCTAAGCTCGTCGGACTAGAAGCCATTAAAATATTTGTTGAAGAGGCAGAGGGAAGCCACATCCTGTCGCTGAGAAAGTGGCTGGAGTCGAGCTACATGTTCAGGACCGATCATGTTACAGATTCTTCTTTGAAGCCTGTCGAGAACCCTGAGATGAATGGCAGGGGCACCCGACCAAGTCCTTTTCTTTCTTTCTTTCTTTCTTTATTTATTTATTTAAATACTATTCTCTCTATCACTTTTCATACTACTTTTTGTTACAATCACCTTTTATATTTAAATGTCTTACTTTCTGACGTCCTCTTCTTTTTAACTTTCTTTCTTTGTCGTTCTAATGAGTTTTTCTTTTTCTATTCCTGACATCTTTATTTTCTTTCTTTGTTTTGCATTCATCCTCAATTACAAACTGCGAACAGTGTTTTCGGGTTTATTTTTGTTAACATTCGTATAATGACCTAAGCAGTCTTACCCGTTTTTATTTGCAGCAAATGGTAAGCCATACTCAGAACGGCATCAATTTTAAAGAGAAGCAAAACTAAAAATACATAAATCCAGTGAGTCAGTGTAATTCCAGTAAATATATTGGATTAATGGAATAAATAGAAGAAAGTGGATGAATTTTGAATTTTCTGCTTCTGACAATACGAAACCGAATATGAATACAAGACGAAATGTTTCTTGCGTAAAATAAATGTTTTTTCATTTCTGAACTTCGTCAAATCAACGTCGTTTATTGAGAGTAAGTAGTTTTGAGGACTATTCGAACGTTCGATCTTTTCTGGGGGGTGGGGACGAAGCACTTCGCCTTACCCACCTCTAAGAAAGGAACTTCTGAAGATTTCACTTTCTCTCTCATACATAAACAAAAAATAACTGAAAAACAAAGATAAAGGGAGAGGGCGAGAGAGAGAAGTGGGGGAGCGAGAAAGAGAGTAAGAGTGAGGCAGAGAAAGGAGGAGGGGGATAGAGTGAAAGAGACAAAGACGGAGGAGAGATCAAACAATTTTTCTTACTAATTGTTCACCCAATATAGAGAAGCCCCAAGAGTCATTCAAGGTAAAGTGTTACTGAATGAATGTGTTCTATACAAGAAGTGTAGATTATAAGGATATGCAAGAAAGAAAACTATGCTTCAAGAGAAACAAATTGTTGTGATCGGTGTTCAGAAAACCTTCAAGATTCCATTGATAAAAACAGAACGTATAAGCAATAATAGCATCCCAAATTTCCAGGAACCGGTTCCATAAAGACAGGTAATCTTTAGGAACTTATTTTGCTTATTTTATTTGAAAACTGAGCATCGAAACAAAATCACTTTATATAGTATCAAAAAGAATTAAACCATTTTGATATTTTAATAGAAAACATTTATTTATTAAGATATTTCCAGATTGAAGTTCTGTTCTCATCCTATTTCTGTTCAGAAGTATGAAGCTTTTTGACTCTAGTGTCATTCATTGTATTATGGTTTCTTAGCCACATCTGAACAGAATCGCTGCAATTTCAAAGATCAAACGGAAAAACTATCAAATTTATGACAAGAAATTTTGCAGCATGTGTAACTTCAAAACGATTTCTTTTGGTAGAAGAAATTATTTTTATCATAGAAAAACCTCTTTCAGCCTCCGCAGAATATACAGCAATGGTATTAGCTATATATTTAGCTATTATATATTGGCTAGTAATATATAAGATAATTTTCGTATAATCCAACAACTGGTTTGCAAAGCTTTTATAATTTTAAGAATCGATTCGCTCGAACATGTAAGATTTCTCTATCTCTTTCTCTTTTTCTTTCTGTGCATAAAAAAAAAAAAACGTTGGTGTGTGAAAAACTACATGGCCACATTCTAAAATCAGTATTACAATATATATATATATATATATATATATATATATATATATATATATATACTGTTAAATATAAGAGACAATGAATGTCTATTATGTTTAATCATGAGCCGTTTTAAACGTCGTATTTTGGCTTTAATTTCAGTTGAAAATAAAGACAAAAATTCTCTAACATTTGGATTATTTATTTGCTGCCTCGATACAATGAATATATATATATATGTGTGTGTGTGTGTGTGTGTGTGTGTGTGTGTGTGTGTGCAAAGAGAGAGAGGAAGGGGGATAGCAATATTTTAGACAGATAACTTTTAATATTTCATTGTTTGTCATCAACGTTTCTTACGCTGTATCTCGCTATATATATATCTCGCTATATATATATATATATATATATATATCTGACGCCATTTCGGTCAGGTTTCAATCCTGGGTAAAAAAGCAATCGGAGTCTAACCGTTCTGATGAGCTGTGATACGGCGAAACTGATCTGTCTGCGGATGACAATAAACAATATATATATATATATATATATGTGTGTGTGTGTGTGTGTGTGTGTGTGTGTGTGTGTGTGTGTGTGTGTGTGTGTGTGTGTAGAGAGAGAAAGAGAGAGAGATGTTGTATATGTGGGGGCTGTTTAGATGCTGTACAATGAAATTTGTATCTGTCAAATGAAATATAAGATGCCTTGATTTGAAAACTACAACGTTATCAAGATATTTTACACTTCTTCTGTCGGATACAGTTCTATTATACACCATTTAAAGACACATTCCTATCCACCTTCAAAATACAGGAAAATACTTGTTGACATCACCAATATTCTACACCGTGAACAGAATAAACACAAACTTAAAATTCTCGAGGCCCTCTATATCAAAATCAACTAATTAACAATACATATATACTACAGTCATCCGCAGACAGATCTGTTTCGCTGTATCACAGCTCATCAGTACGGTTAGACTCCGACTGTTCCTTAACCCAGGATTGAAACCCGACCGAATTGGCGTCAATCGGCGATTCTATCTCTGGACCACGAGCGTTCGGTAGAAGAAAGCGGACTTTTAGCGCGTGTATCATTATATATGGCCAATAATCAGAGTGCCCTAATTCATTATTGAATGATGGATGCGTATATGTCGGAGTAGCTACTGTTTTCAAAGACTCCCATTCTTCCAGAGTGCTCAATCAGGGTGTGAGAGCGTAAATACTATAGTCATCCGCAGATATATATATATATATATATATATATATATATATAGAGAGAGAGAGAGAGAGAGAGAGAGTGTGTATCGAGGCAGCAAGTAATTTTCTAAACATATGCTGTTAAATATAAGAGACAATGAATGTCTATTATGTTTAATCATGAGCCGTTCTAAACGTCGCATTTTTGCTTTAATTTCAGTTGAAAATAAAGACAAAAATTCTCCAACATTTGGATAATTATTTATTGATTTTCTTCTAAGCTTTTAAAGCTTTTTTTAAGCTTAGAAGAAAATCAATAAATAATTATCCAAATGTTAGAGAATTTTTGTCTTTATTTTCAACTGAAATTAAAGCAAAAATGCGACGTTTAGAACGGCTCATGATTAAACATAATAGATATTCATTGTCTCTTATATTTAACAGCATATGTTTAGAAAATATATATATATATATATATATATATATATATATATATATGAAGAACGTCTTCTTTTTCATGCGCCGTGACCCTTCAGTACATAGGCGATCATGAACTTCCATTTGGCTCTGTCTCTTCTCGCTTTCAATATTTTTTTCTCTTGGAATCAATTCTAAGCCTTGTTCCAACAACCATTTTTCAATAGATATCTTAGGTTCTCTTCCTTTCTGCGTTTTTACCCCCAACACCATATGTGCACTATATTATATCTTATATTTAGACATAATCAGAGTTATATATATATAAAGAAGACAAGAGGAAAACTATGTTTGTTCCGCCTACCCGTTCCGTCAGGTGATGGACTTTATCAATGCCAAGAGATGATATTAATTTCATTTTCTAGTAAAGTATCTATGAAAAAAAAAACAACAAAAAAAAACAGAAGGGGGTCTTTGCTAAAGAAAACATGATCGTAGTGTGAGCTATGATTTTAAAAAATGGTTACTGAGGAATTAGGTTTAAAAGTCTCCAAAATCCATTCAGTGATATCCTGGTTAAAAGTGTTGGTTAAATCCAGTGACTTTACCTAAAGATTTGTAAGTTCAATACCTGGCGACAGCAGTGGCTAACAAAAAACTTAAAGTTAAGTTAAATAGAAAAGCACCCGGAAGTGGTATAACTCATGGAACGAGAACAATCTATCCAAATGATCGAAATAAAAATCGGTTCGGTTCAAAATAAAATTTCAGTCACCTAAAAAGGTTTGGCGAGTACAATATACGAAAGGTCGTGAATATGACAATAAAGGTGAGAACAAGAGACCGAACAATGTAAATAGCTCATCTCAGAAATGTAGACAAAAATTTTAGATATTCACAAAAACATGTATTAGTCAAATATATAGTCTCCATAAGAACCGTCTCTAATCGTTCTATAAGCTCATTGATAACCGCCTCTAATTGTTCTATAAGCTTGTTGATAACCGTCTCTAATCGTTCTACAAGCTCGTTGATAACCGTCTCTAATCGTTCTATAAACTTGTTGATAACCGTCTCTAATCGTTCTACAAGCTTGTTGATAACCGTTTCTAATCATTTTACAAGGTCGTTGATAACCTTTTCAACAGAAACTGAATGTTTTTTGTTAGAAGAACGTTACGAGTTAGGTTTCGCCTGACTGAAGAGAGTTTTGTTATTTAAATTGTTCCGTAGAGACAGAAACAAATAAAAATCCGATTGAGCCAAGTCAAGAGAATATGGTGGATGCTGGAGAGGTTCTTAAACTTCTGCAAGGTCTGTTATGCAACATGCAGCCTTGAATTGTTTTATCGTGTTGTATCGTCGAGTTGAATGATGCACAGAGTGTGCTTAATATATTTATTTAGCACAGTTATGGTGTTAACGTATATTTACAAAAATACCGAACAATATGTTACAATCAATTAACAAATCAAAACTTGCGAGGAAAAATGAGGAGGATCTAAGTGGTAAATAACTGATGAAATAAATCAGTCCGAATATTAATCTGCTAGTCTCAACTGATTGAAAACGATCCTTTAAATACATTATCGTAGACTCTTTCATGCTATGAGCCTGTCCATCGGTTAGAGTGTTGAAGAGGTGCTAGCTACTCTACAACAATTAGCCACATTGAGATTGGGGAGCTGGAGGTTGCTGAAATTGAATTATCTATCTGCAATCTTACCAAATAAACAGCAACAGCCCGCTCAAGTCACAGGTTTTGCAAATTCGCAAACTTGTTTCCAGCTGTATTTGCGTCGAACATTATCATAAACCATCCATTTTTCATTTTCTGTCCAAGAACAACTCTTTGACGTGTCGGTCAGCCACAAAATCGCTGCCCGTAGATACAGGAATGAGCTTTGTCTATTCTGGCACAGTATGTGGCACCCATGTACCGCGTTTGGAGAGGAATCCGAGTCTTTTCAAATGGCGAAAGCTAGTTGAGACATCGATCTTCAAACTC
This sequence comes from Ascarosepion bandense, assembly GCA_037127315.1. Lineage (NCBI taxonomy): Eukaryota > Metazoa > Mollusca > Cephalopoda > Sepiida > Sepiidae > Ascarosepion > Ascarosepion bandense. The sequence goes on along the minus strand of JBBBDQ010000788.1, from coordinate 1,410,703 downwards.
TTAGCAATCTCTTCCGTCGATACCTTCGGTTTATTTGACACGATGGCAAGCCGAGCATTTTCATTGTCGTCGGAAAGTCGTCCGGAGCGTGGTTGATAGATTACGTATAAATCCGCATGACGAAATTTGTCATACCATTTTTAACCATCCAAAAACCTGAAACAAGATTCAAGTAAACGTTTTGAATGTGTTTTTTTTGTCGCAGTTCCTACTCTTACTTCTATAATTAGATAGATAGATAGATAGATAGATAGATAGATAGATAGATAGATAGATAGATAGATAGTCAGGCAGACAGACAGACATGAAAACACAGATAAGTGTAGCTTTCTTCAACTATCGGTCAACTCCTTCCTTCCTTCACTTGTCTAAGGAACGCATGTCCTGTAGTCTCTTTCCCTCTCTTTAAGCTTCTCTCCCCCACCCAACAGCTAGATAACTTGCCCACAAATCTGAATGTCGAATTTATATTTTAGCATTGTCATTGAAATGGTCACACAACCTTCAGTTTATCTGCTTGTAAGTTGGTTTGAACATCTTTTTGTCTGTCCTTTGTATTTATTTGTTTTAATTTTTGAAATGTTTTAAGTAACTATTGTAAAGTAATTTGGCTCTTAAGTTTGATTTCAACTTATACTAAGTTAAAACTTAGTAAATTTTTTAATTTACCTTTCTTTAGGAATTGGAATAGATTGTATCTACTATCACCTGCTTTTCTTTGCTTAATTTTAAAACTTTCCAACTCTCCATGCCCAATTAATTTTTATTTATTTTTTTTCGTACCGGCCTTTAAATTATCTGTTAACAGGCTGTTGAATTTAGTTCTTCAACCCCTCTGATGTACAGATACTGGCTACAGCTGACAACCGACCCTCACTCCGTATCTGACCAAAAAGTTAAAAATCACTTTTAGCTTACTGGCAGTAACGTGTCTGGGATGGTTTGCAACTTTCTTTTAAAATATTCTCAAAAGTCATTTCTTTTCTCTTACTTAATTTTAAACTTCCCATGCTTAATTGAACGTTTGATTTTGTTTTTGAAATTGGCAAAAACTTCCCTGGTTGTTGGACCTTAAGTTACAGTTCACCACCCTATTTTCTTTTTTCAATTGGAGTAGATAGACTAAACTATCGCCCGGTTCACACTCCACCCACATCTATTGAACAGGTGAAGAGGCTCATCCCTTGTTTCCTGCTTAGGATGTGGTTTCCGGTTTTCTCTTTTCCAATCTTTTCACTCCTTTTCATTTTTTTTTTCAATTGGAGTAGATAGACTAAACTATCGCCCGGTTCACACTCCACCCATGTCTATTGAACAGGTGAAGATGCTCATCCCTTGCTCCCCGCTTAGGATGTGGTTTCCGGTTTTCTCTTCTCCAATCTTGTCACTCTTACGTAGCCCCCTGCACATCAGTGGCGTTACCGCCTTGCTTTGGGTGATATGATTAAAAAAAAAAAAAAAGAAAAAACTTCCCCGATTAAATTGGCCAACCCCTTTTTAACTATATCTCGAGCCAAATAATTCTTCTAAATGTTTTTTTTTTTTCAGTTTTGACACTTACTTCTTTCCGAAATTCATAGAAAATAATATGGTAGAAGTGAACATTTTCACCCTCCATCTTTAAGGCATTTATTTGTGGACAAAATATTAGTAAACAATAATGTCTGACTCGCAAGATTTCAATCTCAAACACACCAGAAACAGACATCAAACAAACGCCATTCAAGCCGCCATGTTCTATTAATAATGATACAATGAGTCTTTTCAATTCTTTGTTCAAACCGACACAAACGGAAATTATTACATGAAGTAATTTATTCAGTCGGTGGAAAATTGAGAGAGGATCCCGTAGAATGTTTATATTAGTACGTAATAATAGGTTTTGGTCACTCTTTTCCGAGGATGGCCCTCTACTACAACTATGCAGAGCAGACATTAGTTGCAACTATGTCAGCCCGCTGAAACCCTCGGTCACGATGGTTTATAACTTTGTGCTACCACAACTATCAACAGCTCATCATGAATTCTGTCTATCCAAGTGGTGTGATTTTCAGTCGCTTTCCAAAGGTGCCGCACGCTGGAATCGCCTCCAGATCACTAGCATCAAGAAGTCATCTTCCTGACAAATTGGCTATGGTGGGATTCGAACCCAGGTCTCATGGTCAGTAATCAAACGTTCTAGCCAATTACCCATACATTAGCACAAACGCAGTTGCAAAATAATTCATACTTAATTGATCATATCAAATATTCATGACATTTTCTGTTGGTGGAGATGAACTAGTTAGTCAGTCAGTTAAGTGCCATACGTGATACACGCTTTGGGTGATCATGTCTCGAAAGAGACATGACTGACTGAGCAGAAGATTATCCCACAGTAGGTTGCCATTGCTTTCTGCGGTAGACTGGTTGCCAGCCATGGCTATAGAACCCAATCTGTCCTATTATTTAACCCATAACTGGAAGAAAGAGACGGATTAATACCTTTCCCAAGAGTATTTGTACGTAAGGAATTCAACTAGAATTCGAACTCGGCACTCCGAGTACATTTCCTGAAAAGTGTTTCACCTTTCGCGGCATCGGCAACCGGAAGTTAATAACAGGGGTTCCTGGGAGGTCTTCTAAGTACTACGTGTTTTTTGTTTGTTTGTTTGTTTGTTTGTTTGTTTGTTTGTTTGTTTGCTTTTACTAATCTGTAGATTCTGAGCTGAGGATTGAAGGTAGAAATGTACACTTCTGGACCGTTTTCAATTTTGATTCAACGCCCATTGCGCAATACAATCTGACTGTCTCGTGCGGGTCTTGACAATCACCAGTGAGCTCCACCACCTACCGACAACAGACACTCTAGATTCCACACTGATTGATATGGTTTGACACCACGGCCATTGAGAAAGACATTAATTTCTCGATGCTCTATACTCGGCCCAGTTGAACAGAATTGAATATAATTTTAGATGGCAACCAGTCTGATAGAAAAAAAAACAAAAAACTCCGGATATAAAAATGGAGAAAATATAAGAGAAAACCGTAAATAATCATAGCAATGCACACTTTACAGACATTAAAAAAGAAAGGAAATAGTAGAGAGTCGTGACTATTTAAATCCTGAAAGGATGTGGTATCAAACAGAGGGTCACTTTTAATTTATTTACTCTGTTCTTCGTAATTGATATCACGATCAAACTTTCTCGAGGTTTTCGAAGACGAGTTGCGGCGAAAGGAGAAAATACGTCCAGAAATATGGGATAAGAGATGCAAATGAAAAAAGGATATTGAAATTGAATTTCAGGAAATCAGCTAAAAATGGAGGAAATGAAAAAAATTTTTTTAAGGAATAGATAGATAGATAGATAGATAGATAGATAGATAGATAGATAGATATCTATTTATGTTTCCACTTTCCGCTCCACCATTTTTCTCTCTCCTGAAACAGTGTTTAGGCTATTTTTTATTCTCACATTAAATTTTTAAAATTTACGATATATATATATATATATATATATATATATATATATATATATATATATATGTATTTATGTATGTATGTATGTATGTATGTATGTATGTATAAAATTAAAAAATATAAATCGGTAGATAGATATCTCAGTCTGTACATATCTATCTATCTATCTATCTATCTATCTATCTATCTCAGTCTCTTCATATCTATCTATCTATCTATCTATCTATCTATCTATCTATCTATCTCAGTCTCTTCATATCTATCTATCTATCTATCTATCTATCTATCTATCTATCTATCTATATTTTCACTTTCCGCTCCACCATCTTTCTCTTTCGTGAAACAGTGTTTAGGCTATTTTTTATTCTCACATTAGATTTTTAAAATTTTTTGCCCACCCAAACATCTCAGGTTTCCCAAAGAGTTTAATTGAACAGATTCTGAGAAAAAGTTTGAATCGTTAACCATTTTCTAGAGCTAAGAATTCACTAGGGGGCCACATCCCGACCCTTCACAGGCACCTTTCTCCATATCCACCTTCTTTAGACTTCCTATAACTTGTGCAAAACCTCTCCAGCTGCTTATCTTTCAAAAAGAAACCTTTACCTTTCCACCCACAATCCTTTGCAAGTTCCGTGATAAAATCCCCTTCCCAACCCATAATCCTTCGCAATTTCCGCGATAAAATCCTCTCCCAGCCATCACACCTATGACGTCATTCACCAAGCTTCACCAAACGGATTTTTTTAAACTCTAGAGTTTATTTCATTTTTTATACGAAGTTTTACATCGATTGTTAGAATTATATTTTTTATTATCGTTTTTGTCTTATTTAAAATTGAATATATGTCGAACGATTTCGAAGTTTTTTTTGCAAAATTTTAACATGATTTTTAAAGAAAAAGAAGAAAACCAGTTTTTGTGCATTAATAAATTCAACACATCGTATTAGCGATTAACACAATATTTAAATAATGAAAAGAAGTTATTCATAAAACTGGGAATTTTGTGATGGATTTTAGCAATACGAAGAAACATATTTTTTAGGCAACGAGAAAAAATCATAAAAAAACAAAGCGTAAAACTAAATTGAATGAATAAATGACCGCAGAAACCCGGCGTAATATTCGCGAGAGATTTATAGACGAAGTGTGAAAAAAGATTTTTGATGTGCGTTCAAGGATAAACTGCTATTGTTTCCCTCAATACTCTTTTAAGTGCGAACTTTGATTAGATCAGATTAAGAAAAAAAAAATAAGAATCTTCTAGAGTTTTACTTTTTGGTTGCATCAAATTGAAATACTTTACTCTGATATTCAATCATAAAAATTTGGACTGAGAAAGAAAAATAAGTTTTGTTTTTATTGATCCTGTAGTGACATTTGGCTTAATTTAGGATTTGAGAATTTTGAGGGGAGTACAAATGAAAACCCTTTATCGTCGTAGTGTGTATAACAAAATCGATTAGCGCAATTTTAGGCATTATTCACCATATTACTCGTTATTTACAGAAACATACAATGTTTATCATCCGTTATTTAATATTATTCGCTTATCAAGAGTTAGTTAAAGCTACATTGCTTATCAGGTTTGAGATAAATCTCCCGTGTTTATCAAGATTCAGTGAAAACTTCTTTGATTACATATTTAGTTAAAAATCCATTACTTATGTTTTAGTTCCCCCACACATGGTTATCAAATTTTACTTTAAAAGCCCATTTTTTAAACTAATTTGTTTAGCATGTCTAGTTCAAACTTCACTGTTTATCATGTTCAAGCTAAATATTCCTTGTTTATCATAACTTAGTTAAATCTCATTTGCCTATCCGGGTTTTGTTGAATCTAACATGTTTATCATGTTTCAGTTCCCTTGTTTATCATGATTCTGAAAATGTACTTTGTTTATCATATTTTAGTTAAATTTCTCTTATTTGTCATGTTTTATTTAAATCATGTTTCAGTTAGATCTCCCTTGTTTATCATGTCTCAGGTAAATCGCCTTTGTTTATCATGTTTTAGTCAAGTCTAATTTATTTATCATGTTTCAATTAAATCTCCCTCGTTAATCATGTTCCAGTGAAATTGATCTTATTTGTCATATTTCAGTTAAATGACCCCATTTTTATCATGTTTTAATTCAATTACTCTTATTTATATCATTTTATTTAATACTCCCTTATACATTATGTTTCAATTAATCTACTTTGTTCATCAGGTTTCAGTTAAATCGACTTGGTTTATCATGTCTTAGCTAAGTCTGATTTGTTTATCATCTTTCAGTTAAATATCCCTTGTTTGTCATGTTTCAGTTAAATATCCCTTGTTTGTCATGTTTCAGTTAAATCACACTTGTTTATATTGTTCCAGTTAAATCGCTCTTGTTTATCATGTTTCATTTCAATCTCTCTTATTTAAAATATTTCTCCTAACTCTCCCTTGTTTATCATGTTTCAGTTAAATCGCATTTGTTTATCATGTTTCAGGTAAATCGGCCTTGTTTATCATGTTTCAGTTAAATCATATTTGTCTATATTGTTCCAGTTAAATCGCCCTTTTAGGTATCTCCAAAAAATCGCTGTAAAAACTGCATAGTATGAAGGAAAAGGCCTCAAACTAAATAAAAGCAAATTTTTCTCGGCAAAATGTTTAAGTTATCATTAAGAGGATAGATCAAAATATTTTTTAATTATTTAAAAAATTGTTTGTTTCTAACAGGTTTTATTTGTGGTAGAAAATCTTTTTTTCTTTCGTCAGTGCGAGGCCTAAACTGAAATCAGTTTTGAAATAATTATTTTTAGAAAATATTGGTAAAAATACTATTTTCCACATATGTAGACCCCCCACCAATTAATTTCCAGAAATTTCGAAAAATGCGACTAGGTCCGCCGATATAGATAATTTCAGTTAAATTCAGGAGTCATTGGGGAATGCTAATCAACTATCTTTATTTCTTCAAAACCTGCTCATTTTAGAAAATCTGCTCTGAATCGCGAAACCAAAAATGCAATAAAACGATGCCATTTTTTATTTGGATAAACTTTTAATTGCTTTTATAAACATAAAATATAATAGTCTGAATATAATTTTTTTTCCATTAATAATAAAGTTTTACAAGAATTGTTTTCATTTTTATTATTTTTTATTAAGTAATTTCTAAAGTTTTAAAAATTTCTTAAAATTTCCTCTTTCTAGGTCCGCGCGATTTTGTGAAATTAATGAGTGGCGAATATATTTACTAATCGAAAAATTTAAAAGCTTATTATAAATAAGGCTGCTCATTTTTTGTTAAATAATTAAAACATTTTAATTTTCTCCATGTTGATTACCCGTATTTTGTTTGTACGTGTCGTCGTACTCGATATTTATCATTAAAAGGTCATGTGATTCAAGAGTTGTCCTCCCTTACATGAGAAAAATCCGTACATAAACCTTTTTATACCAAATTCATCTTCTATACCTTTGGCTGGCTACTGTAAATCATCAATTATCGCCTCCTGATAAGGCGATGACAGCTGTAATAACAAGGCTACCGTAAGAAACGCTTTTTGAAACATTTCAGACAGTAAGCGACTAATTCTTGTGTCAAGTGAACTTAAGGGGAGTTTAAATTTGATAATTTCAATAAAATAATGTGTCAACGAGATGTATTTTATTTTTGTAACATTTTTTAAAACCGAGAATTGTCTTCAGTTTACAATCGATGAAAAATGGTGGAAAATTTGAAATTTTAAAATAAATTTTTTTACACTTAAAAAAAATCGAATTCCGATCAATATAATTTCGGTTTGAAATACACCAAGGTATATTGGTTACTGTAATTAGTAAATTTAATCTCTTGGCTTTCAATTAAAGCTAAAATTATAGCTTCAAGAAAATATTTTTATTTCTAAAAATTTAATTTAAATTTGGGTGGAGGTACCTACCCTTGTTTATACTGTTTCAGTTCAATCTCTCTTATTTAAAATGTTTCTGATAAATCTCAGTTGTTTATCATGTTCAGTTAAATCGCATTTGTTTATCATGTTCAGTTAAATCGGCCTTGTTTATCATGTTTCAGTTAAATCTCCCTTCTTTATCAGGTTTCAGTTAAATCGCATTTGTTTATCATGTTTCAGTTAAATCTCCCTTGTTCATCATGTTCTAGTTAAATCGCCCTTGTTCATCATGTTCTAGTTAAATCGCCCTTGTTCATCATGTTCTAGTTAAATCGCCCTTGTTCATCATGTTCTAGTTAAATCGCCCTTGTTCATCATGTCTTAGCTAAGTCTAATTTGTTTATCATGTTTCAGTTAAATTGAAGCGTAGGTAGCTAGTTAATGTTTCTTTGATTTGGCCTTGTGTCATACTTAACCGAACTCCCTACAGCTTACAAGTTTTATCCAGAATTATCATCAGAAGATTTTCATCAGAAGGTTGGTTGTCGGCAGGTTGGAATATGTGGAATTGTGTTGAATAGCGTAAGAAGAATAAAATATACATTTTGCATTTTAAAATAGAAATTTATTAAAGAGAAAGACTGAAATAAGTTGTAGAAGTTAATGTTCAATTAGAAACATTATTAATTGTTAATGGTAGAGTTCGTACAATATGTTCTAATAGTAATTGTTGAAAGTGATAAGGAGAAAGAGAAAGAGGACAATGTCCGAGTTTACCTGAAACTTCTCGTTACATTTTAGCGGTGTTTCTCGCTGCTCCCATCTCTGACTGTTGACTGATGCCGATGTCATTTATATAGTCCTTTTGAATTTCACACTGGATCGCCAAGTCCTTCCAAGTCTTACAAGTTGCCACCACTGGTCAAAAATCATTTTAACACCTACTTGCGAAATCTGGTTTCGACGTTTTCGTTATGCAGATGGTCAATCCTTTTTCTGTTTGGGAAAACCAGGATTTCACACGTCATTGTGAATTTTTGAAAAAGCAAAGAAGGTTGATTTTAATTAATTTTTTATCTGCTACAAAATCTCCCTTATTTATCATGTTTTAGTTAAATCGCCCTTGTTCATGATGTTCTAGTTAAATCTTTATTTATTATGATTCTGACAAATGTACCTTCTTTATCATATTTTAGTTTAATCTCTCTTATTTATCATGTTTTATTTAAATCGTTTCATTTAAATTTCACTTGTTTATCATGTTTCAGTTAAATCGCAAAAGTATATTTACTTAACTAGCCGTCCCTTATGTGGGCTGTGCGATGAATAACATTATTTTAGTATTTCTCTCCCCCTTTTAAAATCGCTAGATTTCATTTAGGCTTGAATTCTTTAAATGTAAGTCCTTTCATGTATCTTTACATTTCTTTATGTCTATATTTATTTTGCTCTGCTATGCTTAATTGAACGTTTTTCTTTTTCAACTTGTTAGAAATTTCTGTTGCTGGCAGTTTAGACTTTACCTAAGTTAAAACCGTTCATTTTTTATTAATTAGAGTAGATAGACCCTTCTATTGTCCGGTTCACATTCCTTCCACATCTATTGAACAGGTGTAGAGGCTCATCCCTTGTTCCCTGTTAAGGAAGTGGTTTTCGGCTCTCTTCTTCTCCTCAGACTTTTCCTGCGACGTGCGTGGTCGGTGGCAACATCTCTTCATTGTAAGGGTACCGGGTTGGGAGTTTTTTGGTTACTGCTTCCGACTGGTAGTTAGGAGCCCTAACTATTGCGTAGTGTCAAGAGCGACTGTTCTGATCAACGATTGTATAATATAGGGGTTCTTGCACTGCCATTTCGCGCATGGATAGGTGTCCCTGCAGGCGCTTTCGGTGGGCAACCCCGAGGCCACACTTTGCTGCAGCCCGCGACAGTTCCCTTCTAGTGCATGTCGCAGCTAATGACCGTTTGTGTCTTCTACTCGAGGTCTCTCTTCAACAACAACATTAAACATTAACAACCATATCTCTGCAAAAAAGCTAAATCAGGCAAAATAAATCACCTAAACCTCTTAACATTTCCTTTACTAACATCCGAGGTATTCGAACCAATTTTTGTAGCATTGAATCTTTCCTACACCAAAAGTCCCCTGACATCCTAGCGCTTTGTGAGACTAATCTCAACTCCTCAATTCCCCCATCTGACTTCTCAATCTCTGGCTACCTTCCCCTCTTAATGAAGGACTCAACTGTCCATATGCAAGGGCTGGGGGTTTGCGTCAGTGAACACCTCCCTTTAGTTAGAGTGACATCTCCTGAATCTCCTGACCACCCATATATGTGTCTTCGGCTGTCACTTCTCAACTAGGTTATCTTTTCTTTTTGTATCGTTCTCTCTTTTGACTGCTCCCTGCTAGACATCATCTCTGACAATATAGATAGGACTACTTGCCCATTCGCTAACATATTAAGTGGCTTAAAAACTGTCACAGATTCAGCTGGCATTCACGCCATGAACTTTGCTATTTCTCAATCCTTTACGCAAATGGTGAATTTCCCCACACGCTTTCCCAGTCTCCCTTCAGGACACGTTTCTCTACTAGGTCTTTGCTTCACGTCTGTTCCTGACTCCTGCCAAGTCTCTCAGCTTTACACTTTTGGTAACTCCGATCATGCTGTTGTTTCTGTTAATATCTCTCTTCACTCTAACTTCCCCCAGGAACCGCCTACTAACAGGATCTCCTACTGCTACCAAAGAGTACATTTGTATGCATTTTACGATTTCTTATACGACGTCCCTTGGGAAAAAGTGTTCAGTCTCCCAGTTGAGGACTGCGCCTCTGAGGTCTCTTCCTGGGTGAAAGCTTGCATCGATGCCTTCATACCGATCAGGAAGTTTTGTCCAAAGCCTTGTTCCACACCTTGGTTCTCTTCTGCCTATTCGGCCGCCATTGCCCACAGAAACTACCACTTCCGGCTATTTCGGAGCCATGCAACTGACAATAGGCACCTATTCGCCTCTGCTCGTAATGAGTTTAAGGATCTTGAATAACGCCAAGCTGTTGTTCGTTGAGAGAATAAAACAGCGCATAGCTGACCACAAGTTCGGCTCCAAGGACTATTGGCGGCTGTACAAACGTGTGCTGAACAACAGCAAATCCTCCATCCCTCCATTAATTAATACATTCGAGGTCTTCACGGCACCTGTGGACAAGGCCGAGTGTTTTGCTCGCAGATTCTCACCAAACTCCACATTTGACTCGTCAGGAGTATCCACATCCGACTTCTCTCTTAGAACTGAGGTTCAAGTGAAAGAGGTTTACATAACCCCGTCTCTGGTATCTAATATAATATCGAAGCTTGACCCCCATAAAGCGAACGGAGGGGATAGAATCCCGGTCATTGTTCTGAAGAAATGTGCACCTGAACTCTCCTCTGTTCTTTCTAAATTCTATAATTATTTCCTTTCTGCTACCTGTTTTCCTGCATGCTAGGAGTCCTCTTCTGTGGTTCCTATATTTAAGAACTCGGGGTAAGCTTCTGACCCATCCAATTATCACACTATCAACCTCCTACCAATTTTCGGAAAAGTGTTCGAGTGTTCGAGGCTATCAATAGTGCTGAAATGGCCCAACATCTTACTGCCCATAATCTGTTCTCAGATAGACAGGATGTATTCCGCTTTTCCAGGTCTACTGCCGATATCACGGAGTAAATATACCAGGCTCTCGATAAGTTCGGAGGGGCTCGTGCTGCTACTCTTTGATAGGGTTTGACACGCTAGCCTCCTGCGCAAGCTTCGGAACTATGGTATCACTGGACGCTTGCTTGATCTGGTCCAATCATTCCTATCTAACCGCATAATAAATGTAGTTTTGAATGGGCATGTCTCCAGATCCTACAGCACAAACGCTGGTGTTCCCCAGGGCTCTATCCTAGGCCCGACGCTCTTTCTAATCTTCATAAATGATATCCCAAACGTGATCAAATCCGAAGTAGGCATCTATGCAGATGACACCACCATCTACTAAGATATCTGGCGATACGTACAAACATAATCTCGCTGCTGATCTTGAGAAGGACGTCCACTCAGTGGTGGATTGGAATAAGAAGCGGCTCGTGAATTTCAGTGCTTCTAAAACAAAACTCCTATTTGTCAACCATCACAGGCAATCTCTCCTGTCACCCATAAACATGTAACAAGCAAGTCTCCTCGAAAGCAATACACTGTGCCTCCTCTGCCTTACTCTTTCTCCCAACCTTGCATGGAATCATTATATTGAATTAATAGCTATATCCACTGCTAGGAATGTTGGGCTACTGTTTCGGGTTAGGAAGTTTTTTTCTGCCTGAATCCATCTTGCATATATACAAATTAACCACTCGACCGAGAACGGAATACTGTTGTTATATCTGGTCGGACGCCTCTGCTGTTCATCTCAGGGTTCTCGATAAGTTCCAAAGAAGATTCTGTAATGTGATCGGTCCCGACCTGGCAGCTCGACTCCAGCCATTTTCTCACCGGCTGGATGTGGCTTGCCTCTGCCTCTTCAACAAATATTTTCATGGCTTCTGCTCCAACAAGCCTAGTTCACTGGTGCTCCTTCTACAAGAATTTACTCGAGCAACTAGAGTGGCAACAAGGTCCTGCCCTTTTACAGTAAAATCAACTAAATGCAGCCGCCACTTCTACTCCAGAAGCTTCCTTTCTCGCAGTTCCCGCCGTATACTTGCTTCCCTAACGGCTACAATCTCCAAGAATTTAAATGCAACGTCAATTCCCATCTCTTGTCCACTTGACTCTAGTTCTTCCCTAGTTGGTCCATGCAGTATTCAATGTAAGGTAGAATGGTTGATTTGTATAAATGCAAGGTGGAGTCAGGTGGGAAAAACTTCCTGGCCCAACACAGTGACCCATTCTTCCTAGCATTCGATTTACCTGTTGATTCAATGTACTTGCCCCACTTGATGTCGGAAGAGAGTGTGAGACCGAGGAGGCACAGTGTATTGATTTCAAGGAGGCATGCCCGTTCAAGACGAGCTTTATTATGCGATTTGATAGGAAAGATTGGATCAAATCAAACAAGCGCCCACTGATACCTTGTAGCTTGAGTAGAAGGCCACCGTGCCAAACCCTACCAAATGATTTGGAGATAATCAGGTCAACAGCTTGAGTTTCGTCGGACTTACCAAGGGCCTGGTATATTTACCCGATGATGGCCGTTAGCATATCGGCAGTAGACCTGGCAATGAGGAAGCCATACTGTCTGTCTGAGAATAGATTATGGACAGTAAGATGTTGGACTATATCAGCATTGATAATAGCTTCGAACACTTTTCCGAAAATTTTTAGGAGGCTAATAGAGCGTTAATTGGATAGGTCCAAGGGTTCCCCTGAGTTATTAAATACAGGAACCACTGAAGAGGACTTCCAACAGACAGGAAAACAGGAAGCGAAGAGGCAGTAATTGAAGAATTTAGAAAAGACAGAGGAGAGTTCAGGTGCACTTTTCTTCAGGACGATGACGGAATCCCGTCACCTCCGCTTGCCTTATGGCGGTCAAGTTTTGAATTTATCTTAGATACCAGAGAGGGGGTTATGTGAACCTCTCTAAGTAAAGTTTCAGTTATAAGAGGGAAGTCGGGTGCGGATACAACATAATGTTTCAAATGTAGAGTTGGAGGATTAAGGGAGGGATGGAAGATTTGCTGTTGTTCAGCACACGTTTGTAGAGCCGCCAATAGTCTTTGTTATCCACCTGTCTTATTAAAACCTTCCTTGTTTATCATATTTTACTTACCCCGTCTATCATTTGTCACCTACCCCACCTGTTTATCATGTTTTAATTAAACCTCCATTGATTATCATATTTTCATAATTTATCTAAATAAAAGAAAAACATTGCCCCAGATAATTGCTAAAAATAGCCGAATGTGCTCGTATATGCAGAACTTTTAGTTATCCTGCTCGGACATGCAGGACAAGTTTTAGACACGTTGTGTCCAGAAAATTAAAGACTTATAGCAACAGAAAAATTAAATGAACATAATACTCACAGTAGCTTTTCAGTAATTTTTTAATAAACATGTATAAAAGTGGGGTTGATGCCCAAATGCACAATTACCAACTTACAAGACCCGCTAGCCGACAAGGAAAGTAACATTACAACTTCTAGAAAAAAAAAATTCGTCTTACGCAAATGAAAACAGTTAAAAATAACATGCAAAATTTGAATGACAAATCTAAAACAATAACAAACCTATCTAGACATAAATATATAAACCTATCTATTCTTATAACACATCACTCAATAAATTCCGGGCTTAACTAATAAAATAACATTTAGGCAAAATTCGACTTTATTAATCAATATAGTCTCCTTCTAGGGTGATATATTGATTCCAACGCTTCTCTATCAAATCGATGCCCTTTTTTTGTATAATGATTTGTCTTTGGCTTCAAAATACACCACAGTTTCCAATATCATTTCTTCATTAGAGCGACATCTCTTTCACTGGAGCATTCTTTTGAGGTCTGCAAACAGACAGTAGTCGCTGGGGGCCAGGTCTGGCTAATAGGGTAGTGCAACTGTGATGTTGTTTTGCCATTGTTGCCATCGTTGAGTTGTCTTGATGAAAAATCACTTTTTTTTCTTCATTTTTGATCGTTGTTGGGGCGATTTTTTCTTTCATCGCTTCAATTCAATTGTTAAATAGGTTAAGGTTGATAGTTGATTTTTTAAGCATAGCTTAGATGTGGCACAAGGCCAAAAGTATGGAGTATCCAATGAGGATCGAACTCACTACTCAAGTTTAAGTTTATAGTAGAAAATCGATGTTTGATATATAGGGTTTTTCTAATTGCTAGATGCTTCTGATAATATGATTTATATAGAATTTTCCCGTTTTCGAATAGAATTTTTCTCAAGGGTTCTTGTAAATTATAGGTTGATAGATGTTTTTTCATAGCACTTTAATCTTATAAGTGACATGTGAGTTATCTACTCAAGGAGATGGTAGTATATCCAATATAAGTAATTGATTTGTGACAACACACACACACACACACACATTTATATATATAGAGAGATATTTATATCCAAAAGGAAGCGGCTTCATGGTAAAATCCCAAAGAAGATCCTATAAATATTAAAACTGATCCAGCCAGACGGCTCAATGTAATTAAAATTATTTATTTACAGAGCCAATATATATATATTACATATAAGAAAATTCAAATTTTCCAAGATCGTATGGCCATTTCAACGAGTGAAATTCGCTTAATCGGCGATATAATTACATCATGGTAAAATACAATTATATGTTTGAGTGTGTTTGTGGGTAAAGACAACGGAAGTAAGCGTAGTGAAAAGAAAAGGAAAAAGGAGTAAAGAAAGAAAGAGAGAAGGGAAAGAGAAACGGTGAAAGAGGAAGGAAAAAGTGTGCCAGATAGGCAGACAGAAGGGAAGGCCAGCAAATTAAGGTGGGGGAAGTCGATATAGATATATTAACAAAGATAGAAATATATATTGAAAAGAAAGATGACAAGCTACGTGCAGCTTTTTCGAAAATTTTCCATATTTTTCTCCGTTTCAAAACAAAACAGGGCCTGAATATTATTAATATAAAATAATTTAAATTAAAAATTTACCTCAGGAATAAAAACAAAACAAAACAGGAAGTTAATCTATAATAAGTAAATTATATAGCTAAAGAGAAAAAACAACTATTATAAGAAGTATTAAAATTTAGGTAAAATTGTGAATTAAAATAGAAACAAATCCAAGATGGCATCAATGCTTAAGTAATACTTCTGATATAAATAACTTTATTTAAAAGTGGACAACAATAATTATTTCATAATATATATATATATATATATATATATATATATATATATATAAACTCAAGTTATATTGCTGATAAGAGGGTGGAAATACACAAAAATGATTTAGAATAATTAAAATTATTAGAAAATAAATCAAATTTAATTAAGATCATGACATCATTAATACTAAACCAAATATGTTAATTTTCATTTGGGTAAAAAAATAAAAATGATAAAATATACAACTGGAATGAAAAAACCTAGAACTAGAATGCAAAGGAGCTATAAGGAACGAGAGGTATTATTTTAATATTCAATAGTGAATATTTAAGATTTTATTATATGAATAATAGTCATAAAATTAAAATCTTAAATAAGCCCGTAAACCAAAGTAACTATCATGAAATTAATAATGATACATAAAACAAAGGTCGTATTTGCATTTAATTTCTTTCAAGAATAAACCTTTCTGCGTATTTGTGGCTGTTGAAAGCCACATCACGTCGGCAAGAAAGAATTAGAAGTTGAAATGCCAAGTCAGGGTAAAGTATATTACAGATCTGTCTTTGGATTTTGTCGAGAACCTCAAGTTGAATAGCAGGAGCACCAGACCAGATATAGCAACAGTATTCAATGCACGAACGAAAGGTAGATTTATAAATGTGCAAGATCGATGGCGAAAAAAAATATCTGGCCCGATACAGTGAACCAACTTTACTAGCAGTAAACCTATAAGCTTTTACGCTTCATGCCAGCGAAAAACGTTAGCCTGAGAAAACGGCATTAATCACTTGCCTGGAGGTTAGCATCAGCTATGTTGGAGGAGGGCAAAAAAGGTTATCATAGACCATTAAAAAGAGCAGGTTTCCTTTTGGATGAGTTAAAATTACTAAGACATTTCTTGCCTCGGTTAGTAACAGAGTGGAGGTCATTTTTTAGATCAGATTTCAATTTGACCTTATAGAACCGAGCAGACTTATCATTAAGACGAGAATAAATAAGTGTGTTATCTGTAGAGATACCAAGTTGAGAACTGATGATACAGGAAGGTCGTTGATGAAAATTTCTAAGAATGTCGGTTCAAGGATAGAAGCCTAGGGTACACCTGCATTAATGCAAAATGATCTAGAAGAGCAGCCGTTCAAGATCATTTTCATTTCAGGTTAGTGGAAATTTTGCATAATAAACTTTGTCTGTAAAATCAGATATTGAATTCAGACAAGTTCTTTTTAGAGTCGAACTGATTAAATACAGCAATCAACGAAAAAAAGTCGGAAGAGTATCGTCTTCGATCGGTACAATGACAGACGTCATATTTGTTTACTGCGCCAACAGAAACTGCTCCAGCTTAGTTGGGATGTCCTACTATACCTACCGTACTCGCTTGTGCTGACGCCTTCGGATTACCACTTATTTCGATCTGTAAACAATTCTCTTAATGAGATGAAGCTAAATTCTCTAGAAGCCTGTAAAATCCGTTTAGACCATTTCATCAGTTAGAAAGATGCTAAATTTTGGGAGGATAAAATCATGAAGCTGCCTCAAAGATGGCAAAAGACAGTATAACAAAAATAGTTGAATAAATCTGTGTACAAACATCTACATACTAGTGTACACGTACTGTCAAAAATGATGTCGATTGTTAGAAAGATTTAATAGTGAGATTTTTTTAAAAATCGTATCAACCCGAGCAAGGCAGTAACGCCACTGATGTGCAGGGGGGGCTATGTAATAGTGAAAAGATTGGAAAAGAGAAAGCTGGAAACCACATCCTAAACAGGGAACAAGGGATGAGCCTCTTAACCTGTTCAATAGACGTGGGTGGAGTGTGAACCGGGCAATAGATAGATCTATCTACTCCAATTGAAAAAAAAAAAGTAAGAAGATTTGAAAAGAGAAAGCCGGAAACCACATCCGAAACAGGGAACAAGGGATGAGCCTCTTAACCTGTTCAATAGACGTGGGTGGAGTGTGAACCGGGCAATAGATAGATCTATCTACTCCAATTGAAAAAAAAAAGTAAGAAGATTTGAAAAGAGAAAGCCGGAAACCACATCCTAAACAGGGAACAAGGGATGAGCCTCTTAACCTGTTCAATAGATGTGGGTGGAGTGTGACGATTCAATAAAGCAAAAATAAAGAATTTAAAAAATGAACAGTTTAAATCTGTTTCTTTTATATATTTTAGACGTTCACTAGTAAGTCTGATTTATTGATTGCTACTCGTATTATATACATCGCTTTTTGCTTAATTTTTTTTTCATATTAAAAAACAAGCGTTTAACATAACAGTGAAATAGAAATATATGTCAGAAGATTAAAAGCAGGACAATAAAAACGGCAACGGCAATACCTATTTCAAAATCAAGTTAAAGAAAGATTTAATATACAAAAGTGTCTGTTTGCTTCACATGAAAGGCTTGAACAAATAAGACTGCGATCCAAGAAAACGGTTCATTTTCCTCGGAAGCTAATTTTATTTGTACAAATTATTAAAACGACTAAGGGAAGTAATCTCTCATAAATTCATTAACAAAAGTTTATGAAGCTCTCTTCCCACTACAGATGGGACAGAAAATATATCAATAAATATACAGGAAATATATAAATATATGAACTCTTTGTTTATACTTCTGAGAGGAGGTAGTATTTACACTATTTACATTGTTTGAACTATTGTTCCCATCTTTACTGCCATGTTTACGACGTTTCGGTCGTTGTACGCTCTGGCTTTCTTCAGGTGCTAGAAATTTCGAACCGAACACTTTATTACCATCCCTGGGGTAAATCTAGTGGATATAGACGCTGATTAGTTCCAGTGACTTAAAGAGTTGTGAGTTCAATACCAGGCTACATCAGTGATAAACAAATAACTTAGAGAATTAAGTGAAAGGGAGATAACTACATAGCTACCGGAAGTGGCATCGTGCATAATGATGTATCCCAGTGATCATAATAAATGGTCAGGCGCCCCTACTGTTCACCTCAGAGTTCTCAACGGGCTCCAAAGGAGAATCTGTAATGTAATAGGTCTCGACTACAACCACTTTCTCACCGGCAGGATGTGACTTTCTTCTGTCTATGCTACAAGTATGACTTCTGCTCCGATGAACTTAAATCATTGGTGCCCCCACCACAAGAATTTATGCGTGCAACCAGACTGGCAACAAGGTTCCACCCATTTGCAGTTAGATCAACCAAATGCACCGACAATTCTACTTCAACAGCTTCTTTTCTCGCACTTCCCACCTGTGGAACTCCCTTCTATATACTTGCTTTCCTGACGGTTACAACCTCCAGGAATTTAAATGCAATGTCAATTCCCATTTCTTATCCACTTGACTCCAGTCCTTTCTACATCACCCTGTATATCTTGTTCTCTTTTCTCTCTATCTTCGCAACTGTCATCACACCTTTGTGCCCATCCTTCTCTTGCCCTTTCTCCGACACCCCTTGTAACTGATTCGACTTTCTCTTTACTCTCCTCTTGCCTAAACTTTTACTCTCTCATGTAGCCCCCTTGCGCATCAGTGACGATACCGCCTTGCTTGGGGTGAAACGATTAGAATAAATAAATAAAGGGTTCGATTCCTATCACCTGAAGAAAGCCGGAGCGTACAACGGTCGAAACGTCGTAAACATAGCAGTAAAGATGAAGCAATGTAAATAGTGTAAATATATACACATTGTTAATTATTATATGCGACTTTCTGTTGCGACAATAACAACATTCCTAGGAAGTGTAAATCCCATTTATTTGTTTATTCCTAGTCACTTAATTTCGTTTCGGGCGTGCCCGAAATTTCCGATATTAAAATCTTTCTTCTATCGCATTTCTCGCTTGTTGAACTATCTTCCGACTTCTTGCTTTCCTGTAAAATTTGATCTTCAAAAATTGAAATGCAATGCCAATCGTTATTTCCTGTCTTTTTAATGCTCGTTTTTATTTTGTTTTACGTCTTTATTGTTTTCACTTCTTTTTCTGTTTTTACTTCTTCCTTCACCCTTCGTAGTTCCTTGTGTCTTAGCGACTTTATTGCTTTGCTGGTTGTGAAATGATTAAATAATAGTACTAATAATAATATCATCAACAACAGTAAAGTGATTGGTGCCTCGGTATTTGATAATGACTAATGAGTCTGTCTGAGAGGTCATTACCAATGAATCGTTAGGCCTACATCACCTCATCCACCAATTCTAATACTGCTACTACAAAACTGAGTTGATATCACTCATAATTCAACTTAAAATTATCCCGTGACTATCAGAAGAAATAACGAATGGAAAAATTTTAAATGATCACCAGCAAACAGAAACTATAATGAGATTATTATCGGCTATAATATTTGAGTGAATGGCACTAAATTGACCTAAATGGCCGTCATTAACCATTAAAGAAAAAAAGCGTGTGAATCACTAGGATGAGCTAGAAAATCTTTGCGGGTCCCACGTCGCTGTTTAACGGCGCCATTATGAGGCCATTATGTTTCAGGAGGGAACCAACCAGCCTTTTCGTTCTAGTGAAAGTGTTGGTGCAAAAGTTCCGCAAACGGTTAAGCGTTTATGACGAGCGGATAAGAGGAGGGGGGGAGTTAGCACTAAACTTTGGCAAATCCCTGAAGCTTTAAATTTTGCTTCCGCAAAAACAATCTGACAAATAAATGAAAAATATGTGTGAAAGGCGGGAATCTTAAAGCGGGAGAAGTTTCTAAGAAAAGACATGAGGAATAAGAATAGTACAAGTAACAACACACACACACACACACACACACACACACACACACACACACACACACACATATCTATATATATAAAAGGTAATCTGTGAGTCTGTGTGTGACTGTTCTCTATGCACGGCTACATTTTTTAAGCTACACCATTCAAACTTTCTAGGCACTCATATCTACAGGGAAGCCAGGTCGACACATACTTTTTGAGTTTAAGTTCAGCAATTTTCCCTTTCGAACTTTTTGGCCAATGGACACGATTGTTTACATTTGCTCCGTAAAACATCTAAGATCTAAGATGGTTGCTGAATTACGTCACAGAAATCAAATCACACGTGTCAAACGTGACTAAAATATTTTTCATTAAAAAAAAAGATTTTATATTTAATTTTTATTCCGGCATTATAAAAATTCATTTGGTCAACAAAAAATGTGAATATTTTTCCCCGTAATTTTGAAACAAAAGAAATATATATATATATATAATTAGTTTTTGGTCATAATTAAATTGGACCAGAATCCAGTTGTATCAAAAAATGCTCAATATATTTATATTGAAGAGCTTTTGAATATTTTTCCCTTAGAAATGAGTTATTTCCGCAACCTAGGTTTTAACAGTCGAATTATAATTGCCTGAAAGTTGAAACCTAGGTTGTGGAAATGACTAATTTTGAAGTGAATATATATATATAGGTTTGAAAATGTGATTCATCAAGCCACCATCTTCCCTAAGAAAAACAAGCAAGGGAAGACGAAATGTTTATATCGGAATCTCCGCAGGAATTTAGAAGCAACGGCTTTCTACCCACAGGGGACTCCTTCATCAACCCTAATTTAAAATACCAAAATGCGCTTTCTAGGAAATACTGGGAATTAAAAGAAAGTAACTTAGATCCCAAAATAAAATAGGAACTCATAGGCAAGGCTAGGACCCCTAATAGCTTAAGAGATAGGTGTAATCTAAACTTGACAGAAAAAATTAAAATTTTAAAATTTCAAGACCAAAATATTCTCCTTAACAAACGAAGGGAGATCATAAGTATATGTCGCCATAGAAATAAATATAAATTACAATAATTATCCTATTCCCCCAGTTAGTCCCGATAAAAATTACAATTTTTTAAAAAAAGTTGACCGAGCAGTTACCCCCACACTACTTACCTGCTAACCCTAGGGTCAGGCCACATACCTCCCACTACTAAGGAAGAGTTATTACTGGCTCCGTCCCCCAGCGCAACCCAAAGAAAAACCAATACACCCCAACCCCTTCCTTTACCCAAACTAACTTCTGAGCTTAGAATTTTTTTCATTCTCTGTTTAAAAGGGGTCGAAGAATGCATGCCTTAAAGTGACGTGTTGAAAATGGATATTTCCCCACTAAATATTTATCTGAATTTATATATATATATATATATATATATATATATATATATTAGTTTTTCCGGCATTCTCTCCAAGCAGAAAAATGTAAGAATACTGGAAAAACTAAATTAATATATTATTAAATTTTCCTTGTCTGTCAGATCCAAGTATATATATATATATATATATATATATATATATATATATATATGTGTGTGTGTGTGTGTGTGTGTGTGTGTGTGTGTGTGTAAAGTAAGAGTTGGACTAGTTGTTTAATATCCGACAGATATTCATTATTTAATTGCTATTTTATTGTGGATACATATATTTTATTAGACGCACAGTTTATTTATTAAACAGTATATTTGCGTTAGACTGCAGGAATTGAACTTGCTTTCCACTAGGGGAAGCCGTCATTATATCTGACGTGATTTGAACTCTCGGCTACAATTTCGTCTATGAGCAGGAAAAGTTGCATATTTGAATCTAATCTAGATAGATACAGACTGAGATAGACTCAGGTATCTATATATATATATATATATATATATATATATATATATATAGATAGATAGATAGATAGATAGATAGATAGATAGATAGATTTAGTGTATCGAGGCAGCAGGTAATTGTTTCAGTATATACTGTTAAATATAAGAGACAATAAATGTTTAATCATGAGCCGTTTTAAACATCGTATTTTGGCTTTAAGTTCAGGTGAAAATAAAGACAAAAATTGACAAACATTTAGATATTTTTTTATTTTGTTAGTTCTAAGATTTCGGCTCACATGAGCCATATTTTGAGAGGTTACAGGGACGTTAACATAAAGACATTCATCTTCAAAGGTGATTTTATCTTGTGTTAACATAAAACATTGCTAAGCAACGATAACAGTTACCAAATTACAGTCGCAGTTCTATGACGTCAAAAATGTTAATAGAACCACATATTTAAAAGCAATGTAATGTGTTATGACTAGATTTAAATGTGATTTTATTAATTGTGGGTTGTTTTGATTTAATGTAAATGACCTCCAATATCTGAAGTTTTTTTTTTACTGTGAGTATGAGTGAGTATTATTGTTGTTATTGTTGTATAGATAAATGGATGCATAAACAAACAAATAGAATTCACCCCAAAAACGGCCACAAATGAAGAAAAAAAAAAAGGATCTCCTCAAAGACAACGCATCGTGTCACAAGACGATCGCAACAAGGGCAAAACTATATGAATTGCACTTCGAATTACTTCTGCATCTATCCTATTCTCCAGTTCTGACCCTCAGAGTCTACTGGCTGTTTGAAGACCTCAAAAGAATGCTCCAGGGAAAGAGATTTCGCTCCAATGAAGAAGTAATATCGGAAACTGGGGTGTATTTTGAGACCAAAAACAAATCGTTCTACGAAAAAGGCATCGAATTGTTAGAGAAGGGTTGGAATTAATGTATCATCCTAGAAGGAGACTATGTTGATGAATAAAGTCAAATTTTGCAAAAGTTGTTTTATTAGTAAGGCCTGGGACACATGTATGTATGTGTATATATATATATATAAAGTGAGAGAAAAAATTTACATAGATACGAACAGGCTGAGATAGATAGATAGATAGATAGATAGATAGATAGATAGATAGATAGATAGATAGATAGATAGAATAAAAGAAGTGCTTGGATTTGTTCGAATACACCAACGTAATTAAGAGACGGAGCTGAGATTCGATTAATGCAATAAACATGAATTTCTATTTTGCTAATTAAAAGAAAAATATAGGATTGATAAAAAAATAAAAATAAAAAAACGAGTTGAAAAAATCTCTAGATTGCATTGTTTTCCATGAGGTCAGCCACGTGTTATCTCCCCATTGGCTGAATAATTAATTAATGTCAGCTCCTTCCCTATTGGCTGAATAATAACGGATTTCTATACGTGTGTTTCGCCCTGAGGCTTTTCCAACATAAAAGTCGGATTTCTTTCGCGTCCCTTCATTAATCTTCCCGATGTTCGTATTCTAATGCTGTTCATTTGGCTTCAACTTTGAGATTTCTATGCCGTCATCAGTATTTGCATTAGCGGCACTATTTTGATTTGGTCTCAAGAGTCTTGGAATTAAATATCTAAATCTTTTCGCGATGAGATAAAACGAAAGCCGTTAAATTGTGGGCAATAATATGAATGACAACTTTGATGACGTCAAACGAAGAAAAGAAAAAGCAGAAGAGACCAAATGAAAAAGAATTAAGAATAAGGAAGAAAGCAAGAAAGAATACGGAGAAGAGTTTCGAAAGAGAAATAAATAAATGAACTCGACTGCGAACGAATGTTTAGATTATTTTAATTTTGTATGAGGCCTAAAACACGTTTTTCTCACCAACCCCAACTATTTTCTTGTGGTTAGGCGTCATGTTTTGAAACGGTGAAATGGGCAACTTAAACAGAAATATGAATTAATTACTTTTTATGAAACTCTTTGTTCAATATTTTTAATTAGTTTTATATATGACAAAGACCCGCACATTTCAAACGTTCTTTTATTTTTGCAGATGTTAGAAAAACTGGCCGAATAGAAAATATAGAAAAAACTTTCTATGTCATTGCGACTTTCTTATATGACGTCAGAGTTGATCTTTCTATCTTTATTTCTGATTTCGTAACATTGTTCTTCATTTTTCACGTCCTCTCTTTTTTCTTTGCTCAATCGTTATGATGTCTTTCTTTCTTTCTGTTCTTTCTTTCTTTCTTTTTTCTTTCTTTCTTTCTTTCTTTCCTTTCTTTCATTCTTTCTTTCTTTTTTTTCTTCCATACTTCCTTCGTTTCTTTCTTTCTTTCTTCAATTTTCCACTCTTTGTTTGCGTTTTCATTTTCTCTTTTGTTCATTTTTATTTTTGTTTGATTATTTTTCTTTTGATTATTTTTGCTTCTTTGTTTTTCTTTTTACTTTTTTCTTTAATTCTTTTCTTGCTCCTTTCTTGCTCCTCTTCTTTCTTTCTTTCTTTCTTTCTTCTTCAGTTTTCACTTCTTTGCTTTTTCGTTTCTTTTTTATTTCTTTTGTTAAGTTTTCTTTGCTTTCCTCTTTCTTTTTTCTTTCATTCTTTCTTTTTTTGTTTACGTTTTATTTTTCTATTTGTTCTTCTTTCTTCTTTCTTGTGTTAATTTTTCTTTGCTTCATTGTTACTAGTTTCTTTCTTTCTTTTTCTTGTATCTGTTATTGTTCCTTCATTCTTCTTTCTTTTGTCATGAAAGCTAACTCTGGCGCCTTCTATAGCATGTCTATCATGCGTAGCCCTCGTCATCCACCGGTTCAAACGTTAATATCTTCTTTCCCTGATGCTTTGACCACATGAATTTACTTGTTTACTAGATTGGCAAATAGGTTCCAACCTTTTACAATCAAAACAGCCAAATGAAACCGCCATTACTACACCATCATTTTTTTTCTCTCGCACTTTCCATCTGTGGAACTCCTATCCGTATACTTGCTTCCCTGATAGCTACAATCTGCAAAAGTTTAAGTGCAACTTCAGTTGCCATATTCTATCATTTTGATTTCCAACTTTCTTTTGTCCTTTCTTCGACATCCCCGGTAACTTGTTCCCTGTTTCCTTTTCTTTCCTTTCCTCTCACTGCTACCCATAGCCCACCAGTGGCGTTACTGCCTTGCATGGGGTGAAACGATTATAAAAAAATCTGTTGTAATCATCATCCGTTTGTTCCACCGTTGGGGACGCTTTGTCTGAATCCTCGTTATCGAACTTACCGCCAGGGGTAGACATACCAGGCGTTTAGGACTCCCGAAAGCATCGCTCTCAGAGTCATTAAATCACGTCAGCCAGCCTCTCCACCACGACAAGGAGCGACTATCAGAGGTACACACAGAAACATAGATACGCATAAACGCATACATATTTTACATATTAGAATAACAGAGCATATATACAAGTAAGAGAGTTAGTAATTAGCAATTTGAAGTGTACATCCGAACTGTATAGCCTCACGACTGTCTCTGGTATGCTTCTTGTCTGCCTCTTGTCTGCCTCCCCGGATGTCACGCAGGTTAGTATTTATTGACGGAGGAAGAGTTCATTTCCATAGATATGGCGTCATAATAATTTCTTAGATGAGGTATTGTAATTATTTACACTATTTACATAATTTGAACTGTTGTCCTCCTCTTTGTTGCAATATTCACAACGTTACGGTCGTTGTACGCTCCGGCCTTCTTTACGATCTATCTATATTTCTGAGATGAGCTATTGTAATTATTTACATTGTTCAGAATGTTGTCCTTATCTTTGTTGCTATAGTCACTATCTTTCGACTGTTGTACGCTCCGGCCTTCTTCATGTGTGTGGAATTTTAAACCGAAACATTTATTTCGTTTACTGGGATAGATTGCTTTAGTTCCACCCTGTTATGCCTCTTCCAGCTATCTCAATATCAGTTCGCTCATTTTTAACTCAACTCTCCAACAGTTTGTTCACCACTGCTGTAGCAACAACTCTTTCGGTCAAGTCACTGGCTACAATATAAATAGTATAAATAATATTTTACATTAATTGATTCAGAAAAGAAAGAATGGGCCTCGTTCTCATTTTAGGGTAATTGTAAAGCAAAAATTGCTAGATGATTTTAGTAGATATTCTCAACTTGTGAGCAGAACTGAGTCGTGTAAATGTTTCAGGGAATTTCTCCAAACTTTTAAATTAGGGCTACACAATCACAAACAAATAACTCTACCAAACAAAAGATCACTTGTGGACTTTAAACAGAGGTAACAGCTAACATGGATATCAAATGCAATTCGAAGAGAAAATAATGACATAATCAAGATGTTGGCATTCCACATTACTTCAAATAAAAGCTTAGGAAGGAACTCCTCTTCGATACCAAAAAGAACCACAACAGTGAATTTGAGATGACTATATTTTTTTATAAATTATTTTAATAAAAAGATTTTATAAATTTAAATCGAGAGCGTATGAGTTAAGAAAAACGTAAGTTGAGTAGCATTGGCTATTCTGTCAATGAATGTTGAATGTTTCATTCTAAAGAAATGTCTAATACTACACTCCCGATCAAAAATTTAAGACCAATTAAAAATCTTTAAAAAGAAATTTTGTTTTACAGATAGATTTTAAACTCCTCCCACTTAAGGTTACCAATACTACAATCTAAAAGTTTATAGAAACAAAAAGCTACATTCCAAACATTTTATTTAGAAATTTATATTTTTATAAAATGAGGCGATTTACACATGATCAAAATTATAAGACCAGAGACAAAAATTCTATGAAATTGTACAAAAAGTGTATGAAAACATTAAACAACCAAATTTAATAATGCTTTTGATGACTTCAAAAATTCTCTCGGGCATGCTAGAAATAAGCGTTTCCATTAAGGTGCGGGGCATGTTGCTCCAGCTTCTGAAGATGGCTTCACGAAGTTCATTTTTTGTTGAATATTGTTTGCCATTTCGATAAACATCTCTTGTCATCCATCCCCAAACATTTTCAATTGGGTTCAAGTCTGGTGAGCATGCAGGATGTCCCAAGAGATGGATCTCATTTTCTTGTAGAAAGGTCAAGGTCCGTCTTGCAGCGTGGATTGCAGCATTATTCTGTTGGAATAACCATCCATCCACACACAAACGATGGCCCTCCATCATCAATGATGCTTTTTGTAGCATGCTAACATAACCAGCCACTGTTTGACAACCCTGCATCACCTGGAGCTCCATCGTCCCTCTGTAAGAAAAGGCACCCCATACCATTAGGGACCCTCCACTACTATGATGTGCGGAGAAAATTTCAGGAGGCATGTTTTTGTTATACCAATATCGTTGGAAGCCATCAGGACCATCGAGATTTAATTTTTTCTCATCAGAAAACAGGACTTTCTTCCACTTCTCAACGTCCAATGTTTGGTATTCACGACCAAACTTTAAGCGGTCCACCTTGTGACGTGGAAGCAGCCGAGGAATTTGTTTACGCTTTTTATTTACCATGCCTTTTTGTCGTAAGTGTCGTCTAATGGTTACGGGACTGCAATCAGCATCTGTGACTGCCTTAATTTGACTAGAAGAAAGTCCTCCGTCTTTCATAACAACCCGTCTTATTCTCCTACTCAATGCAGGAGAAATTTTTTGGGGCCTACCAGAGGATTTTGCTTTTCCATAATTATCACTGTTCTTTAGAAAGTTGCAAATCACAGTTTTACTGCGATTTACCTTAGCTGCGATTGCCCGCTGTGACAAACCTTACTTATGGAATTTTAGAATTCGAGAACGCTCAACTTTGGTAAGTTTGCTTGCTTTAGGCATGGTAACACCTTTACGCTGTGATTGCTAATCTCTAACTGAACCAAAAACATTGGAATTACCATAGATTTAACAATTTATACCCCTAGTCTTATAATTTTGCTCATGTGTAAATTGCCTCATTTTATAAAAATGTAAATTACTAAATAAAATGTTTGGAATGTAGCTTTTTGTTTCCATAACCTTTTAGATTGTAGTATTGGTAACCTTAAGTGGAAGGAGTTTAAAATCTATCCGTAAAAAAAATTTTCTTTTTTTTTTAAGTGGTCTTAAATTTTTGATCAGGAGTGTATCATTACTATCAAGTATACTCCATCTTCAGAGATAAGTAAGGTTGAATGAAATTAATTCTAACTTATATTTTTATAGTTATTTTTACCCTCTGATAATAAAATAATTACCAGAAGAGGAAATATTATTTTGGATTAATTACTAGGTCTACTACTAGGAAAGTTAGATCACTATGTAGTGATAAAACTTTTTCTCGCCAGAATCTATCTTACAAATTTCTAAATTTATCATTCGTCTGCACATTGAATATTGCTTCCATGTCTAGCCTGGTGCTTCTACCAGGGATTTAAAGATCCTTAATAAAATCCAAAGATGGTTGAAGAAAATGCCGAGATACCAACTCCCAATTAACTTCTTTATATGGTATCTAGATTTCATGAATTTAAGCGCAGTACTAGTTTGGCAGTTAAGTCTCATAAATTTACAGTTGAAATGTAACAACCGCAGCCGCCACCAATCAAATCCGCACAACGGGAAATTTTGTCAACCAATGAATTTATTTTTTCTACTCTTTCGATTTTAGCATTTCTGTATAATATATTTCATTATTTTGCATTTTAATATCGTTTTCTTCCGATTCTATGACCATAATAACTAAGAGAAGTTTGTAGAACGTCAAGGAGCCAATATTAAAATATAAAATAATCACGTACTCAGGTCGACAGGATATTGTATTAATCCAACATGTTTTATTTAGGAATTATTTATAACTGAATATTTGTTACACTTTGCATAAATAAAACTTACTCTCACAAAAGAAGTTGTTATCAATATTTAGAAAAAATAAAGTTACATATTATGAGCTGAAAGATACAGAAACATACTTGACATATATTTCGGATAAATCTAAAATATCTAGATAGACTTACACATATTTGCTGGTAAGTGCTAATTTTACTGTAGAAAACATTAACTTAGGACTCATGTCATCAAATGTGGCACACACACATACACACACAACACAGCACGACACAAACACACACACATGCATATATATATATATATATATATATATATATATATATATACTGTGCAAAAGTATTAGGACAAGAACTATTTTATCTTTTATGAGACATATTGACAGAAAATAAACAATTTAATTAAAGTAAATTTATTTGATTTACTCAACAAATGCTTTAACTTGTTACAAAATAAATTTAATATTTAGTGTAATAGCCTTTTGTTTTGATTACATCCTTCATTCTGTCAGGCATTAACATCACAAGGTTCTTCAATATATCTAATAGTATCTCCTGCCAAGCAGCTTATATTTGTTACCAAAGTGTGTCTTGCGAAGTAACATTAGATTTATCAGTTCGAGAGGAAGGAATAAAAAAAAGTCAGTCATATCCAAGGATAATAGAATAATGAGTAGTTTCAAAATAATTTGTTTAATAGATAATAGGAAAAATTAGATATAACTACTTTTAATACATTTCTTTTACACCTAGTTTTAAATAATCAATATTAGCAATCTACTTGGCATTTCTCCCTGTATTTGAATTTCAGTGAGGTTTTTAGGAAAATCACCCCTATCCTAATACTTTTGTACACTACCGGTAGTGTGCAAAAGTATTAGGACAGGAGTGATTTTAAACATTATTTTGATGCCTCATAAAAGATAAAATAGCCTTGGGTGGCAACCGGTCTAGGAGGAAGAAACTCTGAAATCAGAACCAGTAGATAATGTCAATAGCCAAGCAAACTGAGTTATATAGCTTTGGTGGCAACCAGATTACCACAGAAAGAAATAACAAACTATTGCGGGAAAATCTCTAAGTGCTCTCATCTAGCATGCCTTGAGCCAGCATGGAAGAGTAGGATAAAAAAATTAACATAAGAATAATAAAGTTTGCAAGCAGGTTTTTGTTGTAGAGTACTCGATAGGATTATATATATATATATATATATGTGTGTGTGTGTGTGTGTGTGTGTGTGTGTGTGTGTGAAATTTTCGATAGACTAGATATGTAAAAGGACAATATAAATAAAGCGTGACGACGCGTTTCATCTTCTATATATTTTACATGAAGCAATACATTTTTGATCCGACATAATTCATGGCAACAGAAAGTCCAAAACAAACTGAGTGAGAGGCAGGATGTGTATGAAAACGAAAAGGGAAAGAAAAAAGAAAAGAAATTGAAGGGAAAAGTAGAGCAACCAAAATCAAAAATGAAAATAAAGAAAATAATGTAAAAAGAGAAAACGAAGGAAGAAATTGAAAAGAAAAGAAAGAACAAAGAATGAATAGAGACGGCGGAGAGACGGAGTTGGTGAGTGTCGAGGTAAGAAGAAGAAAGTGATGGAAAGGGAGTGAAATACAAGCGCTAATTCTATATCTGGTCTTGTAGACGCACAGGCACACACACACACATACATACATACATACATGCATACATACATACATACATACACCCATACATGCATACATAAACACACTAAAAAAATATTAAAAGAAACAATAACATCCAAAAATTTTCTTGCCCAAAAAAGGCTGGAAACAAACGACAGAGAAATTTGCCGCCTAAAAACGTGTGAAACGCGTGTTACGTTCAGCAGATATAAGTAAACATTTTTCGGTTTTTATTCTACTTTTTTATTCTCTTACGAATGAGGTGGGGGACTAAGAAGGGAAAGATATTTAGAAATGTCTCCAATCGAAGCAAACCTCGACAAAAGACAGCATGCAAATATATATATACATATATATATATATATATATATATATATATATATATATATATATATGCGTGTGTGTGTGTGTGTGTAAGTGTGTGTATGTGTGTTGTGTGTGTGTGTGTGTGTTTTGGCATACTTAGGCAGCATATCTTCATTTAAACATGCTTGATTAAATAATTTATGCATATGTCTATTTTTTATTTTATTTTAATACTCTCGTAGTCACGAATAAGTGTACTGGTACTGTGATTTAGACAACAAGAAAGGCGCTGTAGAAATTTTTATTTAATTTTATATTCCCAAGTACTTTCAATCTTATCTAAGATCATCTTCACGAGGTTGATTAAGACATAATTAATGTAGTTGTCCGTTATGAATATCTTGTTGTTTAACAGAATCGAGTTTTGAGCATGCGTGTAAGTAAGCGAGGCCGATTTAAAAATTGTATGGTGCAAGGGAGATAACCTAATTTTGGATTTATGCAATTTTAAAAAAATTAAAATTTATATGTTTTAAACTATTGTGTTGTTCCTCCAAAAACTAAAATGTAGTTATTCTAAAAACTTGCAAATATAGACATTTTAGAACATTGGTATTATAAACATAATTGTTTTCGTGTTGGTTTTGACTTTTAATAAAGATGTTTATGAGAATTTGAATATTTTGTTGTTTATCTTTATGGTGGAGGGTGCATGTATTGTCAATATTTTCCTTAATTACGAATGTGGACAGGAATGTTCATTTAAATGTTTTGCAATCGATGACGAATCCGGCATATATATATATATATATATATTGTGCATGTATAGATTAAAGTTTCTTTCAAGTAGTATTCCATCCATATTCATTTTTATATTCATTAATCTTTACCAGTATATATTTCAGTATCAATTATATATATATATATATATATATATATATATATATCCCGTACATATTGTACTGTTATTAAAAAAACGGTGCTCGATCTAATATAACAGAGCTATTAAGTATATATTATTTATTAGTTAGCAACTGAAGTTTGCTTTGTGCTATCGGCGAGGGATAATATATATATGTATATATAAAGTCTTTCTTCAAATATATATATATAAATGAATGAATATTCATCAATATTTATAGGGACATATATCTTCTATCCTAGCATTATATTTTATCTATTTCGTTCTGACAAATAGGTAAGTACATAAACAGAGTGAATACCACACACACGCACGTACACACGCGCATATACAATTCATATATATGTGTAAACCTGTACGACACTATAAGATGTATGTATATGTCGATACACGTATATATGTAATTTAGGTACCTCTACTAATTCTCTAAAAAAGCATAGCATGAAGAAAAAAAGCCCCAAACTCAATAAATAAGTTTTTCCTTCAACATGTATATTAAGAGGAAAGATTAGAGTATTTTTTCATTCTTGTTTTAATTGTATAATATTTTCTAACAGCTTCAAAATTTTGGTAAAAATCTTGTTTTTTTTTTATTTTTATTTTTTTTTTTGTTAGCGAGTGACCAGATTTTTACAAGAATGATAAATGTAATAATAATTAAACGCCTTTGTTTCTGGTGAAAAACGCTTTAATTGTGAATTTCTTGCAGAAATCAAATAATTGCTGGATATAAATGAAAATTTCAGGACTTATTCACAAATGAATGAAATTATTTTTAAAATTATTATTTTTTTTTAAATCTTGGTAAATATATATATATATATATATATATATATATATATAGTCATTCACAGACAGATCTGTTTCGCTATATATATATATATATATATATATATATATATATATATATATATATATCTGTTACTCCCACCCATAAGTTTGAGAAATTAAATACCATTGTAAAACGTTATTCTATTAGTTAAACGCAGGACTTCTTGGGAAATGTACAACAATTATTTATTTTTTTTTACAAACAGTTACATTCTTTTAAAAACTCTGCTACAGATAGTAAAATATACCATTCCATAAAACTATGACATCATCTAATTAGATAAGCTTCTAATTGTTTTTATTATAATACATATTAAGGACATTATAGTCTGAAGAATATTCGATGAATAAATAATTTTTACTAGAATTGTTTCAATTTTTTTAATCATAGTAATCTATAAAGTTTCAAAAATCTTCTTAAACTTCTTCAAAGCACAGTATCCCGTTAGGTTATTAAGTTATTAAGTGAAGACTATATTTACTATTCAAAACTTGAGAACCTTAATACAAATCTTCATATACTAAGATTTTTAAAATAAAAATGAAATTTTTTAAATCTTTATTTTTTGTGTAAAAATGTTCTTTTTTCTGTATATTATTTCATATGTTTCAAAATTGAACAGCCTTTGCAAGTCATCCCTTTAAAATTTAAAGCAATTTAATTAAATTTAAAGTAATTTTAAATTTCAAGTTTCCTAATATTTTAAATTAATTGTGAATGTAGATATCTTTACTAATTAGTGATACCTAAAATTTAAAAACGATGAATTAAAAAAAAGAAAAAGAAAATGTTTTAGCTCTAATTTCACGAAAAGTTTTTTTTAAATTTGGGGATACTTTTTTTTCATTAGTGGATATTTTTTACCTAATGTTTGGAAATGCCTAATATAAATGACCGTTTAAAAGTTCTAATTTAATTATTATTTTTTTAAGACAAACGTAAATGGACAAAATTTAAAGAACTAAAAAAATAAAATGTTAATATCATAGCCTTCATGATAACAATTATTAATAATAAAGAATAATATGAAAATAAAAATTTAAAAATATAAATTAATAATAAATAAAGTACCATGTAAATTCGTGAATAATTGAGTTATCTTTATCATAATATTTCATTAATATCTCAGTTGATAAATTTTTAAATTAAGAAAGTTTTATATTATTTTAAATTTTATTTTTCAGAAAGCATCTTCAGACGTAAAGCTATAAAAGCTAAAATAACTAAAATGCAATAAAATGTTGGAAAATTGCTAAAAATATTATGTTAATTTCTAAAAATTACTAGGTACTTAAAAACCGAACGGAAAACATTCACTTAGGTTTAATAAATTTATATCGATTATTAGCTTGTCAACACATCTGGCTGTCAGTAATCCGTCAACATGTCAGGAAAACAAGACCCACCTAATTAAGAAATGTTTATTTAGTACATTTCAGGTTATGAGCAAGTAATACTTGTCTCAAATCAGATTAATTTAACTTTAAATTTGCTACGTTTTTTCAAATAACGTGTCACAAATGTCTATTTTATTTTTGCAAGATTTTTAAAACTGAGAATTAACTTTTAATTACAAACATGCCAATATGTGAAAAATGGTCATTTTTAATTTTGTAACTGAAAAGGCTTAAAAAGTTGAGATTCCAATAAATACAATTTCTATTTGAAATACATCATAATATTTTGTTTACTAGAAATAGTAAATTGAATTATTTAGTTTTCAATTATAGCTAAAATAATTGCTTAAAAAAAGCATTTTCATTTTTTTAAAAATAATTTTAAAACTTCGGTATCCTGAGAGTGGAGGTACCTAAATTGTAAATAATGGCATGTAAGAATATATGCGCACAGTTACATATATATATATATATATATATATATATATATATATATATATATATATATATATAAAGGAAAATGCCTCTATGTATATATGTGTGTGCACAAAGATATAACGATAGTCATGTATAAGTATACATGTATGTGCAAGTATATAGATGTATACATATGTACATGCATACTTGTAAAAGTATGTACAAGAAAAATTAAAAGGGCTTTAATGCATGTATATGCCTGGATGGACGTATATGTAGGCACATGTATATATGCATGTATGTGTATTTGTGTGTGGAAGTGTGTGTACGCACACACACACACACACACACACACACACACACACACACACACACACACACACATATATATATATAGTCATCCGCAGACTGATGTGTTTCGCTGTATCACAGCTCATCAGTATGATGAAACATCCGATTGCTTTTACCCAGGATTGAAATCCGATCAAATTGGCGTCAATCGGCGATTCTACCTCTGAGTTATAGGTGCTTGGTAGAAGGAGGCCGACTTTTTAGCGTGTATATTATCATTATACACGCCAATAGCTGAGAGTGTTCTAATTCACTGCTGAATGAACGATGCGTAAATGCCAGAGTAGCTACTTTTTCAAAGACTACCATTATTCCAGATTGCTCAATCAGGGTGTGAGAGCGTAAATAGTCATCACTGTTTTCGCTGTATATATATATATATACCTCAAGTGGAAAGATTACATTGAGTCAATAGCTAATATGACTGCTAGTAAGATTGGGTCCCGCCTGAGTACATCTTGCACATATACAAATCAACCCTCCGACTGTGCATTAAATACTGTTGTCATATCTGCGAAGGCGTCCCTGCCATTCATCTCAGGATTTGACAGTTAACAATACAAGAATTTAAATGCAACGGCAATTCCCATCTCTTGACCAAATGACTCCTGTCCTTTTCTCGTCCTTTCCTTATTACCTCGTGTGTCTTGTTTTTTTCCTTCCTCACTCTACCCTCGCAACTGTAACTGACGCCAATTCGTCTGGGTTTCAATCCTGGGTAAAAAGCAATCGGCTGTCTAACCGTACTGATAAGCTGTGATACAGCGAAACAGACCTGTCCGAGGATGACTATATATATATATATATACTTAAACTAACCTCTGGGCTTAGAATTCTCGTCATTCTCTGTTTAGAAGTGGTCGAAAAATGCATGCCTTAAAATGACATGCTGAAATTGGCCATTTCCCCACTAAGTTTTATCTGAGTTTACAGATATATATATATATATATATATATATATATATATATATATATATATAAATCCAGGTAAAGAAGACGCAAGGTTTTGAGTTCCCTGGCATTCATTTTTTATAAACAGTGCTGAACAGAATAAATATTGAAGAGCATAATATAATCATATAATTATGAATTAAAAGTATATTGCGACACGGAAATTTCTATGATTCGAGAGAGAATTTACATTTAAATACAAAAATTTATCGGTTTGCTATTTATGTATGTGGGAAGATATAACATTTATGTGTGCTTTCTTTTTAACTAATCAGAATAAAGATTCACTTAGAAATTTGGCCAGTAGTTTCTAAGGAATACTTACTTTTTCTTTCTTTTTTTCTATTTTTTCTTTTTTTCTCCCTTGCTTATTTTATTTTAATATCTCGTCTATTATTATTTTCCTTAAGCGAATTATTGGGTATATGTATGTTAATTAATAGTTATTTTTTATCCATATTCTAAGGCGAACATTCGGTAGCTTGACACTTTGACCATTAGGGAGAAAAAAAATGAAAAATCTTCCCACATACATAAATAGCAAACCGACGGTTTTTTGTATTTAAATGTAAATTATTTTCACAATCAGTATCCAACATGATTGCCTGATGACTAGATTCTATCTCCAAACAGAAATTTCCGTGTCGCAATGTACTTTTAATTCATAATTATATATATATATATATATTTGTGTGTGTGTGTGTGTGTGTGTGTGTGTGTGTGTGTGTGTGTGTGTGTATCTAATGAGAATAAGTTTAAGTTTAATTAAAATGATTGAAAATCTGCTAATTTTCGCCTCCGAAACGCAAACTATTTATTACTCCATATGCGATTATTCAATCGATAAAAATTCTAGTGTTGAAATAAATCGCCTTGTGTTTTTAAACAATATCTATCTATCTATCTATCTATCTATCTATCTATCTATCTATCTATCTATCTATCTATCGTGTATATTATCAAATAAACATATTATCCATCACCGATTGCACAACTCATATCTTCAGGTTTTGAGTATAGTATGACCGTTATGCAATTTAACTTTTGATGAATATGTATTGGCTCAGTTATATATTATTACAATTTTTTTAATTAAAAAATATATATTTGAATATATATATATATATATACAGAAAAAATATTTTAGAGATGCAAATATTAATCTTTTATATTAAACATAAAGACAGTTTGTTCTGTCTAAAAAAAATCGCAATTTACATAAATTAATGTCTTGAGGTATTTAAGCAGTTATTTATTTGTATGCTTACGTGTAACCATCAATTCATTTCTCTTGATTAATAAGCTATTGTTATTTAAATGTTTGAATTTTTGAACAAGATATAAAATGTATCTAATTCATTTCCCGTTTTTTGTTACGAGATCATGGGTGAGTTATTACCATTCTTTATTTGCTGGAAGGATTTTAAGTGGAACCAAGGATTTTAAGTGGAACCAAAACAAAACTTAACATCACTACCGGAATGCATGCTAGCTCGGTATACAATACCATCAACCGTACATTAACCATTTAAGGACAGATTATATTTTTCGGCAGTTGTATTCATTTTGAAATTTAACGTGTCTTTCTTAGAAATATATTTATTTAATATAATGTTGTTATGTCGGGATATAGATTTATTGATGTTATTAATGCAACTATAGCTAATTATTTTTGTTAAGTATTT
Source organism: Ascarosepion bandense (assembly GCA_037127315.1). Lineage (NCBI taxonomy): Eukaryota > Metazoa > Mollusca > Cephalopoda > Sepiida > Sepiidae > Ascarosepion > Ascarosepion bandense. The sequence goes on along the minus strand of JBBBDQ010000788.1, from coordinate 1,373,628 downwards.
TTTAGTGTTGTGAATGATTAAAGTCCTTATCAATTAAATTTAGGAAAATTAGAAGGTAGATTAAATGTTATGCTTTCTGTGTTTCTGTCTATTTATACTTTCTTTGTTTCTTGTTTTTCTAAATATTCTAATTTACTTCATGGTTGATTAGTTCGAAACCTTTTATAAATTTAATTTTATTATCATCCTTATTACTGAAGTTGGCATATAATCTAACTGATTTATGTAAATTATCTAGAATGTTATGAGGGCAGTTTGATTCTATACTGACTTATCTATGCTTATATAGATATTTGGTTTATGTTTTGTAATTCAATGTATTTAAGTCCAAGGTAACATCGATGAATTTGATCACTTTAGCTTGGTAGTTGTAGTAATATTTAGCTCGTGATCTTTGAAAAAGTTTTAGCAGATATTTCTCAGTCGGTCTATAGTTCGATGACTTGTTTTATACAGGAGAATTACAACGTTATCTCTACAGAACCCAGTATCTTTAATGTCGAAAATAAATCTTAGTCACCGGAGTAACAAGATTCTAATTATTTCGCATGACCTTGTATGTGTGTGTGTGTGTGTGTGTGTGTGTGTGTGTGTGTGTGTGTATTTTCACATTGTCTTACTATATATATATATATATATATATATATATATATATATATCATAAGACAAAGTAAAAATGAATATACAGATATATATAATTTATTTACGATTTTTTAAAAATGAAAACTGTTATTAAATGGATTAACTCCGACATATTTTTAATTTATTTGTTTAAACATTATTTTTAATGGATATTCATATTTTAGTAGACATTTTGTTTTTTGTTTTTTTATAATTAAAAAGTATATTTATTTATATCTACTGGCCTGAATAACCGAGAAATGAGGAGGACTCATATTTTCCTAACGAGACTTCTCGATTATTCAGACCGGAAGATATAAATAAATATACTGTTTAAATTAATAATAATAATAATAATAATAATAATAATAATAATAATAATAATAATAGATAATAGAGGAATAAATGTAAGAACCAGGAAAAGCAGAAGAGCCGAAAGAAAATATAACATTAGAAATGAAAATGAAGTCTTATCAAATAAAGAAAAAATAAAGCAAAAAATCCAACTGAAGGCTCAAAGATTAAGGCGCTATGAGAAAAGAGCAAGATTTTAAAGACAAAACAAGATTTTTCAAACTGATACAAAGAGATTTTACAGGGAAATAGGTAAAAAAAGAATTGAAGTAACAGTCCCCACCCCAGAATGGAAGAAGTCACACAGTTCTGGGAAAAGATATGGGCTTGCCCTAAAGAACATAGCAAGGAAGTACATTGGATTGCGCAAGAGATAGAACGAATGAAAAATAAACCAGAACAGACATGATCTGGAATTACAGAAGATGATGTTAAATTTGCACTAAAAAAAGCACACAATTGGAAATTCCCAGGTATAGATAAAATTCCTAACTTTTGGCTATATTATTTAAATGCAGCACATAAAAAACTAGCCAAAGAACTTCAAGAAATGGTTGACGATCCCACTAAAATTCCTGCATGGATGACCAAAGGAATTACATTTCTTCTACCCAAGAATGGTGACACAAACAACCCGAAAAACTACAGACCAATTACATGTCTTCCGACAACATATAAACTATTAACATCTATTTTAACAAAAGAGACATATTTATTCTTAGAAAGAAATGACATGATACCGCTTGAACAAAAAGGGTGCAAACGTGGCTGTTATGGATGTAAATACCAATTGCTAATTAACAAAATGATCCTGGAAAACTGCTACAGTACAAAGAAAAATCTTAGTACTGCTTGGATAGATTATCGAAAGGCATTCGATAGTGTGCCACATTCCTGGATTTTAAAGACTTTAGATATATACAAGATATCGCCCGTCATCATCAATTTCATCAAACAGTGCATGTCTATATGGAAAACAACCCTTTACCTCAATCATATAAATGGAACCTATAAGTCTGATGAAATAAACATCAAAAGAGGTATATTTCAAGGTGATTCTTTATCTCCCTTACTATTCCGCATATCATTAATAGCACTAACCAGTCAACTTAATAAGACAGAATGTGGTTATAAAATAGGCCAAAAGAAAATAAGCCATCTATTTTACATGGATGACTTAAAGTTATATGCTAAGAATGATAATGAGCTGGAAGGTCTTCTGCAAACTGTAAAATGCTTCAGCGAAGACATTGGAATGAAATTTAATTTGAATAAATGTGCTAAAGCTACAGTTTTACGTGGATCGCTACAACAAACATCCTCAATTAGCTTAGACCCTGCTGTAACAATAAAAGAATTGAAACCAGAAGAAGCTTATAAATACCTAGGTGTAAATGAGAGTGACAACATTCACCATAAAAAAATGAAAGAAATAGTGCGTAAAGAGTACTATAGAAGGCTACGAATGATATTAAAAACTGAATTAAATTCACAGAACAGAGTTATGGCCATTAATAGCCTTGCAATCCCAGTTGTCCAATATAGCTTTAACATCTTAAACTGGACTCTAAACGACATCAGGCGAATGGATGCTAAAACAAGAAAGCTTCTTTCTAAGCATAAGATGCATCATCCAAAGGCTGATGTAGATCGTCTATACATACCCCTTAAAGAAGGTGGAAGAGGTCTTATTCAGCTGGAATTGTCATACAAGACAACTATTGGCTTACTAACATACATAGAAACAACAAAGGATTGGATGATACAATTAGTAAGGCAACATGAAGAAAGAAAGAAAAAATATTCAATAATAAAAGAAGGCAGTAAATACAAACAAGATTTACAGTTAGTAGATTCTGTAGAAAAGCAAAACAGAAGCCAAGAACCAACTATTGCGGCAAAAAATATGAAAATGAAAGCCAAAGATAAAGCTCTTGAACAGATGAAACAGCGCTGGCAAGACAAACCTCTGCATGGCCAATATCCAGAACGTGCCAATAAATCCAATGTTGACAAAGTTAATACTCATCGATAGTTACGTGCATCTGGATTAAAGTCTGAAACTGAAGGCTTTATTCTTGCAGCACAAGACCAAAGCCTTTTCACTAGAAACTTTCAGGCAAATATTATGCATAATAACATGGATCCAAGATGCAGGTTTTGTGATAAACACCAAGAAACAATAGACCACCTAATCTCAGGCTGTTCTGTGATTGCCCCAAATGAATATAAACATCGCCACGATAGAGTTGGGCAATATTTACATTGGGCAATGTGCAAACACTATGGAAAAGCTGTAAACAAACACTGGTATGAACATCACCCAGCACCGGTTACAGAAATAGAAGATGTGAACATTCTATGGGATTACACCATCTACACAGACAGAAAAATTGAAGCAAACAGGCCAGACATTATTGTTAAAAACCAGAAGGAGAAAACTTGTCTATTAATTGATATGGCTTGTCCAGCAGATTGTAACATAGCAATCAAGGAATTTGAAAAACTGTCAAAATATAAAGACCTGGAAATTGAAATAGAAAATATGTGGAAATTGAAAACAAGAGTTGTGCCAGTGATAGTAGGTGCACTTGGAATGATAAAAAATGGAACAAAACAACACATTGAAAGAATCCCTGGAAACCCCAGCTTAAGAGATATACAAAAAATTGTCTTATTAAGTACAGCCCACACACTAAGGAGATCTTTGTCTATGGAACGTTTGGGATGATAGGGAAGATAGAAAAAACATGAAATGGTGCTATAACAACATGCCACCACCTGCCTTAGGTCTTCCCGCAGACTTGGTTAGTAGTGCGACCATAGCAGAAATCGAAATATGATGAAAAATGACATAATAATAATAATAATAATAATAATAATAATAATAATAATAATAATAATAATCAGAGTATCTACTTAGATACTAGGATCCATTAAAAAATAATGGTTAAACAAATAAATTAAAAATATATCCGAATTAATCCATTTCAGAAAAGTTTTATAAATAAACGGTCTTTGTTTACATTAGGATAGGAAAACAAAGCCGATATGAATATTACGAAAAAACAAGAAAAAGTATGTTTTATAGGCATCATAAGTCCTTTATTGTCAAGACACGTCAGATCAATTGACGGTTTCCTTTAGGAGAGGCAAGTTCGAATCCTGTCGAAGAACGCATATTTTTCTAACACGATTTCTCGATTTTATATTAGTAAATATAAAGTGTGATTATAGAAAAAAATAGAGTATCTACTCAAATACGAGTATCTATTGAATATATTATTTAAACAAATAAATTTAAAATATGTCGGAGTTAATCCATTTCGCAAAAATTATATATATACATAATTATGAATTAAAAGTACATTGCGACACGGAAATTTCTGTTTCGGAATAGAATCTCGTCCTCAAGCAATGTTGGATATTGGTTGTGAAAATGATTTACATTTAACGTTTTAAATGTAAATCATTTTCACAACCAAACATCCAACATTGCTTGATGATGAGATTCTATCTCGAAACATAGAAAATTTCCTTGTCGCAATGTACTTTTAATTCATAATTACATGGATATATTATACTCAATCCATATTGATTGTATTCAGCACTGTTTATAAAAAAATACATGCCAGGGAACTCAAAATCGTAAAACCTTGGGTTCTCTTTATCTCGATTTATATATATATATATATATATATATATATATGATTAATATAAATGTATCAGTTATATGATTTATGTTTTATTCAGGAAACCAACTCCAGAGTTTCGTAGACGAAATTTTGTGCAGTCTTTCGGTTCACTCGTCAGGAGTTATAAAATTATTCATGCGATTTATATCTGTATTAGGTTGATATTTTCTTCTCCTTTTATGTGTACGCCTATACGCGTGTGTATGTTTGGGTATACGCTTGTACATGTGTGTATGTGTGTAACATGTGCCCATATCGAGAAATTAAAACAAACAGAAAGAGCCTAGATTTTTATAAACCTTCCATTGCAACGTTGTTAACGAGTCCCGGAAAGATGCACAGAAAAATATTTTCTTCTTAAAATGCGATTATTAATTACTGAGCATATTCAACGAATATAACAACGTTTTCAATCCTCGGGCTTTGTCTTATTTACTTTTCTTCTGCTCAAAAAGATAATCTGATACTTTTTTTCCAGGTATGTACACGTATACTTAACTGGTACATCCAACTGAAAATCTATCCACATTTATATTACTCATTTCTTGTATAAACAAGTCGAACTTCACATACAATTCCGTATAATTACATTCGTGAACAGCATACATTGATGAGCATGTGTATTCATACGTATGTGTATTTGCATTTATTGCTTATAAACAGACAAGCAGACATATGAGATCTGGCTTCTCCTTCCTAAAATCTTAATTTCAACATTTCCGTGCTTGTCTTTTCTTATATACATATATATTTGCCTTCTCTCTCTCTCTCTCTCTCTCTCTATATATATATATATATATATATGTGTGTGTGTGTGTGTGTGTGTGTGTGTGTGTGTGTGTGTGTGTGTGTGTGTGTGTGTGTGTGCAATTATCTATCTTTTTCTTATCAGTTATCTACCTATGTATTTGTTCCGTTCCACTTATTTTTCCGACTTCTCAGGAAAAAATTACCGAAAAACAATCTCCGCAGAAATTTAAGTAATGAAGCAATCACAAATTTTTACACCGTCAAATGTGCTGCTGGTGACATTCAGTCTGCCTTTTTTTAATTCTTTTCGGGCACCCTACTCCATATATGTCTATATATTTACCAGAACATTCGATACCCACATCGAGCAGATTTTTTTTCTTCTTGACATTGCGTTAAACTCCGATTTTAAAGCCCTTTAGTGAATGGGGTAACTTTCAGATTACAATAAACTAAAATAAATTATCGACCCTATCGAGTTACTGATTAAAACGATTCTATATACGATTGAATTCCGCTGGGCTTTGAATTTCGTTACTGATACTCAAGTCTAAGAAACTAATAATTTCTTCGTCTTTGTGACATGTACCTTTAGAGTGTAAGAAATTATGGCTCTACTCGATGTCCTTTCAACTTATTACTTTCATAAACACTTACCACTTAATTTTCTTTGTGTTACTTTTTCTTTATGCATTAGCATAAAATTGACAAGTTATGTAGTTTCTCTCTTTAAATATACAATGTCACTTCAGAACACGACTCTCCAAACTTTTCCTCTTCCATAACGTCTTTATGACTCTTCTTTTGGATCCTTCTTTATATTTGAGTTCTTACTTATCAATGTTTATATTCAGTGATTCTAATGTTTTGCACACATATTCTTTCTCTCTCTCTCTCTCTCTCTCTCTCTCTCTCTCTCTCTCTCTCTCTCTCTCTCTCTTCTTATGCGTCATATCCATTCAGAATATTACAATAAATGTGTAAATATGCAATGTGGCTTCCTTGTGTCTCTTCTACAAATACTTTCACAGCATCTACTCCGATGAACTTAGCTCCCTGGTGCCTCCTTTATATGAATTTACTCGAGCCACAAGATTAGCAACTAGGTCTCATCTTTTTACTGTGTAGCCAATAAGTTGTAAACGCAAATTCTATTCCATCAGCTTCTTTTCTCGCACTTCCCGCCTGTTGAATTCTCTTCCATTTACTTGCTTTCCCGACAGCTACAATGTCCAAGAATTTAAATGTAAAGTCAATAGTCATCTCCTATCTCACTAACCTGCATCCCTTCTCTCTCTCTCTCTTTCTCTCATGCTCCTTTCTCCGTCCACTCTACTCTCATCAGTATTCTCATCCTTCTGTTACCCACTTCCTGACACCCCCTATAACCTGTCACTCTTTCTCATAATTTTCGTCCTATGTAACCCCCTGCAAAACAGTGACAGTAAAATGCCTTGCTTGGGGCGATATGATTAAAAAAACAATATGGTTGATTATAGTTCTCCACATCTTCCTGTATTTTGTTTTTGATTTCGCTTTGTGTTATTTTTTCCATTTAATCAATCATGATACGTTTCTTGTCGCTTGCTCGTTATTGATGATTTTTATAGATATAAGGCTTCGACCAAGTACCTTGTGGCCATCTTCAGGTGCCCGTTGCTTTTCCTGATATGCAATATCTGTTGATTATTTTGTTATTTTATCCTTGTGTCGTGTCTCGTAACTTTGCCTGGATTAAAATCCGACGCAATGATTAAACAAGGAAGACATTCTATAAATTTGACATATTTCACAATTTAATTTAGCTTCATCAGAAATTTCGGGAATTGATAGAATCTGTAAATGTATGTACATATACAAATAAATACAAAACGGTTTTTATTATAATCGAGAGGATATATATATATATATATATATATATATATATATATATATATATATATATATATATATAGTAAAGTTTAATAAATGGTGGTAAAGAGAATGAACTGCACCAACGCTGCTTCGATATTGTTTCTCTCTCTCTCTCTCTCTCTCTCTCTATATATATATATATATATATATATATATGAGCGTGACAGGCTGGAAATATATATATATATATATATATATATATATATATATATATACAAAACGGTCTTTATTATAGTGCTGGGGATGATGAATTCTTACTTGTTCCTTGTTTGACTATAAGATATATACTTTCCTAAGAACAATCTTAGGCAACATTTTGTGTAACGTGATGTGTAAAGAAGCGTGTTACACAGAATGTTTCTATTTTGTCATTCAGTTGCTGAACTATATATGCGTGCATGTGTGTGTGTCTGTATAGATAGATAGATAGATAGATAGATAGATAGATAGATAGATATCCACGTATATTCCTTACATTATATAAAATGTATATGACAAAAATATTTATTCTGTATTTTTGGTTTTAGCAAGTGAAAATGTGATGTGATTTAAAAATCATTACTGCGCACTTATTAAATAAAAAGAACATAAAAACTCAAAAATATACTATATATATATATATATATATGTAAAAATATACTCAGTTATGATCTGAGATTAATTAAACCATATATATATATATATATATATATATATATATATATATATTCTTCCTTTATCGCTCCTCCTGTTTTCAGGACCGCACTATAATAGGCATAATAGCTAACATTATAGAGAGGCCCTTTCTCTCCATCCATCTACGAATATCTTTGTCTTCGGTGACTTTATTGCTCACCATGACACTTCACTGAAACATTCTAAAGGTACTGATATTGCCAGTATTCAATCATAAAATTATTCCGTCGCCCAATCCTTATCGCAAATTGTGAACTTCCCTACTCGTTTCTCTAGCAAAACCTTAATACTCACCATGAAACCTGTCTGAAACTTACTAGAGGTTCTGATATTGCCGGTATTCAAGCATAAAATTGTTCAGTTGCCCAATCCTTTACTCAAATCATGAACTTCTCTGCTTTTTTCCTTAGCAAAACCGAACAAAAGGCTTCTCCACTTGATTTATTTATTACCTCTTCACTTCACTCTTGACGAGCTTTGCCATACTGTCTTCTTGGCAACTCAAACCCCTCTGTGATAGCTACTGACACTTCGTTCGTTCATCTATTAAACAGGAAACCCCTATTTATGAGACCTTTTTCCGTCACTAGCATGCTGATTGGGACTCTCTCTCTCTCTCTCTCTCTCTCTCATCTTCGTGATGCGCTATGGACTGACATATTTAACCTCCCAATTAAGAATTGCGCCACTGAGGTTTCTTCTTGGGTCAAAGACTGTATAGACGCTTTCATCCCTTCTCCGAAATACCAGGTAAAATCTCAATCCTCTTCATGGTTCATACCAGTACCTTCGAGTGCTATAGTATACAGACACCACTATTTTCATCTTTACCAGCCTGACAGCTACCTTCACAACAGGCGCCTATTCGCTGCTGCTTGTTATAAATTCAAACAAGTCCTCGAAGGAGTTAAGTCTCTGCCGAGAGAATGAGGCATTGCATCTAACAACTTTGGCTCACATGTTTACTATCGGTTCTGTAATAGTCTGTTGTATATCGACAAACAACAAACACGCATATATATAAAAATATGAAGTGATATTTTTATTAATGACGATGAACCGTGTAGCCTAGGGAACAGAGAGTGAGAGAGCGCGCTTCTAAGGGTTGACGGGAGTGTCTCTCTTCACCGGCCGATCTCTGTCGCTCCTCTACTTCTACTCTGGTCTACTGTCTAGTGAATCCGTGCGCCGAGGTCTTTTTATAATCTCCAAACCGGGACTTTTTCTTCCGGCTTTGCCTCGCCCACGCACGCCCACGTAATTCTCAGAGACACCTGTTCTGTTTGCCTCTGTATCCATTTCCGCTACTGCCGGAAATAAGGTCAAACAAACATCCGTTCCTTTCAACGACCGGAAACACCCCCGCTTGCATCAGCCTTTCTCGGGTGGGGCCAGATTGTTATATTACATTCCTCGCCCTCCCATTTTCCAAAATGTTCACCTAAGAACATTTTAAGCGCAACACCCTCACACTCCTCTCTATGCCACACAAGCCCGACAATTGTATAAAACATGTGCACGCCAAAACAACAAAACATGTGCATGCCGAAACAAAAAAAAACAACAAAAAATATATAGGGGAGCCTACATCGGCAACCCAACAATGTTCGTGTCCATCGTGAAAATTGTTCTACCAGCTCGATGTTTCATTGTTCTTTTTTTTTTTTTTTTAATATCCATTTTCACAGAATTGGGCAAAGTTCTTAAAAATGTTCATTTTCTTTCTCGACTCTGTCCATAAGCGTAGACTCCTCAATGCATAACCACATGATTATAGGCGGTAACCGCGCCCCAGTTTCTGAACTAACATCGAGTAAATGACCTTTGACCAACACCATGCGTGCTTCTGCTCGAGTTTATTGTTACACATGTAACTTCATTTAATTTAATTTAATTTCAAACATACTATGTTTGAACACAGAAAAATGGCCATTATCTGCCGTACATATTCATAGTCTGACCGAGAAATGTTCAATAGAAAATGAAGAAAATTACCCTGATTCCAACGTTAATCCGCATGCAATTTACTTGTGGAGGATTAGAGGTTTCATCTATATTAATTTAGTCTAAAACAATAGACCCGTGACTCGTAGTTCCTTAGTTTGTACAATGTTTTCCATTCCCTGAACTACTTCCTCTGGATTCGAATCCAAGCATATCTGATTTGTTGACATCTCTCTGTTTAACGCAGAGACATTTGAGTGTTGAACACCCGTTGACCCCGGAGTACTATTCACAACGGATAACTCAATTTCCTTTTCCGAAGCCTTGTTGTTTCTTTCCCACTTAAAAATCCGCTTCCTAGCTATTATTCCAAGGATTATCATAACGCCGACCACGCCAGCAATGACCCCTATCGTCAACCTCCTCGGAAGTTCCTCACATCCTTCACTAAATCTCTCCATATCTATCTGTTCCAAGGTATTTACTAGTTTGCGGATAGGAATCTCCTCCATATCGCGCAATTCTACCGGCATGGTGTCCACTGAAAAATTGGGAAATTTCTGCGTAATTGGGGACCAAACCACTGAACCAGAGACGTATAATTTACTTTATGCTTTAGATACTATTAATAATTTTCCACGTTTGTATCTTTCTTTTTGTTCCGATCAACTGTGGAATCTGCAGGTCTATCCGTGTCAATATAAAGTTTTCAGAAATTAATATATCTTCAAAAGATATTTCCCAAGTCACATAAATGAAAATTCACAGAGGATGTTGAATTGATGGGAACCTGCACAAAAGCATAATTCACAAACATAGAAATGTAAATCATTTTGTAATGTACAGTCATTGAAAAGAAATAAAAAAAAAAAAGAAAACCTAACACTGCACAACCCAACGAAAACATTGTTATCAACAAGTTAATCCAATTATCCACTTTAAAGAGTAGAAGAAACTTCCTTTACATGATTTTACATTTCACTTACTCAATAAAAGTAAGATTAATTAAGCAACATACCAGTAAACTCACTTCACATATATGGTAAAATATTAGCAAAAAAAATAAATCATTAACTCAGATGCTTTGTACTTACAGATAGGTAAATATTTCAACTTTCTTCCTCCCGTCAACCTCAAACCTATGCGCTCTCCGCTACTGCTACTCTCTACATGCAGTCCTGCACCCCCTCCGTTCTACCCTGAATGTGTTCGACACCGAACAATCCACATTTCTCAACACTAGGGCCAGATCGGCAAAAGCACGCTGTTCCATTTTTTTTTTTTTTAACTAGACTTATAAACACGAGCAGAAAATACACACACTATCAAATCAAAGAGTCACCTACCTTGGTTGATGTCTATAGTCGCGCGGCTGCTATATATTTTCGTCTTCTTTTTTTTCTTTCTATCTGGTAGTTTTAAGTCCATTGAATTTTCAATCGTCGCCGTGGTAACCAGCTCGTATCTGTCCGTTTTGTTGTCCTAAAACAGCAAGTCACTTAGGCACCAATTTGCAAGGTCTGTTACGCCTAGCGAATGCTGGTTCCTGTTATATCGACGAACAGAAAACACAGAAATGTATATATATAAAAAATATGAAGTGATATTTTTATTAATGACGATGAACCGTGTAGCCTAGGGAACAGAGAGTGAGAGAGCGCGCTTCTAAGGGCTGACGGGAGTGTCTCTCTTCACCGGCCGATCTCTGTCGCTCCTCTACTTCTACTCTGGTCTACTGTCTAGTGAATCCGTGCGCCGAGGTCTTTTTATAATCTCCAAACCGGGACTTTTTCTTCCGGCTTTGCCTCGCCCACGCACGCCCACGTAATTCTCAGAGACACCTGTTCTGTTTGCCTCTGTATCCATTTCCGCTACTGCCGGAAATAAGGTCAAACAAACATCCGTTCCTTTCAACGACCGGAAACACCCCCGCTTGCATCAGCCTTTCTCGGGTGGGGCCAGATTGTTATATTACATAGGGTATTAAATAAGTGTAAAGTCCTCTATTCCTCCTCTCGTAAATAAATTTGAGGTGTTAACATCCTCTGCTGATAAAGTTGGAATTTTTGCCCGTAAATTCCCTTAAACTCTGCTCTTGACTCATTCGGCGTATCCCTGTCTAACTTTCTAAATAGAACTGATCCTCTATTGAGCGATATGCATATAATCCATTCTGTGATTTCTTCTATAATCTCTAACCAAGATTCTCACAAAGCATGTGGATCTGATGCTACCCATCTGATAGTTTTAAGAAATGTGCTTCCTAACCGGCTCCTGTTCGCTCTAAACTGTATAATAAATGCCTCGCTGCCTCCTGTTTACCTTCCCACTGGAAGTCATCATATATTGTTCCAATTTTTAAGAACACTGGTGAACTGTCCGACCCTTTCAATTATCAGCCTATTAGTATTTTAACTCTTTTTAGGAAACTTCTAGAGGCCCTAATCAATACTGAATTGGTTTGTCATCTCTCATCATAGGACCTTTTTTTCAGAGAAGCTATATAACTTTTGTTTTTGCAGGTCAGCTGCTGATGTACTGGCAATAATTTCGGAAGGTGTTTATCATGCTCTTGATAAAAAACGGTGAAGTCCAGGGTGTAGCATTGGACATCTCGAAAGCCTTTGACGGGGTTTAGCATACAGATTTTCTCAACAAGCTGAAAGGTTACGGTATCTGCGGATACCATTTTTAAATGATCCAGTTTTTCCTATTTGTCTATATTTTAGAGATGATGTAGTACTTACATGAGGACACATGGCCCAGTGGATATAGACGTTGGTTAGTTCCTGCGACTTGACCCAAAGAGTTCTGAGTTCAATGCCAGGCTACAGCAGTTATGAACAAGTAACTTACAGGGTTAGAGGGAGATAACCAGAAGAGGCACTATTACGCAAGGAATGGAGTTCATATACCCCAGTGATAAAGGGTTCGGTTAAGAATTTTTAGTACGTGAAGAAGGCCCGAGCGCTAACGGCCGAAACGTCGTACAGATGGCACCAGTCTTTCCTATCAAATGGTGAAATGAAATTTCTCCTGAACGGCCACTCTTCTAGATACTTTCTTACTAACTTAGGTGCTCCACAGGTCTCCATCCTTAGTCCTACTCTGGTTTTAATTTTTCAATAATCACCTTCCTACGCTGATGAGATAACCATTTACTCCTGCCTCGATAGTAAAGCTGGTCAGTCCGACAAGGTCAAAATGTCAGCCGATGTTTAAAATGACCTCAAGTCCATCGTTAACTGGGGCAAATGATTTGTTAATTTTAACGCTTTCAAAGCAAAATTTGTCTTCATTAATCCTCTTAGGGAACCCTCTTTGATTCCTATCAGTGTGGCTGGTGCTAACATCCAGAGAAGTGACACGGAGTGCCTTTTCGAGCTTAAATATCTCAGCTGACATGAAAAAGAAAGACTACATTGAATCAATTGCTAAATCAGCTGCTAACAAAATTGGTTCACTCTCATGCGAGAGGATTTTTCACTTCAGAATTTAACTTACATATCTATAAGTCTCCCATTCGTCTACGCTTAGAATATTTCCGCCTCATATGGTCCAGTATATTTAACACCGTGGTAAAAACCCCAAGAACAATCAGCAAAATTACTGGTCCTGATCAGGCAATTCGGCTTCAGTCACTTTCTCACCGCTCTGTGTCTTTTCTATACATACGTTCATAGTAATTGTTCGGATAAGCTTTTCGCTACGATATTTAGACTAAACTAGTGTCAGCATCTCATGAATTTACAGTTGAGCTGGTTAGATATATCCGTAACTGTATATATATATATATATTACACATTTACAAATTTAGAAACTGCATCTGCTATTTGGTAACTGTTATCGTTGCTTAGCAAAGTTTGATGTCAACACAAGATAAAATCGTCTTTGATGGTGGAAGTTTTTATGTTAACGTCCTTGTAACCTCTCTGAAGATGGCTCATGTAAGCTGAAAGCTTAGAATCAACATAATAAAAATATCTAAATGTTAGAGAACTTTTGTCTTTATTTTCATCTGAAATTAAAGTCAAAATACGATGTTTAGAACGGCTCATAATTAAACATAATAACATAATAGACATTCATTGACTCTTATATTTAACAGTATATGTTTAGAATATATATATATATATATATATATATATATATATATATATATATATATATATATTAAAAGTTTTAACAATATTTACGATGTGTCATTTATAAAAACTTGTCTTCCTTTAAAATATTGTCCATTTGGCTACATACTGAATCTGGGTACGTTATTCGTGAATACAACGGTACTTTAGAATATGTCAAAAAGTCGAAATATAAACGCTTATGTAACCTGATAGAAATACATTACAATCCCTTTACACAGACATTTGCAGAGAAGTCTCTGTTTTTATAACTTCAAGCGATCTTTTCATGAAAAAGAATTCTATTGTATAAAAGTGAGATGATCTTTAACGAACGCGTGATGTGTGGGAGAAAGCAAACGAGATCAGGAGAGAAATCCCGCTTCAAATCTCGTTTAAGTCTCACCAAACGTTTGTACATATAGAGGTTTGAATTTTCACACTCGTGCGCGGACGCGTGTGTGTGCATTTTAAAGGCATTTTAATGAAGCACTTCATTTGGTGAGATACAATTTAGATAACTATTTCGTGCCACGTGCCAAGATGACTGTCGGCAATGCCACCAATGAAAATATCGACAGCCTTTCATGTTATTTACCCGCTGCTTTGTTCTTTTCAAAGGGCTGGCATTTCAATCCCCATCAACTACATCATTCATCCTTAATATATATCAGTTATCTTCTGTGTCCGCCTCTTCTTATTCATCTCTGTCTGTTCATATCTATCTATCTATCTATCTATCTATCTATCTATCTATCTATCTATCTATCTATCTATCTATCTCAATGTTTTCATATCTCTCTATCAATCTATATCTATCTATCTATCTATCTATCTATCTATCTATCTATCTATCCTTAAGATTTTGTAAAATTTTCGAACAGCAAATATTCATTTTTATCAGAAATCGAATTTCGCACTCCAATTTCATTCAGTGAGAAATTAATATCTTTTAAACAATTTTATAAAGTAAATGAAACAGAATTGTAACATATATAAGATATTATTAATCGAAAACCACACACACACACACACACACACACACACACACACACACACACATGTATGCACATAACTATTTTTAATTTTAAGTCGAAATTCAAGGTCACTTTATTTTTACGAATTTAAGTTCAACAGTTTTGTCAGAAGTTATCCAGTGCTGGTCAAAGACCAAATTTATCTTGCAAGCAACCAGTTAGGAAATTAATTTTTTTACCTGCGTTCTTTTTTATTGTCACGTATCTCTCCAGGATCTGGGCGATCATATCTCTCCATAACTTCCTATCGTTTCTAGCCTTGGGTAAGTTTTGTCTGCTCTCCTACTTCAATCCCTGTTCTGCCAACAATTTACCCACGCTCGTCAAGTGGGCTATTTTCTTCTGTTCCTCTTGTCTTTAGTATATCCCATGAGTGTCAATTTCTCCAAGCTCGCTTTTCTATTCATACATCATAAAAACTTCAGCAGTTTTTTTCTGATTCTATATATAAGTGTTCCCTTTTGTTCTTAGTACTTTGCTTAGCTTTTAGGAAACATATTCGACTATTCCTAATCTTTCGTATTTCTGTGTTAAACAGTTCCCAGATATTTACTGATTTCGTACTGCTTCGATTTTGGTATCTCCGTAGTTCGAATCTTGGGCTCTTGTTTACAATTGTTGTTGGTCCCTTTTTCCCCACGTTCCTAGAATTGCTCATCGATAGGAGGCATAAACTCCAAAGAAAGACATTTCCTGTTACGATGAAATAATTTTTGATAGTTTTGTAATAAACTAAAAAAGTCTTGATGTCATTTTTTTCTAAAATTGGTTCTTGCTGAATATATTTATTCAAGAAAGTAGGAAGTTCTTCAAAAGATAAAAGTTGCATCTGCGAAGTAATTACAATTAGCGCTAGAGTTCTGCGAGAAATAAGTGGAATCGGCGATCCATGTTAAAGCACTGGCCTAGGCTATTGTATTCACTTTTGTTAGAATATCTTTGGAAGAGTCATAAACCCATCTCTTCTATCTCTGAATATGAGGAAAAGATGAAAGCTTAGGCAGTAATCTCACATTTTGGTTGGCAGCCAATCTCAAAGACGGTTAACTCTGAATTTCAAACCATTACCGTACTAACTTTTAGAGAACGTCATGACAATACGTAGATAATAAATGAAGGGATACTGTGGAGAGCAATATTCACTTGCGTTATGACGAGACTGGCCATTAAGAAAAGAATTGCAAATTGTTTTGTTTTAGTTTTTTGTCTTTTTTTTTAAGCTTAAAAGTCCTCCATAATTGGCAGAGTAATTATGTCTACATTTCTGGAATGATGTGCTACCAATATTTACATTTCCATATTAAATTCAGTCTGAAATTCTGTAATGATGTGTTACTGATATTTAAGTTAACAAATTAATTTCTGTCTGAATTTGTGTAATGTTATATATAAATCATCCATTACACCTAATGGTGTTTTATGGCAGCGTTTGCTGTTTCCGTAACAAACTGTTTTTTTATGGAGCAGGTTTGTTAGTCCTGAGCCCAACCCCGAAACCTGAAGGAAGGTGATTTCTAAGCGTAGCTTAGCTTGTCGCACGGCCGAAAGTAAGGGACACCCAGTGAGGATCGAACTCACTACTCAATTGTAATGATTCAAGCGAGACAAGCTTGCTAACCATTATACCACCATTATGTCCGTGTGTTTTTAAATGAGATCGAATTGAGTTCCATTCTGAGAAATGCAGCGTGAGTCTTCGAGCCAGTTTTGTAGTTAGACATTTTCTTGTAAACTTGGTCAATAACAACAGCAAATACCCTGATAATAACCAATATTTTCTATAAAACCAAATTACCACCATTCGAAAATACACAATTCTCATCGACTTTATTAATCATCTGTTATACAAAATTTTAAACAGCTAACCTCATCATCAAAAATAACAAATCACCAGCAAGATCCAAACAACGACGAAGCAATGTTATTTACAAATTCACATGCCCCTTGAAGAACTGTGTTCTTGATGTCAATTTCTTAAATAGCTATATCTCTGCCATACAGCTACAAATCTCATTTAAATACATTTTTAATGAAACCTGTGTTTATATATATATATATATATATATATATATATATATATATATATATATATATATATATAAGAAAAATTAAGGCAGATACGTTATTTCATGGTAAATCGGAAGTGTAGGCCTATTTCAGGCGAACCATCATCAACTTCCGTCTTTATTGTACAAAAGATTTTACACGAATGAAATTCACAAAGACTAAAAAAACAAAAAAGAAACCCGAATAAAAATAAAGGTCGCTCTCTTAAAAGAGAAAATTTAAGAAAAGATACATCATTACATCAGTTCAGCGAATACACACACATATTCATACATAAGCATATATATACGCAAAATATAATCAAAGAGCACGCGTAAGAGCGGATGTCAACTAAAATCTAAAGATTCATTCAGCATGTCAGTTATATTGTTTAGAATTTTTTTGTTTTTTTACTTAATTGTGTGCCGTTTTTCTGGTTTCTGATGAAAATTTAAAAATAAATTGTTCGATGCAAGAGTTCGGTTTACATTCGTAGTCTAATATCAAAGAGTTATTTGCTATTTCTGCTTCTTTTTTTAAATATCACGTCTTCACACGTCATGACAATTTTCAAAGTATCACATTTTCACGCGTCAGTTCTTGTGTTTTTTAATATTTTTGTTATTAAATATATTTAGTACGTTTGTCTCCTAAATTGATAATTTCATTGGTGGTTGGTTGTTTATTTTTATGCTTAACGTTTCAAGTATTTGTATTAGACTTTTATAGTTTATGCGATAGAATATTATTGTATAATTGGTAAAGATTTGTAGAATTTCTTATTACTTTTTATTATTGTGTCGTTTGGTCGTATGCGATTTATTCAAAATATTCTCGGATAATGGGTGCCATAATGTAGTGTATGCTGTGCTTAAATTATCATTATTAGAGAGACATTTTCTACGTGGGTAAGCAAATTCATAGACAACATTAATTTGTTAAAGATTTGTTTCATTTTTATTGCTGGTGGTAATCATTTATTTTTGTCAATAATAGTTTTTAATTTTTTTCTTCTTAACGATAACAAATATGTATCGATCCATAAGAAAACCAGAAAAAATTGTCCAAAATATAGAAAACAAAAAAATTAACAATCATTAACGAAGAAATTTGGTTGTTTTTTAACCAACTAATATAAATTAAAAATTTGTGACCTAAATACACCCAATATATATATATATATATATATATATATATATTGATTGTTTAATACTTAGTTTTTGGTCATAATAGGGTTAGGCCAGCACACACACACACACACACACACACACACACACACACACACACATATATATATGTGTGTTTTGGCCTTGAATAAGTTCTCTCTGTTTTACAATAGATGGCGTTCCCAGAAACTAAGTGTGTGTAGTTTCAAATGGTAACGCTTCTATAAGGAAGTACTGTAAGTAAGTTTGAAATTCAGTGCTTGTCATTTTGCCGAACTGTAAACAACGCATTCACTAGACATTGCTCTGTCCAAACTATCACTAGTTCCGATTGATGACACATGGCCTGGCTGAGCAGCACTTTCATTATTATGAAGATGTCAAAATGGGTAGACTCCTGTTTAGCCTCAAAAGACGTGTCGTTTTTCTGACGTGGAATTCAAATGTTGTCAGAAAGATGGGTAAAAGTAGTGTTAGCGATGAACAATTTTTGCAAATATTACATTACATTTCATGTAAAATCAGTGGGACTTACTCAAGGTCCTAATATATAATAATAATAATAATAATGGAATAAATAAAAAATCAAGTAGGAGACTTATTTTAATCTCACATATTTCACTTTTATTAAAGCTTCTTCAAGAGAAAAAATAAAAAATGTACAGAATACGGACATTTTTTGATTTGACATTAGTTCTTATTGGTTAGATACTTGTTATGAGAGTTATATTAATAAATAATCTTTAAATGTAAATGCGTGGAATATTTTAGATTATAAAGTTTATAATACATAAAAATAAATGAAATAATGCTAACTACATCTTCAATCAAAAATACCAATTAAAAAAGCGCATAATCTGTAGTTGCATTTCAGCAACCCATATAGAAGAGACAACAGCATTTCCAACGCACGCGCGCGCTCTCGCACGTAAATACAAAATATCCACTCAAATATAAAATTATCGCAACATCTTTCTACATTTCATCGCTATATTTCAACGCTGTATTCAGAAATGACATCTACATACTTTTCCTCACAAACATACACATATATTAACTAACGTTACAGTCCAATATTCATTTAGACAGACAAGCCCTTCGACATAAACACACATATATACTATTACACATTTTACCGTCAGATGCATATTTAAAAAGTTTTCATTGTTTAAATACGCGTGCATTAAAACGCGCACACACATATACTGATTGTCACTTCATCACAGAGGAAGACCATCTCTACAACTGCTTTCTTTATCTTTTCTTTTTTTCGAACTTACATGACAGCGCAGATGATTTTTCAAACCAGCCTTACTCTTACAAATATTGCACCTGAAAGGGAGATCCCTTAGTCCAACAGGTGCTGCATCAATGTGAATTTTCATGTGTCTCTTTAATCCAGAAGCTGACAAGCACACTTCATGACAGAATGCACAAGAAGGCGCAAGGATTGATTTCCGGCTTCCCTCAATGGAGCGAGCCTGATGAGACCTTAGATGATTTTGAAGACCTGTCTTTGAAAGAGCAAACCTGCCACGTAAACTACATACAGGCTGTAAGGCTAGAGCGAAAGGTAGCGCTTCAAAATTAACCTTGTGAAAATTGCTCTTAACTTTAACAAGTTCCACCTTGTCATTTTCAAACTGGTTATAACCTTAGTGAACTGAAGTTTTCTGCGAGATCCGACATTCAGCCTCCAGTTCCCAGGTACCAACACATCCCAAGAGCTTTGAGATTGGTTTTGATGCAATCTTTAAGACATTTTCTAGGTTTGTGTCTCGGACGCTTGCCTTCAGATAGTTCTCTATAAAAGGCACATTTGGGCAACCTATAGTCATCCATACGCACCAAGTGACCTGCCACACGCATCTGAATAAAGATGATCAGCTTCTCAATACTGGGAACATTAGATTTTTTCAGAACTTCTGTGTCAGGTGTAAAAAACTGCCATGAAATATTCAAACTTCTTCTGAGGAAACTTTGGTGTACTCTTTCAAATGTGGTAATATGATGTTTGTTTGTTGTCCATGTTTCGGAAGAGTATAAAAGCGCCGTTAAAACACAAGACTGATAAATATTTATTTTGATGTTTCAACATCTAGAGTTCCATCTTGAGAGAGTGTGTTCTCAATAAGATACAAAGGTTTCTAACATTTCTAGCCATCAACCCTCAACAAGAATGTTTAGTTCGAGGTACGGTTGATTGGTGTGAACACTACCTTGGTCTTTTTCAAACTGATAGTAAGTCCAAAAACACATATATACACATATATTAACTAACGTTAACGTCCAATATACTCTTAAACAGACAAGCATTCCTACACAAACATAAACATACACTTTTTACCGTTCAAAATCTTTCACGCACGTACATTTAAAAATATCTATTGGTTTAATGCACGTGGCACATATCAATATTAGATTGAGGTGCGTTTATTATCTCTTCTTTGTTTTTATTCTATCATCTGGTCGAATTCCAATACATATATTAAACTCATATATATATATATATATATATATATATATAGTTTCGTGAATTAATAAATATAGTTCACGAAACTATATATATATATAGTTTCATGAATTAATAAATATGCATATTAGGGTACATACATATATTATATTATTATTCAGGTGTTAATAAAACAATACTCAATGTAGTATAAACATAGCTATTTTATATATATTAATAAATATATATATTGTTCGTTGAAAGGCACGGATTTACTCGGACGGACGTAAGCTCTTCTGCCATTCTGAAGATGAGATTTTTATCTCGAAATATTAATGCATAATAAATAGGTAATACCCAATAACTTCTTTATCTTTCTTTATTTAAATAAACACATTGTGACAGCCTTCAAGACCTAACCATACACCTAATATACACAATGCTTCAAGAAAACTACAAAACTTTATTATATTGTCCAACGTCGATGGCACGAGTCAGAGTTTAATGGGTAATGCTATCGTCAGGTGCATCTAACAAATTGACCGTTTAATAGATTTAAATTTAAAGCAGTAACCTAACTTTATAAGATTTAATTCCCATGAATATCAAGTAAACGTAAATTCAGATCTATTAAACTGTCAGTTTGAAATATGCATCTGATCACTGCATAACACATGAAACTCCAATTAATGCCATCGACGTCAGACAATATATATATATATATATATATATAGAGAGAGAGAGAGAGAGAGAGAGAAAGAGAGAGAGAAAGAGAGAGAGAGGGGAAAGAGAACCTCTGGATTTGATAATTAGTAAGTTTCATATTTTTTTTGGTTTAATTAACTTCTACTAAACTAGATGATGAAACCCTTTAATACATAGATGCATGGAGTTTCGTTTTTTTAGCGAGGGACGGTTGCCTGACGTTATAAATATACCTACCCTACAATTACTATTAGTCAGCAAGCAAAATAAGTTAATTTATTATTATTATTGTTATTATTATTATTATTATTATTATTATTATTGAATATATGATAAAAGCGTTCATGAAGAAAAAGTCCTTCTGGCCCGATAGACGGGTTAGTAAATCTGTTTTGAAATCATTAGGCGTTTATTAATCTTTAGGCGTTACTTAGAGATTCAGAGGGTCAAACAAAACCTAGGGTACACACACACACACACACACACACACACACACACACACACACACACACATATATATATATACAGTACTGTGCAAAAGTATTAGGACAAGAACTGTTTCATCTTTTATGAGGCATATTGACAGAAAATAAACAATTTAATTAAAATCATTTTATTTGATTTTCTCAACAAATGCTTTAACAAGAAAAAATAATTGTTACAAAATAAATTTAATATTTAGTATAATAGCCTTTTGCTTTGATCACAGCCTTCATTCTGTCAGGCATTGACATCACAACCTTCTTCAATGTATCTAAGGGTATCTCCTGCCAAGCAGGTTGTATTTGCTCCCAAAGTGTGTCTTTCGAAGTAACATAAGATTTATCAGTTCGAGAGTGGGGAATAAGAAAAAAAGTCAGTCATATCCAAGGATAATAGAATAATGAGTAGTTTCAAAATAACTTGTTTAATAGAAAATAGGAAAAATTAAATATAACTTCTTTTTAATACATTTCTTTTGCACCTAGTTTTAAATAATCAATCTTTAGGAATTTACTTGGCTTTTCACCCTCTATTTGAATTTCTGTGAGGATTTTAGGAAAATCAGCCTTGTCATAATATTTTTGCACACTACCGGTAGTGTGCAAAAGTGTTAGGACAGGGGTGATTTTAAACTTTATTTTGATGCTTCATAAAAGATAAAATAGTTCTTGTTCTAATACTTTTGCACAGTACTGTATATCTGTAAATTCAGATAAAATTAAGAGGGAAAATAGCCATTTTCAACATGTCATTTTAAGACATGCTTTGTCAAGCTCTTTTAAACAAAGAAACACAAAAAAGTCTAATACCGGAGGCTTCGTCTAGTAAAGGAAGGTGTTGGGGAATTTGGCTTTTATAGGGTTAAGCTAGCGGAATCTAGGTAATAATTTCTTCTGTGGTAGTGGGAGGTACGTGGCTTGATCATTGGGTTAGTAGTGGTAGGTAGGGGGAAGGGGAAATGCTTAGCCAAATTTTTAAAAAAACATATTGTGACTAATTTGAAGAATAAGATAATTATTGCAATTTATATTTATTTCTATGACGTAATATACTAATGATCTCTCTACGTTTATTCAGAATTACATTCTGATATTGAAATTTAAAAATCTTAATTTTTTCTGTTAATCATAGATTACATCTGTCTCTTAAGCTATTAGGGGTCCTAGCCTTGCCTATCAGTTTCCACTTTATCTGTAGATTTAGGTTGTTTTCTTTTGAACCACCTTTCAAGCATCTTTCGTTGAATACAGCCGCCAATGAAAATGTTATTCACTTTTTATTCATTTTTTTCAGCATTCAGTCATTTTTCGGATTTCTGGAGATAAGGAATGCAAAATATTTTTTATAATTTTCGTCTTAATTTCTTTAGGCCATTTCTCTAGCCATTTCTCCATTTGCAGGGTTGTGATGTCTCCACTGTTGTTCTTGTATCCTCACGTTTTGACTGTAACGTAGTAATTTATCTTGTGTTGTTTTTATTTATATATTTAGGTTTGTTTAGGCACAGCAAGAATTCACCCAACAAATTTTATTAAATAGCATTGGCAAGGTCAGTTTAATCAATTTTCTATTATGTATTTTTAATTTCCTAATGAGACGTAGAACAACGTGATTAAAACGCCTACTAAATTATCCAACGGTCATGTATTTTCTTTTCATATTTTTATAGACAAACATTTTTGAAATGCACTGTTATTATCAAGAATAATACATGCACGGGCACGATATATATATATATATATATATATATATATATATATATTGGAAACAAGAATTAATCAACATGTACCTTCGAAAAAACGATTAGGCAAAATGGGTAGCATGTGTTGTCTTCCCTCTACCAATATGGAATCGGCTATTGCTCAACACCTAGTAGAGAATACAGCTTGTGCTAAGTCCTTTTAGAAAGAGTGGTTCAAAGTTTTACATGTAGCTGGTTCCAATTATCAATTAAAGATTTTGGAATCATTCTGCATATCTTTACAAAAGCCTTCTCTTTGCCGGCAGAAGGATTGTGTTAAGTCTCTTTATTTGTTGGGGGATATTTTATTTTAACTGTCCCTCGATAATTATTTACACACGATTTCTCCTCCCCTCGTTATAAATATATATTTATATTTATTTTAATGTTCCCCCTATTTTTGCTCTTCATTTTCGTTACTGTTTTTCGTTTGAGTTGTGATTCCAACGATTTTCTCCTGATGAGATGTTGGTCGAAAGAGCTCTAGAGACTATAAATAAATTCCTTGTTTTTAAATTTTATATATATATATATATATATATATATATATATATAAATGGTAATATTTTTATTATAGCTTGACGATGTGCGGATAAAATAGTACCGAAACACAACATCTTTTGTGTTACAGTAAAGTATATTTTTATTATAAACTTAGCATAAAAATATTACCATTATATTATGCTCTACTAATTATCGAGCACTCTAAATAAACTTAATCACTACTTCTAATATTACGCTCTCAAACCTTGATTGAGCACTCTGGAAGAATGGTAGACATAAAAAAACAGTAGCTACTCTAACATCTATGCATCGCTCATTCAGTAATCAATTAGAACGCTCTAACTACTGTCGTATGTTTATATGGTATAACACACTAAAACTGTCTCCTTTCCAGCGTCCATAGCTCAGATGTAGACTCACTGACTGACGCCAAGTCGGTCGGGTTTCAATCCTGGGTAAAAGCAATCGGATGTCTAACCGTACTGATGAGCTGTGATACCGCGAAACAGATCTGTCTGCGGATGACTATATATATATAAAGCATCACCTATATCCAACTAGCGTTTACAATAAAGATGTATGATCGCATGAAACAAAGACACTGAAATGTTTGAAATTTGATAGATGTGAAGTGGGCGTGGGAACACAAAAGAAAATTCCTTTTTTTTTTTTTAAAGAAGGCAAATTTATCCGTTAATAAATTGAATGAAAAAAATCTTTCAGTACCAGACACAGACTTCTATCTTGCAATCAATCGCACTTTGGCCAGTGATAGACGACAATCTCCTACCCAAATCTGTCAACAGGGACACTAGCGCCCTCTGGTGGAAGAGGGTTTGTCGCAAGAATAGTAACCCAGGCAATCCTCAGATTTTGTCGGGCGATAACGTTTTAGCTGTGCGTGCGCTGGGGGATTAGGGCCCCCCACAAATGTCTCTACTTTGCAATTTAGGAAACTATAACTGCATCTCCGGCTCTTTCTGCAGGGGTAAAAAATTTGTGGTAGGGTCTTGGATGTTGCCAGGTGAGGGAAGAGAAGTAAAAAGCGAGAGGGGAAGAGCATAAAATGTGGTGGGCAATTAGGGGGTTAGGGTTGGGCTTTATTTTTTGTTGTGTGAGGTCGCACTTGATCTTCTGTGAAGATATTTCTAAGTTTTAAAAAGTACAATACTTAGAAGGAAGGAGAAGAAAATGAAGAAGAAGAAGAAGAAGAAGAAAAAAAAGAGATACATATAAACGAAAAAGTGTAAGAAAAGAAAAAGAAAGAAAAATGTCTGAAAGAAGCAAGAAAAGAAAAATAGAGAAAAGAAAAACAAGTGAAAAACGAGAGAGAAGAAAAGAAGTAAAAAGAAGAATGAGAAAGAAAATAGTCATGAGAAATATGAGAAGAAAAGGTAAAAGAAAAGATCTATGGGGGAATATGAAAAGGAAAGGAACGAGAAAAACCAAAGAAAAATAAAAATTTCTTTTGAAAAAAAAGGATACTAATAGAAAGAAAAGCAATAATGGAAGAAAGAGAAAAGAAAGGAAAAAGAAAAAAGAAAGAGAAAACCGTTTATATTCGAAATAAAATAAAAAGAATTAAAATGAGAGGAGTGTTAGTGAAATTAGAAAATTCGAGCGAGGAAAAAAAAAGAAAAAGAAAAGGAAAAAGAAAAGAGAACAAAAAGAAAAGAAAAGAAAGTGAAAAGGAATTTTTTTTTAAATAACAAAAAAATGTAGAAAGACGGAGAAGTTTTCCAACAGTGAAGAAAAAACAGGAACGAAAAACAAAAACGCAAAAGAAGAAAATTTTCATAAAAATAAATAAAGAAATAAATGGACAGCATAAAATAAAAGAAAAAGTCAAAGAAAAAAATGTACTGAAGAAAATTAATTGAAATATCGGCGAAATAATTCCAGTAGAGATCGAATCTGGATCAAACATGTATCTTCAAAGTTAGAGTGGAAGATAAAAAGCAGAAATGAGAAACGGCAAATCTAAGACAAAAGAATTAAGGGAAGAAAAAAGAAAAAAGAAAAAAAAAGAGTAAAGAAAGAACGTAAAATATAGAAAATGTCTGACACGTTTTGTTTTGTTTTTTGCTTTTTTTTTCTCTCTCTCTCTCTCTCTCTCTCTCTTTTGGATTTTGTTGGAGAATTCTTATTGCCACTCTGAGTGAGTTTGCGGCTTCCAGTAACTCGGCTCTGATGGCACACGAATAAGCCAGGTACAAACCCAACCCTTTCAAAAATGAAAGGAATAGAAAGATTGAGGTAGGTAGGGAACACGTCGGTATGTTTTAGTGGCTCAGTCGTTGCCACCAACGGTGTTTTTGGTGGGCTTATGGCTGAAGGCGGTAAAAAAAAATTCGCGCTGCGGCTACAGATTGCTGTCATTATTCAAGATGAAACGTGATAGGTACGTGACAAAAATGACGGAATGAGAAACCAACACGTCTATGTATGATTTGCAAAGTGCTTGAGAATGTATCTGTTTTGGGGATTGCATGCACTTTGCGTTAGTATCTTGCGGGTGCGTCTGGGAGAAAGTGCTGATTTAACAAAAGAGCTAATGGTATATATTTTACTGTTTCTTTTATTAATACATTTTGAAAGATGTTTTTCACTCAATACGTGGTTCAAGAGCCACTCAAGTCAGTGGGTTACACTTAAAATGGTTATGATGGATGAGGTGTGTGATATAAACAAAAAAAATATGAGGAAGTAAAGATTATGAGGATTAGGAGGATATATAACAAGGGACCCATTACTTAAAGAGGCTAAGATTGTAACGTAGAGGTTTACTATTAAAATGGTTATGATGAATGAGGTGTGTGATATGAATGGAAGAGCAGGAGGTAGGATGTGAAGGCTATGAGAATAAGGAGGATAGATAATGATTGACCCTTGATTTTAAGAGGTTAAGATTGTACTGTAGAGGATCACTGTTAAAATTGTTATGATGAATGAGGTGTGATATGAATGAAAGAGAAGATGGTAGGAAGTGAAAATTATTAGGATAAGGAAAATAGATATGGATTGACCCTTGACTTAAAGAGGTTAAGATTGTAGTGTAGAGGGTTACTGTTAAAATGATTATGATGAATGAAGTGTGTGATATGAATGAAAGAGGTGGTAGGAAGTGAAGATTATGAGGATAAGAAGGATAGATAAGAATTGACCCTTAACTTAAAGAAGTTAAGATTGTAATGTAGAGAGTTACTGGTAAAATGGCTATGATGATTGAGGTGTTTGATATGAATGAAAGAGTAGGTGGTAAGAAGGGAAGATTTTGAGATCAATGAAGATAGATGAAGCTGAGCTTTGACTTGAAGAGTTTCCTTCAGTGGAGTATCCATGCAGAACTGAGTTTTTCACAATTTAGTAATTTTAAGGGAAGAAGCTGTCTAAATGGAACTTTCTTCTTACATTTGAAATACGGAGGCAATGACGGGGATTCAACTATGTGGACGTGACAAAACAAATCCTAACTGTAAAGGCTCGAAATGGTGAAACTAAAGAATGAAGCACTCATCTGAACATTTGCAATGAAAGCAGCAATAAAGTAGTGATAGACTTACGGTTTTGCCCCTGTAGGAAAGAGAGATGAATACATTTCCTCACCCCATTAAAATTAAAGCATGCTTTTATTCAATATAATGAAGCCGGTATTTACTACTAACAAAGATTAGAATTCAGCATAACGAGGCCATTACTGAATAGAAAATCACTTTTGTATTTATGTTTCAAAATGCAAATATAGACTATATATATATATATATATATAGTCATCCGCAGACAGATCTGTTTCGCTGTATCACAGCTTATCGGCACGCTTAGACACTCGATTGCATTTAGCCAGGATTGAAACCCAACCGCATTGACGGCAGCCGACGATTCTACCTCAGAGCTATGGGCGCTTGATAGAAGGAGGCAAACATTTTAGCGTGTGATATACCATGTGGACACACGCCAGTAACAAAGTGTGTTCTAATTCATTACTGAAAGAACGATGCGTAGAAGCTAGAGTAGCTACTGTTTATTCAAAGTCTACCATTCTTCCAGAGTGCTCAATCAGGGTGTGAGAGCATACTAATATAGATGTGATAAAATACTGATTCTTTGATCAAACATTGTTGTAACCCTAAAAGGTTACTACGCGAGTAATCACCAAACGGATGTTGGGAATAATAGCATAACAACAAGTACAAAACTCGCACACTGCGTCAAGTAGATACCTTTCTAGTCAGTATAATCACTCTGTATTTATCTGCCTCCCTACATAGGCGGAATGCGGTACAAGGCCAAGTGAGGTCTCCAAACCTTTAAACTCGACTAAAAATAACTCGTTGATCTTGCACAAGTCAGAGCTACTGTCGATTTTCGTCTGACGAGGCTCTACCCTTTGTGGAGCCCGTCTGTGTTTCTCTTGCCCGTAGGCAGTGAGGAAAGCAGAGAGGCGATGACTGCTAGTCTGTATAATGACTCGGTATTTACCACCTACCTAGCAAGGCCGATGCGACACAAAGTCAATTCCAGTGGAGATCCCAAGCCTTTAATCTCAGCCAAAATTATTCCGTAAACCCTGCTTCAGAGCAAGTTGGGTTCTTGTCTGTTCACCGCAGTTGAGTCTCTATTCTTCAGCGGAGACTCGTCTCAGCCCAAAAGCAGAGAGTCAGTCAAGAGAGAGTTTACATTAGGATGATCGCTCTCTTCTACCCAAATAGTGTCCACGTATTTGAGAGGATAGAAACATCCCATTCCTGTATATAAGAGCGTATACAGCACTTGTTTCGTAAAATTCTGTCATGTGAGAACAAAATCATCGGTATTCATGGAAAAATCCTTCACAATTTTCATTTCTTTGCATTACATGAACTCGTTGAAAGAACCACCGCATATGGAATGGAACTCAACACAGCAGATCGTGTGCCACCATGGACGACATCTCCAGTTTCAAATACTTCGGAGCAATTCTGTCAAAAGACGGTACCTTCAACGCAACACGGACCACCACGGTCCGGCTGGAAAGAATTCGGGAAGCAGAATAACATCAGCGGTCATACAAAGTTCAAGCTCTACAAATCGCTTGTCATATCCACCCTCTCTTACGGGCGTCAGACTCCGGTTTGTGACAGAAAAAGCATCACCTACTGGTAGCACAAAACCAGTTACTGTGCACGGAGCAAGCTCAAAAGTTTCGTGGGCAGACAGGGTTCTTTCCCCGCCACTATTAAACGTTGGAAGATCTTATTGTTTGGCCACCTCACATGGCATAGCAGCCTCTGCAAGATCATCATGCAAGGCCCTGTAGAAGACAAACGACAAGCAGGGTGGCAACGCAAGAGCTGATCAGACATCAATAGGTGTCGACAAGCAGGACAGTAGTGGAACAGATCCATCGCCTACAGACGTCCTGTTTCTTGTTACCTTAAGTCAGATTAAATCAAACTTGAGATTGATGATGATGATGATGATGATTGCATAACGCTTCGGGATCAGCAGAAAGTTTGCTTTCAAAAAACTGAAAGCTTCTACCATTGGGTTTAACTGTGGAGAGTAAGGTGGAAAATAACTAATATGACTGTTACTTGAAATTGTACATAGCACGATTCTTGTATAATAGAATTTCACGCTGTCAATTGAGAATAAAAACATATTCGGACAGACACAGGCTCCTCTGGCATTTTGAAGATGAGATTTTGATCTCGAAATATTAATGTATAATAAATAGGTAATACCCCAAAACTTATTTACCATCCTTTATTTTACTAAACGCATTGTGACAGCCTTCAAGACCTAACCATATAAAAAAAACATTGTTTTAGTTAAGATTATCTTGTATATTGAATAAAAGTATCTGTTGTGGAGAAGTACTCGACTGACTTCCTTCTCTTTCCCACTATTAAGACAATAGACTGCTCCCACTTAATATCATGTAAAATAGTCCATTAGAGTGGGATTTGATTTATGTATAAAAATTTAATAAACCTTTTATTCTTTGTCTTCACATCTTTGTTTTCTGTTTCTTCGATATTCTCAGTAACTACAGCTTTTCTAATTATCGGCTATTTTGAACGAAGACCGCATTACAAAAGTATCTTTAATGGAATAAAAGCTTCTTTAATTTGAATAAAAGTTCATTTACCTTGAATAAAAGCATCTTAATTGAAGTACAAGTATCTTTAATTTCAATAAATTTTTTTTAATTTGAATAATAGTACATTTAATATGTATAAACGTAATTATATTTTGAATAAAAGTGTCTTTAATTTGAATAAAAGTGTCTTTAATTTTAATAAAAGTTTCTTTAATATGAAGTAATATTATCTTAATTTAAGTGAAAGGATATTTAACTTGAATAAAAGCATCTTTATTTTCAATAAAAGTATTTTTACTTGAATGTAAAATATCTTTAATTGAATAAAAGTTTCATCAATATAAAAAAGCATTTTTAACTTGTAATAAAAATATCTTTAACTTGAATAAAAGATTTTTTAACTTGAAGAAAAGCATGTTCAATTTGAAAAACGTATCTTAAATTTTAATAAAACTTTCTAAATTTGAACAATACTATCTTTTGTTTGAATAAATTTATGTATATTTTGAATAAAAGTGTTTTTAATTTGAATAAAAGTTTATTTGATTGTAATAAATCCTTCTTTAATTTGAAATAATAGTCTCGTTAATTTCATTAAATGTATCTTTTTTGAATAAATGTATCTTTAATTTAAATAAACATATCTTTAATTTAAATAAATGTTTCTTTATTTTGAATAGTAGTATCTTTAAGTTAAAAAGGGTATCTATTCCTTGAATAACATTATCTGTAACTGAATAAATGTATTTTTTCTTGAATAAAAGTACCATTGATTTGAATAAAAGTAACTTTAGTTTGAATGATAGCATCTTTAATTTGAAAAAATTATCTTTAACTTGAATAAAAAATATCTTATATTTGAATAAAGGTTTCTTTAATTTGAATAAATGTATATTTAACGTGAATAAAAGCATCTTTATATTTGAATAAACGTATCTTATATTTGAAGTAGTGGGTCTTTAATTTTAATAAAAGCACATTTATTTTGAATATACGTATCTTTAAGTTGAATAAAAGCTTTTTAATTTTAATAATAATATTATTAACTTGAATAAAATCAACATTAAATTAGTAAAAATTGCATTTAACTTCATTAAAAACGTCTTCAATTTGAGGAAGCATATCTTTAATTTAAATAAAAGTATTCTTAACTTCTACAAATAAACTTTAAGAAAACTGAATGCATGGTCATCAGCAAAAGGTGCAACCCAAAATACCAAATAGAGGTGGGGGATACCAGAATAAAGCAAGTACAAAAATTTAAATACCTAGGAAGTGTTCTAACAGGAGATGGAAAGTGCGACATAGAGATCCGAAGGCAAATTGGCATGGCAAAGAACGCGTTCCAGAAGCTGAGTAAAGTACTAACACACAGGAAAATTTCACTAGAAACAAAGAAAAGGGTGCTGGATTGCTATGTAATGCCAGTTCTTCAATACGGCAGTGAATGCTGGACAATATCATCGAAAATGAGAACAAAACTGGAAGCAGCGGAAATGTGGTTTTACAGAAGGATGCTGCGGATATCGTGGACTGAGCATGCAAGGAGGACGTGGAGAACCATGATTGTCTACGTCCTGAAGGGACAGGGTACATAGAAGAAGAAGAAGAATTCTTAACTTGAATAAATATATCTAACTTGAATAATATTTTCAATTTGAATAAAAGTATTTTAACTTAAAAAAAAGTATCTTTAATTGAATAAATATATCTTTAACTTCAATAAATGCATTTTTAATTTGAAGAAAAAATCATTAATTTGTATAAAAGTTTCTTTAATTTGAATAATCGTATCTTTAATTTGGATAACAGCTTCTTTAACTTGAATCATAAAACAACTTTAATTTTAATAAAAGTGCATTTAACTTTAATTAAATCGTCTTTAATTTGAATAGACGTATCTTTGACATAAATAAAATGTTTCTTTAATTTGAATAATATCATCTTTTACTTGAATAAAATCATCTTTATTTGAAGAAACATTTCTTTAATTTGAATAAAAGTATCCTTAATTTAAATAAATGTATCTTTAATCGGTATAAACATATGTTTAATTTGTAGGAAAATTTATTTTAAATAATAGTATCTTTAAATTTGATAAAAAATCTTTAATTTCAATAAAAACATCTTTAGCTTGAATACAAGTATCTTTTATTTGAATAAAAGGGTTTTAATCTAAATAAAAGTTTCTTTAATTGCAATATTAGTATCTTTAATTTGAATAAAACTGTCTATCTTTTGAATAAAAACATCATTAATTTGAATACATGTATCTTTAATTTTATTTGAAATTTCTTTAATTTGAAAAATAGAATCTTTTATTTGAATAAACATATTTATATTTTTAATAAAAGTATCTTTAATTTGAATATAGGTTTCTTTAATTTGAAATAATAATATCGTTAATTTGAATAAGAAGATCTTGTTTAAAAATATTTTTAATTTGAATAATAGTATATTTAATTAAATAAAATTATATTAACTCGAATAAAAAGTATTATTAATTGAATAAAAGTTTCTTAATTTGAATAATGTCATATTTAACTTGAAAAAAGCATCTTTAATTTGAAAAAACATATTTAATTTGAATAAAAGTTTTCTTAATTTGATTAATAGTATCGTTAATTTGAATAAAATATCTTTAACTTGTATAAACGTACTTTTAATTTGAATAATAGTATATTTAATTGTATAAAAACATCTTCAACTTGAATAAAAGTATCTTTAATTTGAATAGCAGTATCTTTAATTTGAATAAACGTGTCTTTAAGTTGAATAACATCTTCTTTCACTTGAATAATGGTATTTTAATTGAATAATACAATCTTTAACTTGAATAAAATTATCTTTAATTTAAATAGAGTATCAAGCTTAGTGAATTGCATTGTAATAATAAATATTATCATTTATATTATGTATTGTCGACATAATAATAAATAATGATAATAAATATTACGATTTTTATTATATTATTATGAATGTTTAAAATATGTGTTAATATTTAAAAACATTTATTTTTTATTTTTTAGGATAATATACAGTGCTGTGCAAAAGTATTAGGACAAGAACTATTTTATCTTTTATGAGGCATCAAAATAAAATTTAAAACCATCCCTGTCCTAACACTTTTGCACACTACCGGTAGTGTGCAAAAATATTAGAACAGGGGTGATTTTCCAATAAATCTCACTGAAATTCAAATACAGGTTGAAAAGCCAAGTAAATTGCTAATAAATATTGATTATTTAAAACTAGGTATAAAAGAAATATATTAAAAAGAAGTCATATTTATTTTTTCCTATTTTCTATTAAACAACTTATTTTGAAACGATTCAGTGTTCTATTATGCTTGGATATGACTGACTTTTTTCTTATTCCCTCCTCTGAAATTGATAAATCTAATGTTACTTCGCAAGACACACTTTGGGAACAAATACAAGCTGCTTGGCAGGAGATACCATTAGATACATTGAAGAAGCTTATGATGTCAATGCCTGAGAGAATGAAGGCTGTGATCAAATTAAAAAACTATTATACTAAATATTAAATTTATTTTGTAACAATTATTTTTCTCTTGTTAAAGTATTTGTTGAGTAAATTAAATAAAATTACTTTAATTAAATTGTTTATTTTCTGTCAATATGCCTCATAAAAGATAAAATAGTTCTTGTCCTAATACTTTTGCACAGTACTGTACATGGATTGCATACATGAATTGTTTTATTTTTTAAAAATAAACTGTCTTATTTAGCTAATTTAATTTATAAAGAATATTGTCTCACTGAGAAGAACATTTAACATTGTATTTATTAAACTAATTATATATTGACACGAATAATTTGACTCTTTAAAGTGTAACATTTCTCTCTTTTATGAAAGAAAACGTAAAGTTCGAAATTGTAGGAAAAGCATTTTCAGTAGTTATGTTTGTCTTGTTATGTTTTATTAATCCGATTATTCGGTAATTTTGTTTTTTATCATCATGTCGCCCCAAGCAAGGCATTTTACTGTTTTGCAGGGGGTTACATAGGAGGAAAGTTATGAGAAAGGGTGACAGGTTATAGGGAGTGTCAGGAAGTGGCTAAGAGAAGGATGAGAATGGAGTGGACGGAGAAAGGAGCATGAGAGTGAGGATGCAGGTTAGTGAGATAGGAGATGACTATTGACTTTACATCTAAATTCTTAGAGATTGTAGCTGTCGGGAAGCAAGTAAACGGAAGGGAATTCCACAGGTTGGAAGTGCGAGAAAAGAAGTTGTTGGAGTAGAATTTGCGTTTACATTTTATTGGTTTCACAGTAAAAGGGTGGGACCTAGTTTCTAATCTTGTGGCTCGAGTAAATTCATATATAGGGGGCAACAGTGAGCTAAGATCATCGGAGCAGAAGCAGTGAAAGTATTTGTAGAAGAGACACAGGGAAGCCACATTGCGTTGGTGAGAAAGTGACTATATTTAATATAGATTAACTTAATTAATTAATTTATAAATTAATGATTAATTTTTATTTTTATTGTGTTGTTGTAGGGTGGGTTGAATCAGATTATATTTCTTTTTCTGTTGTTTTTGTTTGGTTTGTTTTTGTTTATATATTCAAGCTTATTTGAGTATCGGCTGTTTTTAAGTGCTGATTCATATATTTCCTCGTTTTACAAAACACAATTAAAATCACTTACAGCTGCATGGACAACATGGAAAAAATAATTATCAAACACAATAAAAAATACTTAACAAAACCTATACCAACAACAACATCAGTACCAACCATCAAAACAATATCAATAAATGCAAGTGCCGAAACAAAGACAACTGTCTACTTAACAATAAATTTCTAACCGACAATATAATATATAAAGCCATAATAACAAATAACATTAACACAAACGAAAAAATGTACGTCACAAAACATTATTCAAAACAGAAAGATACAAAAACAACACAAAACTATCAAAATACATATGGAGCTAAAAATAACATCACCACCAAAATTAAATAGGAAATCATAAAAAGAGCACCTGCACGCATTAGCAACAGCAGAAACTGTTAAAATTATGTTTGGAGGAAAAATTAGCAATAATCAGCTTTAAAAACCAATGAAAATACTAAAGAAGAAAAACGAAATGATGGGGAAATCTAAGCATTCCAACGAATATCTACTTTGATACCAAAATACCTTTAAAAAATGAAAACAACACAAAACACAAACCCCAAACTCTCACATATAAATACAAATATATAAACACACAATCACGACAAAAAAAAAAAGAAAAAAAAGGAGATAATATAATAACCTCCAAACAAAAATAAATCACACACCAAGCACACACGCAAGAACATAAACATTTAGCTATAGCTAATTATTGTTTAAGTGGTCAAATATATTAACATAGTAAAAAAGTCAATCCAAAACAGTAAAAAGAGGTCAACCCAAAATAATAAAAAGAGATCAACTCATTATAAAGCAATTAAACAGACATCCACATAAGCTAGCCAAAAATAATGTAACAATAAAAAGCAATATAAACATTACAACACACAAAAAGAGGTCAACACAATAAAAAGCAATAAAAAGCAATTAACCATTTAAGGAACCACTAACACACAAAGATATTAAATTACACCAGGCTCTATATAAATAAGAAAAAAGTCGGGTAGAAGCAGCAGACAAAAAAAAATCATGAAGATTGAATACATCACAAAAATACCTCCACGAAACTTCAAAGTCGGCATATGTATATATAATTAAATTTGGTTTTTATTTAAAATGAATATAATTTACATTGCGACACGGAAATCTCTATGTTTCGGGATTTTTACCTCGTCATCAGGCAATGTTAGCTTATTGTTGTGAAAATAATTTTCATTTGAATATAAGAAACAATATGTTTGTTATTTATGGATGTTGGAAGGCAGAAAAAAATTATGTGTGTGTTCAAATTAACTAATCAGAATAAAAATTAACTTAAAATGTTTTTAAAAAGTTTTATTTTGGGGAAATACATGATGTCTTTTTTTTCAATCTTAACGACAAGATTGTCAGTCGATAAAGACCCCTGTTTACAATGCATTTCCGTTAATGTATCCATTATTGTTACAAAATTATCCTCTAGTTTTCTCTGTATCCCATCATTTTCTAAAACAAAAAAAAACATTTTATATTTTTGATCTTAACTTAAATGGACCTTGAGTGCAATTATACTATTTTGATATCGATTCAGAATGCATTTTATTCTAATTTTTCATAAAACTCTTAATTTATAAAAAAAACACTTTTAACATCTATTCATTTATTAAAAATTTTAAAATCCATTTTCTTATTTTTATAATATGTATTATATTATTATATTCTAATATTAGTTTTAATATTATAACACAAATTTTTAATATCTATTTAATTATTAAAAATTTAGATATCTATTTTAATATTTAAATATCTATTTAATTCTTAGTTTTTCATAATATA
Organism: Ascarosepion bandense; assembly: GCA_037127315.1. Lineage (NCBI taxonomy): Eukaryota > Metazoa > Mollusca > Cephalopoda > Sepiida > Sepiidae > Ascarosepion > Ascarosepion bandense. Next base: position 1,336,876 of record JBBBDQ010000788.1, on the reverse strand, counting down.
AAACAAATTATTAGATATATGTAAGTTAATAAATTTTGAAAAGATAAATTTCGGAATCTCTCTTAAAAATATACCTAATGTTAACAAAGGGGAATATTTCGTAAGATTATTATAAAAAAAAAACAGGATTTGATTAGACGAATGAGATGGAATGCTCATTTCTTTTTGCACAAGGAAAGTTTACCTAAAGAACAAGAAGTGTATGCTTTTAAAAGCCAAAAACAAAAAAGAAAAAGAAACGATAACAACGCCATGTATTGAAAAGTTGTGCGGATTTGAAAATGATTTGCTTGATATAGTAAATAATATTATTTCCAACATCTTGAAAAAGTAGTGAAAGAAATTAAAACATTTGATAAAATATTCATGAAACCGGACAAAACAGCAAAGTGCTATAAAGTAACACCAAAGGAATACGATATTTTGATTATGAAAAATTTAACTAAAAAACTAAAAAAAATATTTCCAACAGCACCTTGAAAAAGTAGTGAAAGAAATTAAAACATTTGATAGAATATTCATGAAATCGGATAAAAAAGGCGAATTTTTATAAAGTAACAACAGAGAAATACGATATTTTGATTATGAAAATTTAACTAAGCACTATAAAAAAGTTAATAATAACATGAATAATTTAGTTGATAATATAAATATTTCTAGTAAAATAATCACTGATAAACTGAAAATAAGCGATTGAATAGCAAACCTTAGCACAAAGGAGTGTTATATCAACCATAGAAGACCATAAGCAAAATTTTAATACAAATCCTACGATTAGGATGATAAATCCCACAAGACCTGAGATTGTAAGAATTAGTAAAACTTTACTCGAAAAAGTGAATAAGCAAATTATGGAAGATCTTGGATTAAAATTATGGAATGCTACCACTAATATAACAAATTGGTTTTGTAATATAAAAGAAAAAAAACAACTCTTCTTTTATTCAATTCGATATTGAAGAATACTATTCATTGATATTAAGGACAATTTTTGTTACAGCATTAGAATTTGCCACTATTCATTCGGATTTATTTTATTAAATCATTCTTTTAAGGTCTGCAAAAAGCCAGTAGCCTCTGGTGGCCAGATCTGAAGAATAATGTGGATGCAGAATTAATTCGAAATGCAATGCATCTAGTTTTGTCATTGATGCTATTAACTTGTGACACGGTGCGTTGTATTGGTGAAAGATCACTTTTTCTTCTTCATTTGTGGTCGTTTTTTAGCGATTTCTTCCTTCCAATGCATGAATAATGTTATATAGTAATTGCTTTTGATGGGTCTTCCTTTCTCAAGATAATCGATGAACAAAATACCTTGCACATCTCAAAATACGGAGGCTAATATTTTGCCTGCTGATGTTTGCGTCTTTGGTCGCTTTAAACGGTTTTCACCTGCTTCTGTCCACTCAGCTGACTACCGATTTGACTCCGGAGTGAACTGGTGAATCCATGTTTATCTAGTGCCACATATTTACGCAAAAACTTCTTCTTGTTTTGTTGAAACAGTTGCAAACAGCCCTCTGAATTGTCAACGCGTTGTTGTTTTTGATTGACTGTGAGCAAACGCGGCACCCACTTTGAACACAGCTTTCTCATTGACAAATGTTCATGCAAAATGGGGAATACACTGCCTTCTGATATGTTTAACTCCTCTGCTGTTTAACGCAACTTCAATTTACGATTGGTCAAAACGAGTTTGTGAATTTTTTGCGTGCCGATTTTGGGCCACCTGAGCGTTCAGCAATATATGTATCTGGACGACCGCGTTTAAAGTCAGCATACCAATTCTTAGCAGTTTTTACCAACAGATTAGAGTCCGAATAACACTTATCAAGCCATTGCTTTCCTGGAACAGTATTTTTCCTATCAGAAAGCAATGCTTTAACAACATATAAAATTCAGATTTTTTTCATTTTGAAAATTTGCAACAGCATCTTCACTTAACTTTAATTTGTAAACTAATAATCCCATTAGGTCCAAATTTTGTCATGTACCATTTGAAAGTTACAACTTCATAAAAATCATATGGATTTTTTATTGGTGGTGCCATCTTTATTACAGGCCCGGGACTTATTGAGTGGTGTGTTAGATTGGTTTTTGCTGTTATTTAAAAAATATATATATATATTTGGAGAGGACAGTACTATTCTTGTATTTAAAGTTAATTTATGATTATTGAATCTAGATTTTCAAAGACCGTTCTTTGATCCATAGCAGAATTTAGTATCGCCGTCAGAATGTATACTAGTTTTGTAAATTATACATTCGGTCATACACTATTCGTTATGTGAACAGGTCGCGTTTTTCTGCACTAACAAATATTCTTGTAGTGTTACTGTATTTGCTAGTGAAGATACTTTTATTCTACATGTTTTTATTTAACATCTTATTGTTATGCAGCGAGATATATTTATCAAAGTTCTTGAAGTAACTATAACTAATCTTGACATTGTTTTTGTTTAGAAATTTTTTAAGTGTAGGAGAATGATTGGAATGATTGTGGATTAAAGTTAGGGAAATTTTAACGATGTTAGTTTTGACGTGATTGCTTAAAGGTAAGTTGAACCATATAATCTTACGTTTGAGTGATTTCGATATACTGTTGTCGTCTTTGCTGTTCTTAGAGTATTCTAAACTTACATTGTGTTTACTTTTAGCTAAAGTCTTAATATATTTAATTTTACTGTGAGCAAAAATAGTTTTATTATTACTGTTAGAAGATAATCTAATTTAGACAGATTTATGAATATTGACTCGTATTCTATGATGATGGTTAGAATCTTTGTGGACGTGTTTGTGATTGCAAGAATCTTTAGCATATGGTTTACATATTCCATTATTTAGGTTGAAAGTTACATTGAGGAAGTTGATCACTTTAGCGTTGGCGGTGGTAGTGATTTTGAGTTTGTGATCTTTAAAAAACTTTATCAGATTCTTCCTTAGTCGGTCAGTTTGTTGCGGGTTTGTATTTCTCAAAAGAATTAATCTGTCGTCTCTGTATAACCAGGTAATTTTTTTTATTTCAAAGAGATACCTTAGTCTCCATAATCACAAAAAGCAGACCAATTCACAGGTCTGTGCCGAATTAAACGCACCCATAGCAATGCAGAAATATGGATTGTTTATTTTAATCCACAGGCAGCCGTCGTGAATTAGTATAGTTTTTGTGCTTGAATGATAATATTTAAGACTTGGTCGCTAATTGAGCAGCAATTTTTGGCTAATTTTAAAGCGGCAGTTAATAGATTTACAATGATAAATGGGTAAAAATCGCAGAGAGAGAAAGAGAGAGAGAAAAAGAGACAGAGAGAGACAGAGAGAAAACACCTACCTACTGAGATTATCTTTGTGTGAAAATATTCTGGCCGGAATTATCTGCTAACTACCACCGGAAATTTAGCGATAGCAACTTTTCTGAAATCCCCAAAACTTGCCTAATCTCTGGGGTGCATTTTTGAAGTGATGTTTTTCTTTTCAGATTTCTCTGTGAAAGCGATCCTTGTACCGCCCACTAATATATAGCCATGACTGCCATTTATTATTATTATTATTATTGAAACAAGAAGGATATTAAATAAGTTTATGGTCTTTGAGGTGATTCAGACATTGGCTTCAGGAGTATCGATAATAATAATACGAATTTTGCGTCTAATCTTTAATTAACTGGAAAATGAATGGACACTCTCTGGGGATGACAGATACAAATCGAAGCCACGAAGAAAACAACTGGTATTTCTCCAAACGTTATGAAGAAAAAGGAATCAAATAGTATTTTTCTGCCTGTTTGCAATGTATAAAACCTAAGGTTAGCTTAGGTAAAAGAAGGGGTTGAGATGGATTGGTTTTATTTGGGTTAAGCTAGGGGAAAGAATTTAAGAGTGAGCTCTCTATTGGATCAATTTTAATATTTTAACGATATTACTAGGATCATCCTAGATTATTTACCAACCTTATATCGGATTATACTAATCCTTCGTGGATTTTTTACCGCCCACACACATACACACACACACACACACACACACACACACACACACACACACACACACATATATATATATATATATATATATATATATATATATATATATCCTTTGTACAATAAAGATGGAAGCTGATGATGGTTCGCCTGAAATAGGCCTATAATTCCGATTTACCATAAAATAACGTGTTTGTCTTAATTTTGCTTATATATATATATTAGTAGTATAGCACGGCGTTTCTCGGGTGTAATGAAAGCTTTAAAACTAATCAATGGTCCTGATCGTTGGCACGAAAGACTAAAAAGCAATAGTTGTTGTTTCCAGTTAAAGCGAAACCGTAGACTGAAAGAAAAATGAATGGATGTAAGTCAAATTTTGATTTCCTGGTATCGATATCAAATAAGTTTTTTTTGTCGTAAACTGAATTTTGAAAGCTAAATAAGTTCTCTGAGTAAATGGTATCATGGCTGAGACTAAGAACTACAATCATACCTACTTAGAGCCAAATCCGAAGCAAAAACTAAAATAAAAGGGCTGAAAAAAATACAGACACACAGGCAGATAAACAGAAACACACACAAACATCTTGCCCTTTATATATATATTATCGATTTTCTGCACTATTGTAAAAACTGCAACCTTGAAAGTTCTGAATATCGTTTCTTATGTCTTTGTCTATGAGTGTATCAAATTCGATTAAAATCAGACCACTCCTTCTATCACCCTATTTTTTCGATTATCGATTTTCGATATTTATCGGGAGAAAACCTAGCCAAGAACACTCGCAGACGCTTATAATACAACTACGCAAATTTTCAAGAAAATCGGTTCAGCCGTTTCGGAGTCTATAGGTAACGGACACACACATACACACACACATACACACACAGACAAAATTCCATTTATAAATAAGTTTATATATATATATATTTAGAGAGAGAGAAAGAAAGACAGTAATATTTATTTTTCATTTCATTTTTACAGATCTTGGCATGTGTCTAAAAATGTTGAAACCTTATAAAAGAACAAGTTATTATAAAGTTCGACATACGTCATACGATATTTAAAACCGGATTCTTATTAGATATTCTACAAAAACTTCGTTAGAAACAAAAAAAATACCTTTGAACTACTATGTAATATCAATCTTTCTATATGACAGGGAATTTAAAAAAAATTTCTCACAGATGAAGAGAAAACTTGAAGCAACGGAGACAAAGTTCTACAAAAAATGCTACGAACGCCATGATCGGGGCATGTGGGTAAGGAAAACGCAGTCACAAAGTTGTACCGTTGAAATTTCTAGGAGATAAAACAATAAAAAAGCTTGGAGAATTTGACACTCACAGGGCATTAAAAGCAGCGGTGAGAGAGTAAAACAACGAACTAGGTAAATGGGTTGCAGAATAGGAGGAGGGATAGTTAGCAAACAAACATTACTTGCAGTTAAAATGGATAGGATGTTGTGAGAAGCCATGATCCACCACGTTCTAAAGTGACATGGTGCAAGAAAGAACATTGATCATAACAGAATAGCAGGAAACACCTTGTGCCAATCTTTTAGATTCATATTAGAGGATGAATCTCTTACCCGGAGTGAATTCTTAACAGGATATTTGCACTATCGTCTTCGTTAGTGTGAATTGATTGAAAATAAAAGAAAAAGAAAAATGAAAAAAATAATAAGAAACGTTTCGTTTAATGATTACTGACATTTATTTATCTATTCCCTTTGATTTTTATGATTATTTTGTCACGCAAATCAATTACATCTTAATTGTGGAGAGTTTCGTCCCCTCTGTAGTTCAATGGTCTACTTGTATGAAGTAAAATAGAGTTTAACCTGAAATATTTTTAGTATTTTTAAGTTTAATAAAAAAGAGTACTTTATTAATAATGGCAAAAAAGCGCACACCATCTTCATCTGTCAAACAAAAACTGTTTTAAACAAAAAATTAAAAATTCCTGACTTAGAAATATTGCATGCTGGAGTTACAAAAAATAAATATTTCACCTCAACGCGTCAAATAGCTTTATTTACAGATATAGTGCGTGAAGTGGTTATATAGATGGAAAAACATTACCACTTTTGGTGGATTGATTAATTTCTTCTTTACGGTTTATCAACCTTTTTCGGTTTATTTAAAGTCAAAATATATTCGGGATTATACGAATCATTGTTTGCGAGAGAATATTGCATTAAGAATATTTAGAGATAACAAGAATGAGGAGATGAATTCATGCTTTTCCCAAGGATATTTACTGTTGTATTGCTGAAGTGGATACGATACACAGAGAAGTGTACTGCGGTATTATTCAGCACCATATCCGTTGCTAAAAGGATATACACAGAACAGTACAATAGTTACAATAACAGACAAGGCAGAACTTACAACACAGAGAGAAGGCGTTTAGATCGCAATACTTCCCTAAGTAATCAATCCGAATTACTCGAATGACACTCGAATATTACACCTCGAATGCTACTATTCTTTACTTAAATAGACTATTTCAGTCATGAGCCATTTTATCATTGAGAGTGCTGCAGGGTTGTCAGCTACTCTACAACATTTACACATACATGAATGTAACAAAATTGACTGGAATTCGAACTCGGCTCTCCAGGTTTTAGGCGTTTAAAAATTACATTAAACATTTTTGAGAATAACAATTATTTTTTTCAGATGCAAATTTTAATATCTGTCTATATTTCTGTTGAGTTCCTTGCATTCACTTACGCACAAATACCCTTGAGAAAGGTATTAATCCGTCTCTTCTCTCCAGTTATGGATTAAATAATAGGACAAATTGGGTTCTATAGCCTTAGCTAGCAACCAGTCTACCGCAGAAAGCAATAGCAACCTACTGCGGGATAATCTTCTGCCCAGTCATTCGAGACATGATCGCCCAAAGCGTATATTACGTTTATGTATCACCTATGAAAATCTGATAAGGATGAAACGTCAGGAACTTGGTGATAAAATGATGACAACAGTCTGAACAATGTCAATAATGCAAAGAGGTAAGTTTTAATATTTAACCCATTGCTGAAGAAGGAAATAGATTTATGCCTTTTCCCTTGGGTAATCTTGAAACAATAAATATGTAAATTACTAAGGATACTATGATGATGAAAAAGCTGCTTATATTACCATTACCATTTATATTAACCTCAACTCTGAAGATTTGAAGAATTTAATTGATACGTTCTAAAACAATTTTTAACTGCATCGAAACAGGGATTTTACTTTTAAAAATAATTAAAAAATGCACAGTCGACCTAACAGTCAAGAGAGAGAAAAAATAACAAGTGTTGGAATTTCAGATTAAAAGTTTTGTGCGACGTCACAAATATTGAAATGTCGGATTAAAAGTTTGGTACGGTGTCACAACCATTGGAATGTTAAATTAAAAGTTTTGTGCGACGTCACAAATATTGGAATGTCAGATTAAAAGTTCGGTACGATGTCAGAAATATTAGAATTCCAGATTAAAATTTTGGTACAATGTCACAAAGATCGGAATGTCAGAATAAAAGTTTGGTACGATGTCACAACTATTGAAATGTCAGATTAAAAGTTTGGTACGATGTCACAAATATCGGAATGTCAGATTAAAAGTTTGGTACGATGTAGCAAAACTGCCGTTCGTATGATAAAACCCGGTTGAGTCGACAGAATAAAAACACACGTGTTTTGCAAAACAAAAACAAAATGATGAGTTCTTATTTTGGCAAAATAATCTGACGAAAGGGTGTGACGGCAGTTTTGTTTATGGAATGATTCCAACAATGTTTCGTTCCAGCTGAGAAACTATTATTGGAATACGAAGGATTGTCATTTAAAGACATTTTAAATAATAGACAACGCACCTGAACAATATGAATCTGTTTATTATGAAAATAGAAATGTCGAGGTTGTGTTTTTAACTCAAAATATATAACCCCATTTAATCTATTATAAAAAATCAAGATGTAGAATAAATGAATACTGAGCAACAGCTTCAATGTATGGTAATAATTCTTGTGGATTCCTGGTGGGAAACCACACAAAATAATAAATAACAAAAAGAGATGTGGAGAGAGAAAATATAAGAAATATAAGAAAATAAGAAATACAAATTGGAACACGGGTTAGTCAAATCAGAAATACTATTAGTAGAAATCAATATATATAGTATTGAAGCGAAATAGTATGTCCGGGTAATGAATCTATATCCAAACAACTCCAACTTACTCTGCGCCAATCTTACTGACCAACTAAGCAACTCTACAACTCCTTTGCAACTACTCAACTACTACAGTATTTAGTTGGCCTTCCCACTTAAGGCAACATGTGACACAAGGTCATTTTTATGTGGGTCTATTGTTCCCCAGTCGTGACTCAACCCTTCGGCGGAGCCACGACTGGGTTAGTGCTCTCCGCCCGAAAGCAGAGAGCTGACAGTGACAATGGCAGTTGCAACTACACAACTACTACTATATTTAGTTGTCCCTCCCACTACGGGCAACATGTGACACATGGTCACTTTTGAGTGGGTTTTCCGGGCTATATAGCACGGCCAAAAAATACCTGTCTATTGTTACCCAGTCGTGCTACTACACTTCGGCGGAACCACGATTGGGTTAGTGCTCTCCGCCCGAAAGCAGAGAGCTGACAGTGACAATGGCAGTTTTAACTACACAACTACTACTATATTTAGTTGTCCCTCCCACTAAGGGCAACATGTGACACATGGTCACTTTTGAGTGGGTTTTCCCGGCTATATGGCCCGGCCAAAAAATACCTGTCTATTGTTACCCAGTCGTGCTTCTACCCTTCTGCGGAACCACGACTGGGTTATTGCTCTCTACTCGGAAGCAGAGAGCGCCCTCTACCCGAAGGCACAGAGCTGACAGTGACAAAGGCAGTCGTAACGAGTTACAACTACTACATTATTTAGTTGTCCCTCCCACTAAGGGCAACATGTGACACATGGTCAGTTATAAGTGGGTTTTCGGGCTATATGGCCCGGCCAAAAAATACCTGTCTATTTTTCACCAGTCGTGCTTCTACCCTTTGGCGGAACCACGACTTGGTTAGTGCTCTCTGCTCGGAAGCAGAGAGCGCCCTGTACCCGAAGGCAGAGTGCTGACAGTGAGAAAGTAGCAGGTTTGCAACCGCTGCTCGCCGTCCTCTGTATAGACAGGATTATATGTAAACATAAGGCGAGTTCATTCTTATGTGCCAAAAAGGGGTGATCCTCAACAATAATAAAATTAGAATAATATGACTAGCGTTAGACTTTGCAAACAAAGAATTGCACTAAATAACATAAGCTACAACACTTGGCGACTTTCAACACCAGAAACAACTAAAATGGTTATGTTCAACACTGCTTTCAAGGAAACGGCTAATATTACCATTACGATTAATATCAAGATTACCGTTTATATGACTATCACTATTTATATTACCATTAATTTTACGATCATAATTTATATTACTCTTAATATTACCATTACCGTTAATGCTACGATTTCCAATAATATTACTATTACCATTCAGATTACCCATAATACTACCATTACCATTTGTATTATCATTAATATTACCATTTCCATTAATATTACAATTTATGTTACCCTTAATATCTTTACCATTTATATTGCCTTTAATATTACTATTATCATTTATATAATCATTAATATTATTTATATAACATTTAATATTATTATTAGCATTTATATTACCATTAATATTGTCATTAATATTATCATTTCCATTAATATTATCATTACCATTTATATTACCCTTGGTATTACCATTTATATTACCATTGTCATTTACATTATCCTTAACGTTACCATTATCATTTATATTACCATTAAAATTACCATTACCATTTACATTACCCTTAATATTACCATTACCATTTATATTACCATTGTTATTTACATTACCTTAATGTTACCATTATCATTTATATTACCATTAATATTACAATTTCCATTAACATTACCGTAACAGTTTATATTACCCTTAACATTACCATTTCAGTTAATATTACAATTAATATTAACATTACCATTTATATTATCATTACCATTAATAATGCCATTTATATTACCTTTAATATTAGCATCGCATGTTTTTTTTTACCTTTCCTTGAATAACAACCGTTATTCTCTATTTTCTTACACCAAGAAACTATAAGAAATGGCCAATCTTTATTTGCACTATTTACATTATTTGGACTGTTGACTTAATTTTTATTGCCATGTTCACGATGTTTCACCCGTTATACACTCCTGCCTTCTTTAGGTGTTATTTATTAGAATTTATTTAGTTTTAATAAAGCGTTCACTTTGAAATTCCAACGAATATCACACTGACCGAAACATCATGAATATGACAATAAAAATGAGGACAACAATCTGAATGGTATGAATCGTGTAAATATCTAAGAAATATAGACAGCTGGCTAATATTTCTTTCAAAACTTTGCTTTTGTAACTAGGATAATGATAATTACGTATTCTCATCGAGAAAACTAACGAAGGTGACCATTCTCATTCAGGCAAAGTTGAAACAAAACAAGAGATGATTGAAAAGTAGGATGTATTTTTTCTAGGATTACTCAAGAGAGACCACGAAATATTTCAAATATAAATTCGAGAAATATTTTTATTTAATAAAATTTCTCATATTATACTTCTCGCAATTTTTTTTTAAATAAGATTTTTCGAATATCCAGGCCGGTAAGAAAAAAGTTTAGTGTTTTATAGATAATTGAATCAGCTACTCAATTATTAGTATTCACTAAGAAACGTTTAAAATTTATATATATATATATATATATATATATATATATATATATATATATAGTCATCTGCAGACCGATCTGTTTCGCTGTATCACAGCTCATCAGTACGGTTAGACAGCCGATTGCTTTTTACCCAAGATTCGGCAATTCTACCTCTAAGCTATGGGCACTCGGTAGAAGGAGGCAGGCTCTTTAGTCTGTATATATTATCATTATACACGCCCAGTAGCTGAGAGTGTTTTAATTCATTGCTGAATGAACGATGCGTATATACTAGAGTAGCTACTGTTTTTCAAAGTCTACCATTCTTCCAGAGTGCATAATCAGGGTGTGAGAGAGTCAATAGTCATCCGCAGACAGATCTGTTTCGCTGTATCACAGCTCATCAGTACGGTTAGACGTCCGATTGCTTTTTACCCAGGATTGAAACCGGACCGAATTGGCGTCAGTCGGCGATTCTACCTCTGAGCTATGGGCACTCGGTAGAAGGAGGCAGACTTTTCAGCGTGTATATATTATCATTATACACGCCCAATAGCTAAGAGTGTTGTAATTCATTGCTGAATGAACGATATATATATTTAATCAGTCAGTCAGTCAGTCAGTCAGTCAGTCAGTCAGTCAGTCAGGTAAGTGCCATACATGATACACGCTTTGGGTAATCATATCTCGAAAGAAACATGACTGACTGATTATCCCGCAGTAGGTTGCCATTACTTTCCGCGGTAAACTGATTGCCAGCCAAGGCTCTAGAATCCAATCTGTCCTATTATTTAACCCATAACTGGAAAGAAAAGACGGATTAACACCTTTCCCAAGTGTATTTGTGCGTAAGTGAATGCAAGGAATTCAAATAGAATTCGAACTCAGCATTTATCGTTCCGAGATACAAAACAAAATAACAAGCCACAACTTGAAAGAGAAATTTACTCTATCACCTGCGATAATTGTCAGAAAGAATATATTGGAGAAACATTAAGAAGTTTAAACAAAAGGCTATATTGAATACAAAAGAGACATTTAAAAAAGCAAAACGTAAAATTCACTGGCGGTTCACCGTAAAGAAACTGATCACAATTTTGACATGCAAAATCTTAATCTAATTAAAAGAGAAAATAATTCACTAAGACAAAAATGTCTAGAAAGTTCTTTTACCGTTTGTTTATCCATAGTAAATTTACGTCCAGATTCGTACAACGTTTCACCAATCTTGTCAGATCTGTTATCACAACGTCGGAAATTTAATAACAAAAATGATAGAAACATAAAAATGACTCTAAATGAAATTGGCTAAATTATATAAGTTGAGATGGATAAATTATCGTCTAATTATTTATCTGTTATCACAATGCGGGTCATTTAATAACAAACATGATAGATACCAAAAAAAGATGAAATTGGTGCAACACAGGATAGTTTCAAGACTAGATATAATATATAATATTATATATATATTATAATATTATGTATATATTATAATATTATATATATAATATAATATTATATATATAATATAATATTATATATATATTATATTATAACCATGCGAGTAGTTTTAGAAATGAAAGGTACATGCACAGCACAACATGTATGTATATATGGTCTATTAAATAAGAGTTAAAATTGACCCCATTTTAAAATGGGATATACTAAAAAGGTGCACAAAATTTAGAGCAGGACAAACATTTTGTAAATTGTGTGGGAAGGAGAAGTTAGCCATATCTCTGTTTGAACCCACACATAGTTTATTAAATTCCAAGTCTGAGATTTTAAATAAATGTAAGCATAGAAAACATTGGCTATTAAATTAGAAATTAAGTTTTATTATTATCTTTATGAGTTGTAGGTTGTGTTTACTAGGTTCTTTTTTTTTCTTTTGTAATAAAATGTTTACCCCCTCTTTGGTGTTTGGTGTCTTCTGTTTCGATCACGTGGGTTTCTGAGTTTCTTATATCTTTTCGCCTTAATTTAACCTCTTTAGCCAACATTCCCTGAAGATCCATTTTGGTGAAACCTTGGTAGGTTCGTTGGCTCTCTAGGTTAGGTATTTACTTTGTTTGCTCTACTTGCGTATTGAGCGCTTTTTGTTTTAGGTTACTCGTCTCGGGTTTTTTTTTTTATTTTGCCTACGTACTTTGACTGATGTTCGGGTGCTTAGCTCATTCTTTTTTTATTGCCATTTTTCCTTCCACGTATATACTCGGAGGGTTTTTCGAAACGAGTATAACGACAAGTTTACATTTATATATATATATATATATATATGTATATATGTGTGTGTGTGTGTGTGTGTGTGTGTGTGTGTGTGTGTGTGTGTGTTAATTTGGCTGTCTGTCATTTAGCAGAGAAAGCAATCGGTGATTGAAATGAACGGACAGTCATCTGGAAAATTGTCATAGTGCCAACCTTTTAGATAAGACTTTAAACAACGGCCAATTATTGGTCAAGCAATTAGATGGTCATGAATTTTGAACTATATGCGACTCGTGATCAAATCCAGCAGAGAAGTCATTAAGAGGATTGATCTCTCTTTCTGGAGTTCACTCGGAATATAAATTCAGAATGATAAATGTTCATTCTACAGCAGGGCCTTAATTCATTATTCGGTGACGTTTTATCTTTTTTTTTTTTTGCTTGAGAAAACCATCCTAAAAGCCCACTCAGTACTCGAGTATATGCAATAAGTGTTTCTCATTACCAAGTTTGTTTCCTGACATATTTTGGCATTTTGAATTGGAAAATAAGAAAAATGCCCAGAAAATATTTTTAAATATTAAAGTTAAATTTATTTTCTGGAAAAAAAAGTACCGAAACAGCAAATATTTTAAATTCGACGCCGGAAAAACAAAGTATAAATTTTCCTAATTGGGTTTATTTTTGCTCTAACATTGCTAGAAAAAGAATGACTCTTTCTCTTTTACCCTCTCTAGCTATGAGTGACAACTAAGCAAAAAGAAGTAAAACGCTTAATTCCTCGAGACGGTAACAAGATTGATTGAATGATTTGTTTTTCTTTTTTTTTTTTTTGCGCAGATTATTTAGCAAGTGAAAGGAATCTGATTGAAATTAGAACTCGGTTCTACGATTAAAAATTTTGAGTACACCATCCGCACATCCAAGATAACAATACCTGGTATTCCTAGGCGGTCATCCGTCAAAATATTAATCAAGATCGATGTTTCTCATCTTCGGTGATCGTAATGTAACCTGTGTTTCAACGTGTTGTGGTTGTAACCCTTCTTCGGAAAGAAATAATTCTATCTCTTCTAAGCTCCTCTGCAGTTATGGGTTAATAAGTGACAACTAAGCGAAAAGAAGGAAAACACGTAACTCCCAAAATAGAGAAAGCAACATAATTGATTGATTGACTGACTGATTGTGGCTTATCAACCTTTTGCAGATTATTTAAATTCAGAGAATATTTTTAAATAGTAAGGTTTTTTTTTGTTTTTTGTTTTTGTTTTTTTTTTTAGATAATACAGATAAAGTTCTACTAGTTAATCTATAGCTGGGGGAAGAGGTGGGTTCATTGTTTTCCCATGGATATATACGCGTAAGTGAATGTAAGGAACCTGATTAGAATTGAAACTCGGCTCTTCCATTCTCTCTATATATACATGCGTGTAATATATATAGTCGGTTGTTGAAATTTTTCTAATAACACTATTGTATATTATTAGGCTATTAGACGAAATAGAAGCACACACACACACACACACACACACACACACATATATATATATATAACATAAATATATATATATATATATGATGCTAAGTGCTGTAATGGATAATGTCTCGGATTGAATATATATATATATATATATATATATATTAGTCATCAACATACAAAAGCCTGTTTTGCTGTATCACAGCTCATCAGTGTGACTAGACACATTCACTTGCTTATGACCAATTTGGTGTCAGTCGAAATCGCTACTCCCTAAGCCATAGGCGCATAGAATCAGAGAAGGGAAATTTTAACGTACTGTATATAAGAAGTGTATACACACGCCAGTCACTGAAAGAACCCGATTCATTTCTGAAAAGTAACGCTTATATCGCAGAAGTGGAAACTGTTTTTTAAATTTTTCTTATATATATATATATATATATATATATATATCATGTGTAGATATAATGTCTACATGGCTGTAAGTGACATTTCTTTTATCTGCAATAAGTTGTTGTCGAAGACTCTTTTCACTTGCCTATCCATACACTTACGAAAATATTTATTAAGTTAACTTTGTGTTTTAACACGTTTTGAAACATAACCCCGCCCACACGTATGAGTTTTCTAACCCTAAGTCTTAATCATCACAGTGACCTTATTATTTACCTTTTCCTTCATCCCCACGACATTTCCATCTAATAAATTAGTCATAATACAATAAGAAACGTTTCAGTAATGAACTTAATGGATTCTCAAAACGTTATTGGATCTAAATTGGCGCCAATCAAGTTAAAGACTCGCCGTTCGCGTGAAAAGATAAGAGATTTTTAATGAAGTAATTTGAAGACTTAAAACTTAAAAAAAACTTCTCTTCTTTTCTTTCTTTCAATCGCCCTTCTTGTCATTTCTTCACAGAAATAATTCCTTCTTTTCCCGGATTTTCTTTCTTTCTATCCATCTTTCTTGATTTCTTATTTTCTTGTAAATGTAGAAAAAATGTCAGTTGCATTGAAGGAGTGATGTCCGGAAGATATGGACATTTAAATGTGATAGAACCAAGAAAATATGTTGATGGTTGGTAGAGTACTTTGGTGAAATATCTAAAATCTCTGCATCTCGATATGAAAGAGTGCTACGGTTACCAGATTAGAGACGGATTAAAAGCTGATTTTTGTAAATGAGTTGAAATATTTGACGATTAAATCTATGACGTTAAATATCTTTGTGAAACAAGACGGAAAAATTTTACGCTTGATTTTGCTTAAATTCGAACCAAAATTTATTGATTTAAAATAGGAAATTTCGCAGTTTTTGTTAATGTCATGGCTGTATTGTATATAATAATTAGTTTGTATAATCTTAACCGCACCTCAATATAACGGAAGTGACATTTTTTAAACGAAAGTAAATTCATGTGTCAGTCATTAATGAGGCACTAATTATTTCCTCAATATACAAAATATAAGAAAGACTAAAGAAAACATTATTAAAATAGATGAAGTTTTATATTTTTAATTAGTTTTATTCCTGTTTAAACTGATTGTTGCTATCTCTTAATTCAAGTTCCTATGTTTATTTGTTTAAGTCGCAACGGTAATGATTACACCTTTTCTCAAAACATTATTTACGCAAAATGTCTCTTGATAGATGGACTTTAAACCGACTACTCGTCCCAAATGACATCTTACATCAAATCCATTGTGTTCTATTTGAAATTCAATTTTTATAAGCGGTGCTAAGCGGTGAAAACGACAAACGAGGAAGGCACTATGATTAATGGATTAATATCTTTTCTAAGCTCCTATTATTAAAGTCTGTCTTTTGTTCGAATTATCGTCACATCTGATTCTGTAAAGATAATGAAAGGTTGTAAAAGAGCAATTGCTGAAGAGAACCATGTGAGAGCCATGTTCGCCCACCTCCTGAAAAGACATGGAACCCACATACACTCCTGATCAAAAATTTAAGACCACTTAAAAATCTTCAAAAAGAATTTTATTTTTTACAGATAGATTTTAAACTTCTACCACATAAGGTTACCAATACTACAATCTAAAAGTTTATGAAAACAAAAAGCTACATTCCAAACATTTTATTTAGAAATTTACATTTTTATAAAATGAGGCGATTTACGCATGATCAAAATTATAAGACCAGGGGTATAAATTGTTAGATCTATGGTAATTCCAATGTTTTTAGTTCAGTTAGAGATTAGCAGTCACTGCGTAAAGGTGTTACCATGCCTAAAGCAAGCAAATTTACCAAAGTTGAGCGTTCTCGAATTCTAAAATTCCATAAGTAAGGTTTGTCACAGCGGGCGATCGCAGCTAAGGTAAATCGCAGTAAAACTGTGATTTGCAACTTTCTAAAGAACAGTGAGAATTATGGAAAAGCGAAATCCTCTCGTAGGTCCCAAAAAATTTCTCCTGCATTGAGTAAGGGAATAAGACGGGTTGTTATGAAAGAAGGGGGACTTTCTTCTAGTCAAATTAAGGCAGTCACAGATGCTGATTGCAGTCCCGTAACCATTAGACGACACTTACGACAAAAAGGCATGGTAAATAAAAAGCGTAAACAAATTCCTCGGCTGCTTGCACGTCACAAGGTGAACCGCTTAAAGTTTAGTTGTGAATACCAAACATGGGACGTTGGGAAGTGGAAGAAAATCCTGTTTTCTGATGAGAAAAAATTCAATCTAAATGGCTTCCAACGATATTGGCATAACAAAAACATGCCTCCTGAAATTTTCTCCACACGTCATAGTGTTGGAGGGTCCCTAATGGTATGGGGTGCCTTTTCTTACAGAGGGACGATGGAGCTCCAGGTGATGCAGGGTTGTCAAACAGTGGCTGGTTGTTAGCATGCTACAAAAAGCATCATTGATGATGGAGGGCCATCGTTTGTGTGTGGATGGATGGTTATTCCAACAGAATAATGCTGCAATCCACGCTGCAAGACGGACCTTGACCTTTCTACAAGAAAATGGGATCCATCTCTTGGGACATCCTGCATGCTCACCAGACTTGAACCCAATAGAAAATGTTTGAGGATGGATGACAAGTGATGTTTATCGAAATGGCAAACAATATTCAACAAAAAATGAACTTTGTGAAGCTATCTTCAGAAGCTGGAGCAACATCCCCCGCACCTTAATGGAAACGCTTATTTCTAGCATGCCCGACAGAAGTTTTGAAGTGATCAAAAGCAGTGAAGGTAGAACTCATTTTTAAATTGGGTTGTTGAATGTTTTCATACACTTTTCATACACTTTTTGTACAATTTCGTAGAATTTTTGCCTCTGGTCTTATAATTTTGATCATGTGTAAATAGCCTCATTTTATAAAAATGTAAATTTCTAAACAAAATGTTTGGAATATAGCTTTTTGTTTCCATAACCTTTTAGATTGTAGTATTGGTAACCTTAAGTGGTAGGAGTTTAAAATCTATCCATAAAAAAAAAATATCTCTTTTTAAAGATTTTTAAGTGGTCTTAAAATTTTGATCAGGAGTGTATATACAGAGAGGATCACATTATTTTGGTTGGTCACGCAGTCTTCCGATGAATGTTTTGGAGTTTGGGATAAAACTCAAAAGCATCCAGAAAAACCGGGCGTGTTTTATCTTGACAGGATTTAGATTAGACTCCCAAATCGAATATTGCGTCATATCTAGACTGGAGATCTTCAGTCCTTACATTCCAGCTATGATAGAGTTCAAAATCGTCTGCACAGTCATGTAGAAATTACTTATTTTCCACCCTACATCCTATTTCCCCATAGACTCAAAGTTCCAAGCCTCTCGTTATTACCATGGCAGATGTTCAGGTGAGATCCACTTTTTAGTTCTACCGGTTAAAACCTTTACCGCTAGGACACCCCATATTTCTACTACGGAGTTAAATCACCCTCATCGACTCCTATAAAATGTGTGAGACATAATGGAATAGACACATACGTGGTTGCTTCCCTGCACTCTTCAACTTTGACCTTTCCAAGTCAGAAATCAATCGGTTTCTTAAATTCAAACTCTTTTATCCATAAATTAAAAGTCAATCATTATCTATCCACCTTATCCTAATAAATTCCACTTCTTACCATCTCCACTTTCATTTATAAATAAAAACAATCATTATATATCCTCCTTATCCTCATAATTTTCACTTCCTACCACCTCTCCTTTCATTTGTATCACACACCTCATTATTTATAACCATTTTAACAATAACCCTCTACACTACAATCATAAACTCTTCATGTCATGGGTCAATCCTTATTTATCCTCCTTATCCTCATAACCTTTAGTTCCTAAACACCTTCTCTTTCATTCATATCACACACCTCATTCATTATAACCATTTTAACAGTAACCATCTATATTACAATCTTAACCTCTTCAAATCAAGGGTCAATCCTTATCTAACCTCCTTATCCTCATAATCTTCACTTCCTACCACCTCCTTCTTTATTTTATATCACGCATCTAATTCATCATTATCCTGGTATCTCTACTTTGAAAGGCTTTGGGCCATATTCGAAATTTAAAAAATAAATCTGATT
Organism: Ascarosepion bandense; assembly: GCA_037127315.1. Taxonomy (NCBI): domain Eukaryota; kingdom Metazoa; phylum Mollusca; class Cephalopoda; order Sepiida; family Sepiidae; genus Ascarosepion; species Ascarosepion bandense. The sequence continues at coordinate 1,317,854 of JBBBDQ010000788.1, read as the reverse complement.
CTTAGTTAAGGCCACTCCGAAGTTAAGCATATGAACTGATATACCTGGCTTTTCTGCGCGTGTTGCCAAAAATACGAGGACAAATTTAGGGTTTTGTTTGATTGAATTTATTATTACGGTTTATCAACACTATTTAGAGTTGAAACATTTTTGAGATTGTAAAAAAATATTTTTTGCGAGTGAATATTGTATTAACAATCTTGAGAGAATAACCATGATTTTTCCATTTAGAAGCGTTGTTATTTAACCAAGAGATGGAGGAGAAGATGGATTTATACCTTTCCCAATGGTACTTGCTCGGAAGTAGTCTAGAGTATACGATAAACTGATTGGGAGTTTGGAAGTTTTGAGAAGCGTGTAACCCCCTCTGACCCTCTGCTGTAACCAGGTTCGTCTTAACCCGGAGTGGTAGCACCTGTTAGGGGCCCACCTATGGTCAAATAGCAAACCGCCAAACAAAAACAAAACCTTATAAAAATATAAAAAATACATTTTTATTGTAAACTTACCAACAAGACATATTTACAATAAAATGACCAACAATAGATTTTATCTGTAGTTGTAGCTATAAAAGTATGTTCAAAATATTTAGATTTCGGCATTAAATAAATAAACCCATGTAGGTGTTGATACGCCGGAAAATGAAATCAAGCAACCAAGCAACTAACATGAAAGAACTCTTTCATGACGTTAATTCGTATAACATCCTGCAAATAAAGGAGGTAAATAAATACTTATTAAACGGTATTTACATTATCCAGACGATTGTCCTCATCTTTGTTGCCATTTGTACGACATTTAATAATAGATCATTCTATTTGTCTATATTTCTGAGATGAGTTAGTATTTACAGTATTTACATTATTCGGACTATTGTCCTCATCTTTGTTGCCATTTGATCAACATTTAATAATAGATCATTCTATTTGTCTATATTTCTGAGATGCGGTAGTATTTACAGTATGTACATTATTCGGACTATTGTCCTCATCTTTGTTGCCATTTGTACAACATTTAATAATAGATCATTCTATTTGTCTATATTTCTGAGATGCGGTAGTATTTATACTATTTACATTATTCGGACTATTGTCCTCATCTTTGTTACCATTTGTACGACGTTTAATAATAGATCATTCTATTTGTCTATATTTCTGAGATGCGGTAGTATTTACACTATTTACATTATTCGGTCTATTGTCCTCATCTTTGTTGCCATTAATTATTACACGGTACATTTATTTATTTTCATCCACCGGCCTAAATTTTCGAGAAATGTTAATATTACATATGACATGCGTAGTTCAGTAGGGCTTAAACCTGCGTCCGTTTGAGCAAAGGGAAAACCATTATAAGATCCGATATGATGCCTTAACCGACTCAGCCATCGAGCAACATCGCCTGTTGTTCTTCGAACAATGCTTTTCAACGAAATAATCTCTTTCTAATTTCCTCAAAATCCATACATACAAACATTCTTGTATCCTTACATAAATATATATTTTAATCTTATTCGGTAATATTTCGACTTTATATAACCTGTAAAAAGGTAATTATAAAACACAAATCAATCAATTAATCACTCTTATTTGGTAGGCGTTGTAATATCGTTATCATCGTATATTCAGCGGAAGAAGCAAATAAGTATTAACTGCAGATGATGAAAATTTCCGTCCTTGGAGGTTATATGACTCAACTGCGAAGGAGAAAATATAATCGACCGGAAATTGACCTCCGCGTGTCGATTTTGCTTTCTCTGTCGATAATTGTCACACAACCCGTGCATCTAAACATTTCGGCAATAGGCTAAGGATTAGCTGGTGAGTCTGATTCTCAATGAGTGATATAGCTGATATAGTTATATAATTATAGCTTTGTAGCAAACGACAATTTCATCACATAAGTATATGGTCTAAGACTCTTCTTATAAAGACAGGCAGAAGTCGGCAAAACGTTTACAGAAAGGAAGATTGACTCTCTAACAATATTCTCTGGCACCAACTGCCCTTGTGTACGTCCTGTGATGTCCCTAGGCACTGGCAATCTATCCATCAAACAGCATCTCACAATGAATTTGAAAGAAAGAGTAAGAACATGTCTTGGTGTCTGCCTATTCAAGTGAGCTGTTTGTACACATTTTAAAATAATTTAAATTAAATTTTATATAAGTTAACGATATAAATAATATACAGTGCAACACAAAAATAAATGAACCCTTAAGGGGAATATTTTAACTTTTTTCCCAAATAATCAACAAACATTTATTAAACTATATATTCATTAAAAAGAAAACCTTTAACTTTATTTTCAAAATTTTGAATTACTATCTTTATTCAAGTGTAATAATCTTTTTAAGTAGTTGTAATTCGTTTAATAAAGTTCTTTTTGTAATGGATCGGTCAGTTAAGTGCCATACGTGATACACGCTTTGGGTAATCATGTCCCGAATGAAACATGACTGACTGGGGAGAAGATTATCCCGCAGTAGGTTGCTATTGCTTTCTGCGGTAGACTGGTTGCTAGCTAAGGCTATAGAACCCAATTTGTCCTATTATTTAATCCATAACTGGAGAGAAGAGACGGATTAATACCTTTCCCAAGGGTATTTGTGCGTAAGTAAATGCAAAGAGTTCCACTGAAGTTCGAACTCGGCTCCCCGATTTGTCGTTCCCAGTCGATATCCATTGCACCACAACGCACATCTATATATACTTTAAATTAGCCTGACGATTGATCTTAAGCATGAAACAGACGGACAGTTCTAGGCGTTAACCTAAATGGCTACTTTTATATTGACAAACACTTTAATTCTAATTTTGAGACCTTTAACCCCCAAATATAGCATACTTTAACAATATATATATATTTTTTATCATATTTTAAATTCTATATAATTTCGCTATTCAGGTCAATGGTAAATAGTATGAGTGTTTATCCTTTATTGCTCGTTTGCTCGTAAAAGAAAAAGGACAAAACATGACAAAGATATTGAAAGAGAGAAGGAAAATAGAGAAAGACAGGATAAAAGACGGAAAGAAATTGAGATAGATAGATAGATAGATAGATAGATAGATAGATAGATCGGAAGTGAGAGAGAGATATAGGGAAATGGGGAGAGAAGATGGGGAGAGGAGAGTAAGGGATAGAAATAAGTAGAGTGAGAGGGAGAACGATAGAAAGATAGAGAAGGAGAAATAGAGAGGGAGAGAGTGAAGAAAAGAGAGGGAGATACTGAGAGATATGGAGATAGAGGGAGAGGGAGAGAAAGAAAGAGCAATATATATATATAAAGAGAGAGAGAGAAAGAGAGTGAGTGAGAGAGAGTTTTGGAAGAAAGTGCGATCGAAAGAATTCGCTTCTTGTCCATACGGGCAAAACGAGACCAAAAAAAAAAACAAAAACAAACAAAACAAAACAAAACAAAAAACTGAAAGAGATAAGAAAAATAAAGAAAGAAAGTATAAAAGATGGACAGAAGTAAAGATAGAGATAATAATATAGTGAGAGAGAGAGGGGTATAGTTAGAGAAAGGGAGGAAGAGAGAGGGAAATAGAAGGAGAGAGAGAAATAAATAGAGAGTGAAGGAGAGATAGATATATAGAGAGAACAATAGAGAGAGAGGTATAGAGCGGGAAGTAGATAGAAAGAGAGATAGATAGATAGATAGAGAGAGAGAGAGAGAGAGAGAGTGATATTTGCTTCTCATCTAAACGAGAGATTTTAAAGTAGGGAACGAAATGTCGATGAAGAGATGAACAGCTCGAGAGAGAAAAAAAAGAGAATATCCTGTTTTATTTATTAATTTATTTATTCTTAAAATTAACACTTTTTGAAAAATGAAATTTTCAAATGGCAGGGGACAATTTGAAAAAAATATGTGAAAATATTCGTTCCCCCGCCGGTATTAAATCCTTATTTTTTTTTTTTTTTGTTTAATTATTTTTTGTTTGTTTTTTTCCTTCTTTCTTTGAGCATTTTAACGTTGCCCGGGTGTGTTTCATGTTAATCTCTTTACTTCAAGGAAGAAACTTATTTGTAAAAGTATAGCTTAGTTGTTGCAACAGAGGGCTACCGGCTTACTTTCACTTAACATCAACGTTTTATCATCTATTAAGGTAAGTTTAATCTGGGAAAAGGCATTAGATTTGTCACCACGCAGTGCGGATCAAAATTACTACGCAGCAAATCAGGTTAGCTGTCTAATCAAGAAGACACGCTGAGGTTCTGAAAATTGTGCTGATGAGAGTCACCAGTATGGTCTTAGATATCACCTGAAGTGTCTTATGTTTCAATATTTTAAGCGTTGGGTCAAGGCATGGAAGTCTTCTTCTTCTATGTGACCTGTCCTTTCAGGACGTAGGCGATCATGGCTTTCCACGCCTCTCTATTCCTGGGGGTTCTTAGCACGCTTTCTTCTGTTACACCACGCAAACACCTTTCTGTTATCCACCTGATCAGGCCCTTCAAATCTGTTATCCGCTGCTTTCCTCTGTCTCTTTTTCCCGCTATCTGGCCTGTTAGAATCAGGTTTTCCAATCTCTCCTTCCTCATTGCATATCCCAGGAACTTTAGTTGTCTCTTCCTGATGCTCAACATTAATTTCCTTTTCGTTTCCATCCTTTCCAACACCTCATCATTGGTCACATGATCGATCCATGATATCCGCAGCATCATTCTGTAGAACCACTTTTCAGTTGCTTCAAGATTTTTCTTAATCTTTGATGATATTGTCCAGTATTCACTGCCACATTGAAGAACTGACATCACATAGGAATCTTTGTTTCTAGTGAAAGTTTCCTGTATCTTAATACTTTACTCAGCTTCTGGAACGCTTCTTTCGCCATTCCAATTCGCCTTCGAATCTCTGTGTCACACTTTCGGTCTTCTGTTAGAACACTCCCCAGGTATTTAAATTTTTGTACCTGCTTGATTTTAGTATGCCTCACCTGTATTTGGCATTTTGGGCTGCCCTTTTTGCTGATGACCATGCATTCAGTTTTCTTACAGTTTATTTGTAGTCCTTTTTTGTCACTCTCCTCAGCTACCTTCTCTAGGAGGTCTTGTAGTTTCCTTTCCATGTCTGCAATCAGCACTGTACCATTTGCGTACCTTATGTTGTTCAAATTTTGGCCTCTGATGACAAATCCTGGCATAACATCTAGGGTCCTCAGAATAGTCTCGCTGTAAAAGTTGAATAGATAAGGTATGGAAGTACTAAGCTTAATTTGTGTAATAAATGGGGGAAACGGTATGGTAGAGTCCGATCAATAACTAGATGGGTCACCAGGAATACCAGGTGCTAACTAGATGGGTCACCAGGAATACTAGTGCTAACTAGATGGGTCACCAGGAATACCAGGTGCTATAACCTTAGATGTGCGAGTGGTGTAATGAATAACGGCTTGGAATTAGAAATCGGAGAGCCGAGTTCAAATTCCAGTTGGATTCGTTATATTCACTGACCATGAGGATAGTTCAAACCAAGGTTTTCTTCTCCTAACTATGGGTTAATTTGTCGTTGTGGTGCAGTGGATATCGACTCGGAACGACAAATCGGGGAGCCGAGTTCGAATTCCAGTTGAATTCCTTGCATTCACTTACGCGCAAATACCCTTGAGAAAGGTATTAATCCGTCCCTTCCCTCCAGTTATGGGTTAAATAATATGATAAATTAGGGTCTATAGCCTTGGTTGGCAACTAGTCTACTGCAGAAAGCAATGGCAATCTACTGCGGGATAATTTTCTGCCCAGTGAGTCATGTCTCTTTTGAGACATGATCGCTCAAAATCGTGTATTACGTATGGCACTTAACTGACTGACTGAATTTAATAGTTAAAAACATGATTAAGGCTTCTACTGGGCATAAAGTGAGGGATCAGTTTTTTATTGTTATGAAGTAATAAACTGATCCCCACTAATTACTACTTAATAATATAATACGTCTCTTCCCCCACTAGCTTTGAGTCAAATAACCGGACAGATTGGGTTCTATGGACTTGACTGGTAACCAGTCTATCGCAGAAAGCAATGGTAACCTATTGTAGGATAATCTTCTATCCAGTCAGTCATGTCTCTTTCGAGACATGATCACCCAAAGCGTGTATCATGTATGACACTTAACTGACTGATATCTAGAAAAACCATTATTTCCAAAATATTACAATCTAAAAATATTTTTTGGTTTTAAATCACTTGTAAAGGGTCGATAAACCGTAAAAAACAAAATAAATAAATCAAATTCAGATTAATAGAGTTTTTCATTGATCGGATATAAAATAGGAAAAGAAGTGGAGAAATAAAAGAAACACCGGTTCAATTTACATCGAAACGTTAAACGCAGAAACTCTCAGGCTTTAAATTTAAATTTAGACGTTTCATGTTTATCTCTGTATTAACGTTTATCGCTTTGTCTTTATGTTTTTTCTTACCTTAATGTAAATTTACAGTAGAGGATTCCGAATGTGATAATTCAGGCTCTTAGGTGTTTAAAATCCGCTATGACATGATTGCTTATTGCTCTGGATTCTTTCCCGCATTAAGTCTTATCGTTGTATGGGTCACTTTCTAAAATTCAGAATAGAATAAATCTGAAAGGAAAACAAAATACAGATAAGTACCTCGACTTTGCCAAGGAGCTGAGAAAACAGGAAAAGATGAATGTGGCAATTGTGACAATTGTTATCAGAATGGTACCAGTGAGTCTAGGAATTGAAGGAAATACAAGTTAGAAAAGTCTGGATAATCCACATGACAACAATACTTCAAATAGTTGGTATATTCAGAAGAGGAGACTTGATGCCATTTAATTCCCAAATATAAGTGACCTTTAACTTCCAGTATGAACAAACATGAGTAAACAATAACAAAAACGTAACAATAAAAGTATTATGCCAAAATATGCAAATAATATATAAAGAAGCTTGTAGAAAAAAGTAACAACAAAAAACTATTATTTTCATTTGTTTCTACATCCAAATAAGCTTAAAATAACTAAAATTTATTTAGTCGAGTTATAAATAGTTTCAGTCTTGGAGAAAGAGTTGCAATTGCGAACGTATCATTATAACTAACCATTTCTTAAATATTGTCGGCTTCATCTCGTATCCAAGAGTTTCGTTTCTTCTTTGCTAATCGTTTCCTTTATGATGATGGCGTTGATGACTAAATTTTCTACCAACATGCAGGTTCAGGATATAGAAGCTTTCAGTTTTACCAAAACTTTCTCCCGTCATCCATTCCCTATCGCCGTTTCGATTTGCAAGATTTGAGTGTAAGTGAAGGAAAATCAGTGTAGAAAGAAGTGCCAATGGCGTGAATTTGTTTAAGGAGGACCTCAACTTGCCAGACATTGACCCACGCACTTGATTTCATGACCTTCTTTTCGCCACATATAGAATGAGACGTGCAGAATCAGTTATAAAACTGCAACAGACTTTATTAAACAAACAATTCCTTATCGTGTTCCTGTTGAGCTACGTCGCTGATGTACGTCGTCGGCCTTATCTCGTATCCAAGAGTTTCATTTCTTCTTTGCTAATTTCTTCCTTTATGGTGATGGTGTAGATGACTAACTAGGCGAATTCTTGTATGGAAGAACCGATGGTATTGACTACATGGTAATGTTGGTAGAGGATGAGGTCCATTCTGTCGACCCTTTCACTTTTGTTGTTTAACTTCTGCTTGTCATCTTCTGGTGGTTTCGAAGTTTTTGGTTCCGATAGTGATGGAACACCACCAGTAAGTAGGGGTTATTGAGTATGGAAGAACAAGAAAAATAAGTAAGGAAGCGATAAGAGTAGAAAAGTAATCAAGACACTGGATAGCGATTGAAATCGCATTCATATTTTTAAAGATCAATGTTGGCTAGAAAGCAAGAAAATTGAAAAGAGTTCCACAAACAAAAGAAGAAACTGCTAACATAGAACTTACGATTGCATCTAGCCAATTCAACAGTAAACTGATGAGACCTTGCCGCCAATCTAGTACTGCGCTTAAATTCATAAAATATAGGTACCATACGGAAAAGTTCGCCCCAACAATTACAATGAAAGTCCGATTCATGGAAAAGGCGCAGGGATGCTACATTACGGCGGTAGGGAAGTGCTTCTAAGAGAGCAAACCCCGTGGTTTTTTCTTCTGAAGTGGGCTCAGTGAATAAAACTTGAAGTGGATACCGTCACGCTTCCATTCTTGCGACATGCCCTGACCATCGAACGCGGTGTTTCATGATCAACGATTCGGTGTTTCAACTGTTGGATCTTTTCAGGATTTTAGTGTTGGTTCCATAATATTTCCACTTAATGTTCAAGGTTGAATGAAGCTTTTGTTAGTGAAAGCCTTCTAATTTCTGGACATCACGACGATATAGAGCCCAGATTTCACAATCATATAACAAATTTGGAATGATAACAGCATTATAAACCATAATTTTTGTTAAGTTTTGATATTTGTTGTTAAACACGCGTTTAATTAGCTTTCTAAATGGCCATGTGCAGCTCTAATTAAATATAACAATTGATGAAAAATAGCTTATATACAATAATGTTCAACGTAAAAGACAATGGATTGACAAGGATAAATCTCCACTACCGATACCAAAAGCTAAGCCCTACTGAAGAAAAATCCATGCGTCTGGTGTAATCGTTGAGGTATTATTCATTTCGAATTTTTTTAAAGCAATGGAATACTAAATGCACATTTATATGTTCAGCAGTTGCAATGTGGCCACAAAAGTTTGGTTGGAAATGTTGCTCTCTTCCATGACAGCGCAAAATTATACAAGAAAGAAATTTTATAAGTCTCTCCAATCCCCTCTCTCACACACACCTACACACGAGCGCCACATTCATCTGATTTTTTGCCAGCCGATTATTACCTTTTTCAATTTCTAAAAGACTCTTAAATGGGGAAAACCTTCTGTAAATGTTGGTTGGTTAGTTGTTTTATGGCATATCAACCTCGGCGGGTCATTTATTGCCAACTAAATTTTATCTATTTATTGCTGGTAATACTTTTTCTTTCAACAATTTATTGTTGTGTTTTATATAAGTTTTTGTGTCTAGTAATAATTTTTCTTTTCGAGTACTAAGATTCATTGGGGATTTGTTTTTAAAGGCAGGGTCCCCAAGTCCTACTCTGTTATTCAACCCATAACTGGAGGGAAGGGACGGATTAATGCCTTTCCTAAGTTTACCAGTGCTTAAGTGAATGCAGGGTATTCAACTGGAATTCGAACTCGGCTCATCGATTTCTCTTTCCGAGCCGATATCCACTGCACCACAACGCACATCCGTCACTAACCGCTTACAGCACCTAGCATTCCCAAGCGGTCACCCATCTAAGTACTGACCAGGTTCAACGTTGCTTAACTTCGGTGATCGAGCGAGAACCGGTGTATTCAACGTGATATGGCCGTAAGCTTTCTGTAAAGGAAACCTGATTAAAAATTCCTTCTCACCAAAACCTGTGTAATTTTGCTCAACATGTGTCAAAGAACTGCCCGATAAGTGACAACAAGTCGTTGCAAATAATGATAAACCTATAATCAAATACAATGTAAGTGTACTTTATATTAAACGAATAATTCTGATAACAAAAATCGATATTATTGATAACTCGACCTATTATTTAATTTCGAAAACATTAAACTTCAAAGAAAAGCGATACCTAAGGTTTGAAATTAATTTAAAAAAATGAAAAATCGTTCTTGAAGTATTTATTTTAGTTTTAAGTTTAAGCTAATAGTTTAACTTTAATATTTTTAATAAATAAAATACTTTGTTGTATTTCAAAAGGAATTTAAATTCATTAGAATAACTATTTTTTAACAACTAACAATGGCTGATTTTATCCATTTCGGTCATATTTACATTTATCTCAGCACAGTGTAATTAGCTTTACTAAAAAAAAAATTAAAAAATAAAATATAGTTTTCTGAAACTTTATTTGTTGAAGATTAGCTAATTTAAAGTTTAACTATACAAATATTACTTAATTTGAGTGTAAAATATCACAGAAAAGCATTTTTTATACGGAGATGGACGTTTTTATGTGATTTTAACAACTAACGCTTGAGAATTTTTTCGGGGTCAATTGCAGTAACAATTACTTGATGGGTATTTTTTAAACATCTTTCATAGATCCTTTTTTTAACGACTCAGTCATTATCAAAATTTAGTAAATTATTCTAAGCAATGTAATATTTTATTGAATTTTTATGTACTTTGATGGTATAGTTTTATTTGATGCTATAATTTTATTTGATGGTATAGTCTTATATGCAAAAACGATTGTTGAGAAAATGTTAGAAAATTATCAATAAATTTTAAATTTACTTTAATTTCCGCTCATATATTCTGATAAGTTTGTATATGGAAGTTAGTATTTACAAACAATCAGCACGTTTATACATACACACACAAAAAAAAAAATCAAAATTCTTTTTAAAATACTAAGGACCGCTGAACTGTAGTAAGCTATTCCATTTCTGATTAGTAAATATAGTTTTTATTTAATAACGATATCACCTAACCTTTATAAGTTAATACAGAATTTTAAAAGATTTAAAACTTTATAAATTAGTCTCATTCAAATTGAAAAAAGAATTAAAGTAATTCTTGTAAAAATTCATTATTCATCGAAAAAAAAAACAGTTTTCTTAATACAATGATGCCCACAATATATATTCATAAAAGCAACTAAGAGCTTTTCTAATTAGATAATGTCTTACTTTTATTGCATTTTTATGATACAGAGAAGTTTTGATGATTGAAATTCTCCAAGGACTCGTGCTTATAACTAATATAAACAATAAGCGCTACAAATATGAATTTCTCGAAAATTTCATGAAATTAAATAAGTGGAGGGTAACAGATGTTAATATTTTTATCAAGATTTTTTAAAAGCGAAAAATTTCTAAAATAATTTAATTCATTTGTGAATAAGTCCTGGAAATTTCAATTAACATCTGACAATTATCTGATTTTTGCGAGAATTTCCAAATTTCTGTTTTTCACCGAAAAAAGACGTTAAAATTTTCTATACTAATTGATATTTACCTGCTTACGCAAGAAAAACTTTTATCCAAAATTTTAAAGTTTCTAAAAAAGATTAAAAAATATAATTTAATAATAAAAAATATTTTGGTCATTTTTCTTAATAATAACAAAGATTAAGACGATAAAAGTTTGGGGCATTTTTTCATCGTGGTATCTTTTTTTTCCTTTTTTGTAGCGAATCTTTGGAGGCACCTAATTTAATGTAATTCTTTTTCCAGCAACAAATTAATATTAACCCGACCCCAAGTACTGGATGCAAGTCATTGTTTGTTTTTGTTTCTTTAATTATGAATTTCTGTTGATGTTGATGGTTACAGACGGTCTTATCGCTTAACAAAACGTAAGATATCCAAATCACTGAATCCGGGCGACGGTATATCAAATTCAGTTCTGTCACCACAGACGGCAATTTCTTGTCGATTGATGGCTACCGTCGAAAGAGGTATTACTTTACTAACAGATCGAGTATTGCAGATCTCTTTTGGGGCGGGGGGAGGTCAGACAATGTTTTGGGTAGCCACTAACACAAGGCCTTAGCCTATTTAATTTCACTTTATATTTTTTGTGAGGGTTGTGTAGTAAAGAGGGTTCGTAATGTGCTGAGGGATGTTTTAGCCATATGTCCGTGTTGGTTGCTGGCGGTGTTGGATTTCGTAGGCGTCCGGATAACTGAAAGACGAGAAAGTATTCAATGAAAACAGCGAAGAAAAGAAAAAAATATCACCGAGGCACTCTGATATGTTAGATACATTGGGTCCTTGAAGAGGATAAGTTTAGGTAATAGATGTAAGAGGGATATTAAAGCAACATTTTACGGAATAGTCGTTTAAAATTGGGAAAATAAATAAAATACATTTTAACTATGAGTCGATCGTCGTGTGTGACAACAGATTAAGTACTTCAACTCACGAATATTATATTATAAATAAAAATGAAATTTGATATATCTAAATGGGGGTTCATTTTGTTATGTAAATTAATTGTAAATTGAACCCCCAGCAGAAGCCAAATAAAATATGTTCATACGAAGTGTGATGTGCGGGTGGTGCAATGGACAGCGCATCAAAATGAGAAATTAGGCAGTTCGAATTCCAGTTCCTGTCCAGTTCGTTATAGTCACTCACTCACAAATACCCTTCGGAAAGGCATGAACTTTTCTCTTCTCCCACATCTATAAGTTAAATAATAGGATTTGCATTCTAAAAAAAAGTCTTTATTATCTCCCTAAAATTGTTAACTCAATATCCACTTGCAAAAGGAAAGAGTTGTCGTTTCATTCACTTACGCACGAATAGCCTTGGGAAAGGTACTACATCTTTTCCCCCATCCAGTAGTCAGATGAATAGCAGGACAGAATGAGTCCTATAGCCTTGGCTGGCCACCAGTCTACTGCAGAAAGTAATGGCAACCTACTGCGGGAAAATTTGCTGCTAATCAGTCATCATCGCCTAAGCGTGTATCACAGATGGCACTGACCTGAACCGAAAGTCGTAAAAATAACACAAAACAAAATAAATAAATAAATAAATCGATCAAAACATACGATGTGATTTCTTAAAATAAAAGATCTTTAAATTCTAAATTTGAAGTGCGTAATCGATTTATATATATAAACAGTTATAAGTCAGAGATAAATTAGATTTAAATTAGACCAGTAAACAGTTTATAACACAAACATGTGGGGCTGATATTTCACAAAGTGAAATATATTTTTTTTTTTTTTTTTTTTTAATCATTTCACCCCGAGCAAGGCAGAAACGCCACTGATGTGCAGGGGGTTACATAAATGTAGAAAGATTAATTAGAAAAGAGTGAGGAGTACAAGCTAGTTAGAAAGGAACAATAGAAAACTGAGAAAGCAGGTGCAATGACAGGTACATGGGCGGAGAGAAAGGGAAGGTTATACAGGGGAGGGGAGAGAGCTAGAGGCCAGTGGTTAGTAGGTGAGTATTAACTTTGCTTTTAAATTTCTGGAGGTCGTAGCCGTCAGGAAAGCAAGAATACGGGAGTGAGTTCCACAGGCGGGAAGTGCGAGAGAGGAAGCTGCTGGAGTAGAATTGTCGTCTGCGTTTGGCTAACCTGACTGTGAATGGGTGGGACCCAGTTGCCAGTCTGGTTGAACGGGTAAACACCTGTTGAGGAGGCATCAGTGACTTAAGCTCATCCGAGCAGAAGCCATGAAGGTATTTATAGAAGAGACAGAGGGAGGCCACATTTCGACGATGGGAAAGTGGCTGCAGACGAGTCGCCAGATCAGAACCTATCACATTACAGACTCTCCTTTGGAGCTTGTCGAGAACACTGAGGAGAACGGCAGGGGCACCTGACCATAAATGGCAGCAGTACTCCATGCACGGACGGATGGTTGACTTGTATATATGCAGGATGGATTCAGGTGGAAAAAACATCCTGGATCGACATAGTGACCCAATCTTCTTAGCAGTAGATTTTGCTATGGATTCAATATAGTGCTTCCATTTGAGGTCTGAGGACAGGGTAAGTCCGAGGAGGCGTAGTGTATTACTCTCCGGGAGAATCATCTGGTCCATGCTTATGGGAGGCAGAAGAGGTTGCCTGTAATGGTTGACAGACAACAGCTTGGTCTTCGAGGAATTGAAGTTGACAAGCCACTTCTTGCCCCAGTTCACCACAGAGTGTAGATCCCGCTCAAGGTCAGCAGCGAGATTTTGTCTGTCCGCCACGACAGGTTTCTTACTGGAGCGGGAGTATATTGTAGTGTCATCTGCGTAGATGCCTACTTGGGACCTGATCTCATCTGGGAGGTCGTTGATGAAAATAAGGAAGAGCGTTGGGCCCAGGATAGAGCCTTGTGGGACACCAGCATTCGTGCTGTAGGACGAAGAGGCACGCCCATTCAGAACGACCTTCATTTTGCGGTTATTTAAGAAAGATAATATATATATATATATATATATATATATATATATATATTCAAAATAGAAAAAAATTTTAAACTATACATTCATTCAAAATAGAAAAATTTAAAAAATTAAAATTGTCTAGCCATGTGTGGAAATTAAAATCAAAATATGGAAAAGACCCAGACATAATGCGGAGCATCGTAAAAACAGCCAAACATTACAACGGTGGCAAAATATGTAGACTGTGCCAAGAAGAAAAGTCAGAGATTATGCTATTCCCAAACAAAAACGAACTGTTGAATGAAAGAACGGAAATTATGACTAAGTGTAACCATACTAAGAAATACCTCTGAGGTTCATACAACCATGGATAAAAACGCCATAATTCTTTTTAATTTTTAAAATTGGGCGTTGAAAAATTCACTGCCACGTGAGCGTTAAAAAAACAAACAAACTCTGTTACATGAGCATTCTTAAAAAGAAAAACGGTAAACGGTAAAATCAGTTATTAAAAATCGCCTAAAGATATCACTCATGGTAGAAACCTAGGTCGCCTAATAACTAGTTTAGAAATGGAAAATATTCAAAAGTTCTGCAAAATAATTGTATTGAACACTTTTTAATACAAATGTGCACTGGTCTAACCCTATTATGACCAAAAACTAAATATCAAACACACACACACACACACACACACACACACACACACACACACACACACACATATATATATATATATATTCATTTGGAATTCAGTAGATTACGCAACTTCGATTTCAACATTTTGGTATCTTATATCTATATTATTTAAACTCGATATAAAATTCCTAAAGATACCGAAAGGTTGAAACTAAGGTTGCGTAATCGACTGACTTAGAAATAAAAAACATTAAAAGCTCTACATTATATAGGTATTGAACATTTCTTAATACAACTTTATACTGGTGTGATTTAATTCGGACCAATAACAGGTTATATATATATATATATATATATATATATATGAAATAAAACAAAATTTCCGAAATTTAAATCCGTTGGATAGCCATTTTTACGAGGAATTGCTCGCTTCTTCAACAACGGCTTAAAGCAAAACATTATTTATTCAAATATTAATATATTTAATCTAAATGAAATTAATTATTATTAGATTTATATTAATTATTATTTATTCAGATATTAATATATTTCATATTAATTCCATTAATATTAATAGGATCGGGTTTTTTTTGGCATTTACCTATCTGATCCTCCTTTTGGATTTAAAATATATATATAAAGATTGTCTAAAGAACATCTTGAAGAAGACGAACACGACAGTCTGACGGAGCCCAACCCTTTCCAAGATGGTTTGAATTCAGAGTTTTCTTTTTTCTAGACCAGTTGCTACCCAAGGCTATAGGACCCAGTTTGCTTTGCTATTTAGAAGAGATGGATTCATACCTTTCCCAAGGATATTAGCACGTAAGTGAATGTAATGAATTCAACTGGAATTCGAACTCAGTTCACCGATTCCGCAATCCGAAGTGCTATTCATTACTCCACCGTGCCTCCTCTTTTGCTTTTTACACTTAGTCAAATCGGGTAGATGTGTCTCTTATGTCACTAAGTGAATTTCCAGTGCTTAATAAAGATTTCAAGACATACACTACCGCCATAATTATTAGGCAACCCTAGTTTTAAAAAAAAAGATGTATTTCATACTATTTTTAATATTTATTGCCAAGTGGATAATTCTAAATGAAAATAGAATGTTTCTTTTGTTATTATTACTTTGCAAAATTTTACAAGGCAGCCAGGATACCTTTGCTTTGGCCAGCCAATAAGAAGAAGAGACTGGCATGGGAAAGTGAACACAAAAACTGGACACCAGAACAGTTCATTTGATGCACATATTATGGTGCAGTATTCAAACAGAACCATTCTATTTTCATTTACTAAAATAAATACTAAAAATAGTATGAAATACATCATCTTTTTAAAAAAAAAACTGGGGTGGCCTAATAATTATGGCCGATAGTGTACCTATTATGTACGTTTCTCTATTATCCCTGGATTCAACTATTGACTGCAGTAAAAAAACAAACAAAAAAAAACTGTTTGTCCCGTATAATGAGGCGCTGTTGCTATATATCGACTAGGATACGCTTGAGTTATGCCAACCTTTGTTATAAAACAAAGAAAACAAGGACAAATAATGATTATCACTGAATGAAAAAGAAAGAAAGAAAGAAAGAAAGAATCGTGTAGACGAGAATAAATGAAAGAAAGAAGAAGGAAAAGATCTGATTAAACTAAAGGAAAAATATGAACAAAAATGAAGACAGATAAGAGAGAGGGGGAGAGAGACGAATGTAATGATGCATTTGTTTAGGTATAGACAGAGATTGATAGCGATATTATCAAAGGAATATTCAGAACAACTACTAAAGAAAAAGGGTGCACACAAAAATGTCACTTGTGAATTCTTTCCTTACTGGATGCTCTCTTACGCTGACCTTGAGCCAAACTCGTTTTTCTTTAACAAGTATCTAGCATATTTATTTGAATTTTAAAACTCAGGACCTAAACAATTGTGATGTGATGGGGACATCCTCGTCGCCACTTTTATGTGGTAATGCTGTAACCTTGAAAAGGGACCTCGAATGAAGGTTTATTAAGGTGGGGTATCCCTTGGTGAGTACGAACATCTTCGTCACCAATTTGATCTTGATCCGATAGTGGGGCCACGAAAGAATAACTCGGACAACGGATAATAGGTGTAACATATTGTATTTAACAAGGAAAGCTTTAATTACAAGAGTGGCAGGAAGCCACGCCTACCTGGCGGGCTGCTCCCGGAACTACTGCCCTGAGAGTATAAATCTTATGGTTTAAATAATGACTGGAAGAGTCCATAAGTGTCAGTGGGTACGCATCCACAACAAATTTGTTCACTGTGTTCTCGGATTTTTTTCGTTTCGATTTCATTTTGATGACATGTCCCTTCAGGACATGGGCGTTAATGCCTCTCGCCCAGTTTCATTTTATTTATTATAGCGGAATGGCCGTGATGTCTTTGGAAAGATGGTGGAATAGTTTCCTGTTTTCTTTTCTAAGAGTTTCAATTCCCAACTGTTTTCGACAGTTTTCGATGAAGCCTAGTATACCCTGCTATTTAACCCACAGCTGGGTGGAGAAGGGGAGATATGGATTCATGCCTTTCCTAAAGGGCATTGTATAGGAAACTCAACGTAAAAGGCTCAAGATTTGTACTCAGCACGCTGATAACTGTTAGTTCTTCAATTAGTATAAAATGATTGATCGAAATTAGTGACTATATTGCTATTAGTATTCATGACCATTTACACCCCGCCACACTAGTCCTGGGTATGAGGATGAACTACATCTGGCAGCAAGATATTGGGAAATTAGAAGTTTTGTAGAGCGTGGAATCATCATAGAGCGTGGTAGCACCTGTTAGGGTCCCAATTATAGGCAAATAACGAACCCCACTGGACAAAAATAGAAACACTAGGGAAGTACAAAAATACATTTTTATAGTAAAAATGTCAGTAATACAGTTTTAGTGGAATTTGTAACAATACATTTTATAAAGAAATAACTAACAAAACATTTTTAAAGCAAAAAGACTATCAGTGTATTTTATAATAAAATTGAAGGTATGGCATACATTATCAACAAAAAAACAAAAAAAATGATAATGTCATGATTAATCTCATTTCTTGTAAGAAGAAACAAGTTTTCATTCTTCGTTTGGTTTTCTAAGATTATTTGACAAAAATTATATTGACAGCAAAAAAAAACATGAAGTTAAGTAATTATAATTTAATTATATTTATATTTATATTTTATATTATATATATATATATATCCGAGTGAATAAGGAACGAAGAAAAAACATTTTTTTACAACGTCCAAAACATTCATTTAAAACAGTGCTCGATATATAATATATAGAGCTGTGAATATTTATTCTAATTATATTTTAGAACATGTACAATTTTTTTATATATCCACTAACAAATCGTACATTTGTTTCGACATTGAAACTACAATGTCTCATCAGGTGGTGTGGACAGGAATGGAAAGACTCTTTTCTTAAATTTAGTGAGTTGTGTGTAGGATGTTGGTGGGGGTTAGTGATAACGGAATAAGTCTTGTGAATTGTCCGTTTGAATTTTGAAGAAAGTGGTGTGGGTAGTGAATATAGTTGATTAATGAGTGTCTTGGAATTTTGTAGACAGATTTAACATTAGCAGATAGGATTGTAAATTTTATGATCTTGCGACTAGAATTTATTCTTTGAATTTCTTAGAGGAGCAGAGTAGGGTGTGTAAGGAGTGGAGGGATGGGATTGGACTTACCGCTTATTTGTACAACTATAGAATATTTTTGTATTTAAGCACAGTTTTTATAATTAATCTAATTTTGTATATTTAACCTTAATTTTGGATTTAGGAAGTCGAATTTTCCTATTAAATTTTAAATTTTAAATTAGATCACAGTTTGTGGTGTGTAATAGGTAAGATTTAATGTAAGAGGTAAAGTTTAATGTTAGTATTTCAAGTAATAGATAAGTAGGTAATGGGTGCGTAATAAGTAGATTTTAATGTAGGAGGTAAGATTTAATGTTGTATTTAAGGCAATGGGTAAATAAGTAATAGGTATGTTTGTATTTAAGGCAATATGCAAAATTTAATGTGTATATTTAAGCACAGTTTTATGATTAATCTAATTTTGTATACTTAACTTAAATTTCGAATTTAGAAAATCGATTTTTTCTATAAATTTTTTTTTAATTTAAAAAAAAATTAAATTAGATCACGGTTTGTAATGTTTGTAAGAGTGTTGTTAGTACTATGAAGTTGTATCATTTTTAAAGGGTCCTAGCTCTGGCTTTTTTAGTATTTTTTAGCATGATTGTAAGGTTAGTTCTTTAATGTGCTTGCAGTTTACTGTGGTTTCATGCCTCTGGTTAAAAAGCTTGTTGCTATTCATATATTTAATGATTTCAATTTTTTCTTGAAGACAAAGGAAACATGGTTCCTTTATTGATTTAGCTGTTCTTGCTTGTTTGAGGATTTTCCATTTAACTTTAGGTGTTTTATTTTCGTCTTTTATTTTCCAAAAGTGTTTGGAGAGAGACGTCATGTTTTGTTTTTCTTTGTTATTGAAGGATGAGAGGTGATTGTAAAATCACTTGTTAAATACGTTCATGGTGTTTCCGATATAGATTTTTTCATCTTTAGGATTCTCCATGGATGAAATCGAACACATATATATCAGGGATTTTGTTAAACATTTATTGGTTATGAGGCATTGGTTTGGGTTTCTACAGTTACAGAGGTTGTTAATATGGGGCGGACTGGTATTAGTGTTAAAGTTATTTTTGTTGTGTGCTTTTAATATTTTGCTGTTATGTACTTTAATTATTTTTCCTAGATTGTTGGAGTAGCTATAGCTTAGTTTTATTGTATTTTTATTGAAGATTTTGCTTAGAGGGTTATTTTTAGGAAAGTGCTTATCTATTAGTTTAAAAAATTTATGTCCCAGCTTGAAGTTAACTGACTGATTAAAAGGAGGGTTATACCATATAATTTTCCTGTTCGTATTTTTGCTTTTAGAGCTCTTGAATTTTTCTACACAGTTAATTTTGGATGATTGATATCCGCTTTCTTTAAGGATTCTGTCGTAACTTACCTTGTGTTTATCAAATATTTCTTAATTGAAGGAGTGCGTGTTAATGCGGCGTTCTACTGATGATGGGATATGCTTGATAATGGATGGTGGGCGATTAGAATTGGGGTTTATATAGGTTGGGTTAGCATTATTTTTCATGTAAGGTTGGAAAGTGTTCGATATCAAGTCTAATGTTATGTCGAGGAAGTCAACTTGCTTGACATTATGGTTAATTACTACGTTAAGACCAAAGGATTTAAAGACTTTATGGATTAATTTTCTAGTTTTATCAGCCTTACCTCCAGTAGATTTATTTATTATCATGAGTCCATCATCTCTATAGAATCCTATATTGTTAGTGTCAATTTCTTTATTCGCCGTGAGATCGGACTATTCCTATTGTACAACCTTTTAACAACCATTTGATCTCGAAATATTAATGAATAATAAATAGGTAATACCCAACAACTTCTTTGCCTTCCTTTATTTTACTAAACGCATTGTGATAGCCTTCAAGACCTAACCATACAGTCAATATAAATCTTTTGTATTTTTCTTCCATCTTCGTTTATATATTGAACACGCACCTTCACCTCAAAATATTCACAAACCTCACAGCCTTGATAATCTCCACAGAACAGTAATAAATAATGTTGAATTAGACATTTTTAAAAAATTAATTCCTTAAAAATAACTAAAAAGATAGATACGAATAGACTAAGGTAGGTACAAATAAAATTGGTAATATTTGTACAAATGGATCGTTCGTTACCCAAAGGGAGTGACGGAAAGTTACAGAAGTTGTTTTCTTGCGCATATCTCGTTGACGAGAGACATTTATTGCTATTTTATAGTGAGATAATCCTAAGTGTTGATATTTCCTCCGCCGCTAGCGATGCAGGTGAAACGATGGTTTAACTGACGAGTTGACACGTTACTTCGATTTTGTCGTTTTCTGATTTTAAGGGTGACACGGTGCACTTCGGGAGGAAAGAGTTTTGAAATACTGAACATATTGCTACCCGACTCCCACCCTGACTTACTTCGCAACAACAACAACAAAGAAAAGTTTCGATCAAAAAATCAAAGCAAAATGTAAAATAAAAACAGGGATTATCATCTCGAAAAAAAAAACTAAAATGATACCAAGAAACTGATGACAGTGTCAAGTGTAATGCAGAAAAAATATGCAAAAGCATTTCCCTCCCTTTAGAAAAATTATTTTTAAACAGAAAATATTTATTGATAATTTTGTTCTGTTTTTGTAATGGTATCTGAAATTTGTTGATAGGATTAAGTAAAAGAAATATCTCATGATATATTTCTTAGGCTATTCATAGAAAATATTTTCAAAATACATATAAACCTTCCTAAGATAATAAAGATATCCTTTCTAAGATAATAGAGATTTAAGGTGGAAGAATTCTTTTTAGTTTTATTTCATAACTCATTGTCAAACATGATTAATCTGGAACTAGTATTTACAAACATCCTTATTTTTCATTAGATGAATCATTGTCAACCATTATTATTAATTTCAAACTAGTATTTACTTTCATTACCATTTTTTATTAGATGAAGCATTGTCAGCCATTATTATTAATTTCTGACTAGTATTTGCTTTCATCTTTGTTTTTTATTAGATGAAGCATTTTCAGCCATTATTATTTATTTTTGAGTAGCATTTACATTCATCTTTATTTTTTATTGGATGAAGCATTGCCAGCCATTATTATTAATTTTTTACTAGTATTTACTTTCATCTTCATTTTTTATTAGGGGAAGCATTGGCAACCATGATTATTCATTTTTGACTAGTATTTACTTTCATCTACATGTTTTATTAGATAAAGCATCGTCAGCCATAATTACTAGTATTTACTTTTACCTATATTTTTATTAGATGAAGCATTGTCAGCCATTATTAATAATTTTTACTAGTATTTACATTCATCTTCATTTTTTATTAGGTGAAGCATTGTCAGCCATTATTATTAATTTTTGACTATTATTTACATTCATTTTCATTTTTATTATATGGAGCTTTGTCACCCATTTTTATTAATATTTTAATAGCATTTAATTTCATCTTCATTATTTTTAAATGAAGCGATGTCAAACATTATTATTAAGTTTTTATTAGTATTTACTTTGAAGTTAATTGTTTATTAAATGGAACATTGGTAACCTTTATTATCAATTTTTTGTCTAGTATTTACTTGCATCTTCATTTTTTTAAATGAAGCATTATCAGCCACTATTATTCATTTTAGGTAGAATTTACTTTCGTTCTCATTTTTTATTGGCTGAAGCTTTGTCAATCATTATTATTCACTTTTGACTAGTATTTACTTTCGTCTTTATTGTTTATTATATATATATTTTTTGTTTACATGTTTGTTTCCTGAAATGTTTCTTTCATTTGCATAATACTTCTGTTTATTCTTTCTTTCTTTTTTTCTTTCTTTCTTTCTTTCTTTCTTTCTTTCTTTCTCGATCACATAGCAGTTTTTTTAATCTTAAATGCTTTTTTTCTTTCGTCTACATTTATTTGGTATATTTTTTGTTTATGTCCGTTAAATGTTTCTTGCACGTTTATAAAAGTTCTTTCCTTCTTTTCTTCTTTTTGGTCTCTTCCGCTCTTTTTTTCTTTTCCGTAAATATTCATTTCTCTTTCATAAACCTCCTTTCTTTCTTTTGTTTTTCTTTCTTTAAATATGTTTCAGTTGTATAAAAATCATTTGGATTTTTTCTTTATTTCTTCTTTTTTTCTTTTCTATTCCTTTCTTTAATTGTTTCTTTCACTTTTATAAATAATATTTTGTTTCATTGTTTCTTTCTTTTTTCTTTCTTCCTTTCTTTCTTTCTTTCTTTCTTTCTTTCTTTCTTTCTTCGTTTCTTTCTTCTTTTCTCTCTCTCTCTCTCTGACTCCCTCTCAGCCGTATGTTACTTTATTTTCATTAAAAGCTTTTTTCTTTTTTTACTAAATTTTTCCTTTAATTTTTCTTTCACTTTTATAAAACTTCTTTCTTTCTTTCTTTCTTTTTTTCTTTCTTTATTTATTTATTTCGCTTTCATTCATTCCTTCCATCATTATTTACTTCATGTATTTTTTTATTTCGATATTTAAAAAGCCAGTCAGTCAAGTGCCATACGTGATACACGCTTGGGCGATCATGTTTCGACTTAACAGAAGATTATCTCGCAGTAGGTTGCCATTACTTTCTGCGGTAGACTGGTTGCCAGCCAAGGATATAGAATCCAATCTGTCCTGTTATTTAACCCATAACTAGAGGGAAGAGATGGATTAATACCTTTCCAAAGGGTATTTGCTCATAATTCAACTGGAATTCGAACTCCGCTCTCGATTTCTCGTTCCGAGCCAATATCCATTGCACCATAACAAACATTGGCAATTTAAAAAGATCAAATCCTTAAAGATTATTTTTCTTTTTTTAATTCTCTTTAATGTTAATCTCATAAATTTTCTTGTTTTTCTTTCTTGCATTTTCCTCTCTTCGACTTTCTTTCTTTTGTTCTTTCTTTCTATTCTTCTTCTCTTCATGTGTCTCTTTTTTCTATATTTGATTAAAGATAAATCCTTAGTCTTTCTTTCTTTCTTTCTTTCTTTTTTCTTTCTTTCTTTCTTTCATGTTTCTTGTGCGTTTATAAATCTTCTTTCTTTGATTCTTTTTATTTTTCTCTCTTTCACTTTCATTCTTTCGCTTTTTCTTTCAATCATTTTCTTTATGTACCTCTTTCTTTCTAGATTTAATTAAAGTTCAGTCCTTAAAGATCGTTTGTTCGTTTTCTTTTTCTTTCTTTCTTTCTTTCTTTCTTTCTTTTGTTTTTTTTTCAAAAGATGGTAACCAAACAAAAATAAATAAATAAAAGCTGAAAAATCGCTTCTTCTTTTCATTCAATCGTTTTTCTCTAATTTTTTTCTTCTCTCTTTTTCGCTCTTATTTTCTTCATTTTTAGTAGCTTCTTTTTTTAGCTATTCCTTCTTAACAAAATCCAACTTGTCTGTGTTCAACAACCCCACCCCCGCTCTTAATTTACTTACTCTATGAACTTCCCATTTCCGAAGCAACTCTCTCCCCCTCCCATCAAGCCCGACGTATCCCTCACTGAATACTCTTTTCTTATCTTTGCCAATCAAAATTTCTAATTTTCAGTTTCACAATATACTTTTGCCGGTCTCGTATTTTTTTCTATTTCAATAACAAGAACGGAAAATAAGAAAAATGGTCTTTTTCTTTACAAAGTGAAAATCATTTGGTGATCTTCTATCAGTTCGTTTCATTTTGCCCATTGACAAAGACTGCGACTCGATTTTATTGAATTAACGACGTGGAACCTCACACACGCGCATGCGCACCCTCGGAAACATCAAAAAGGAAGTAAAATATTGAAATTGTTTAGAAGTTTTTAAAAAGAAAACAAATAGAAGAAAAAATTCCGAAACAGTAATTTGCCATTGTGTAATGGTTAACTAGCATATCTACTAGATTAATTATTACAGCGTAGTGAGTTCGATCCGTGGTTTTGGCGTTAAATGAAACTATTTCTAAAGCCTGACAAGAACAATTTTTCTGTTTTAAAGATTTCAATGAACTTTAATGCACTACTTCTATATTTTGCTCTTTCATGATTTTCTTCCTTCTTTCTTTTCTTTCTTCCTTCCTTCCTTCCTTCCTTCCTTCCTTTTTTCTTTCTTTCTTTTTTCTTTCTTTGATTCTGTTTTTCGCTGATCTTTCGTTCATTGATTCTTTCTTTTTCTCTATGATTCTGTCTTTCTCTCTGTCTTTCTCTCTTTGATTTTGTCTTTCTTTCTTTGATTTTGTCGTTCTTTCGTTTTTTCGTTCTCGCTTTGATTTTGTCTTTCTTTCTTTCTTTTTTGATTTTGTCTTTCTTTCTTTCTTTCTTTTATGATTTTGTCGTTCTTTCTTTCTTTGATTTTGTCTTTTTTCTTTGATTTTGTTTTTCTTTCTTTCTTTCTTTCTTTCTCACTTTGATTTTGTCGTTCTTTCTTTCTTTCTTTCTCGCTTTGATTTTGTCTTTCTTTCTTTCTTTCTTTTTTGATTTTATCTTTCTTTCATTCTTTCTTTCATTCTTTCTTTATTTCTTTCTTTCTTTCTTTGATTTTATCTATCTTTCTTTCTTTGATTCTGTGTTTATTCTTCTGATTTTGATTTTGATTTTTCTTTCTAACTATTTGATTCTGTATATTTTTCTTTTCATTATTTTGATACTCTTTCTTTCTTTTCTTTGTGCTTTTCCTTCTTTGACTCTGTCTCTGTCTTTTTCTTTTTTTAATTCTGTCTTATTTTCTCTTTTTCTTAGTTTGTTTTTATTTTCTTGTACTGTTTGTAATTCTCTCTTTCCATCTTTCTCTGTGATATTGCTTTTCGTTTTTGCACTATTTATCTTTTTTCTTTTCAACAATTCTTCTTCTTCTCCTTCTTCTTCTTCTTCTTCTTCTTCTTCTTATTATTATTATTGTGTCATTTTTCATCTTATTTCGATTTCTGCTATGGTTGCACTACCAACCAAGTCTACAGGAAGGCCTGAGAGAGGTCGTGGTGTATTGTTATGGCTCCATTTCATGTTTTTTCATATCTCCCTAACATCCCTAGCATTACATAGACAAAGTTCCTTAGTGTGTGGGCTGTACTTAACAAGACAATTTTTTGTATATCTCTTAAGCTGGGGTTTCCAGGGAATCTTTCAATGTGTTGTTTTGTTCCAATTTTATCATTCCAAGTGCACGCACTATCACTGGCACAATTCTTGTTTTCAATTTCCACATTTTTTTCTATTTTAATTTCCAGTTCTTTATATTTTGATAGTTTTTCAAATTCCTTGGTTGCTATATTACAATCCACAGGACAAGCCACATCATTTAATAAGTAAGTTTTTTCTTTTTGGTTTTTAACAATAATGTCCAGCCTATTTGCTTCAATTTTTCTGTCTGTGTAGATGGTGTAATCCCATAGAATGGTGACATCTTCTATTTCTGTAACCGGTGCTGGGTGATGTTCATACCAGTGTTTGTTTACATTTTTTCCATGGTGTTTGCACATTGTCCAATGTAAATATTGCCCCACTCTATCGTGACGATTTTTATATTCATTTGGGACAAGTACAGAACATCCTGAGATTAGATGATCTATTGTTTCTTGGTATTTATCACAGAACCTGCATTTTGGATCCACATCAATATGCATAATACTTACCTGAAAGTTCTTTGTGAAAAGACTTTGGTCTTGCGCAGCAGAAATAAAGCCTTCAGTTTCAGACTTTAATCCAGATGCACGTAACCATCGATGAATATTAACTTTATCAACATTGGATTTATTAGCAAGTTCTGAATATTGGCCAAGTAGACGTTTGTCTTGACAGCATTGTTTCATCTGTTCAAGAGCTTTATCTATGTCTTTCATTTTCATATTTTTTGCCGTAATAGTTGGTTTTTGGCTTCTGTTTTGCTTTTCTACAGAATCTACTAAATGTAAATCTTGTTTGTATTTACTGCCTTCTTTTATTATTGAATATTTTTTCTTTCTGTTTTCATGTTGCTTGACTAATTGTATCATCCAATCCTTTGTTGTTTCTATGTATGTTAGTAAGTCAATAGTTGTTGTCTTGTATGAGAATTCTAGCTGAATAAGACCTCTTCCACCTTCCTTACGGGGTATGTATAGACGGTCTACATCAGCCTTTAGATGATGCATCATATGCTTAGAAAGAAGCTTTCTTGTTTTAGAATCCATTCGCCTGATGTCGTTTAGAGTTCAGTTTAAGATGTTCAAACTATATTGGACAACTGGTATTGCAAGGCTATTAATGGCCATAATTCTGTTCTGAGAATTCAATTCAGTTTTTAATATGAGTTGTAGCCTTCTATAGTACGCTTTACGCACTATTTCTTCCATTTTTTATGGTGAATTTTTTCACTTTCATTTACACCTAGGTATTTATAAGCTTCTTCTGGCTTTAATTCTTTTATTGTTACAGCAGGGTCAAAGTTAATTGAGAATGTTTGTTGTAGCGATCCACGTAAAACTGTAGCTTTAGCACATTTATTCAAATTGTATTTTATTCCAATGTCTTCGCTGAAGCATTTTACAGTTTGCAGAAGTCCTTCCAGCTCGTTATCATTCTTAGCATACAATTTTAAGTCATCCATGTAAAATAGATGGCTTATTTTCTTTTGGCCTATTTTATAACCACATTCTGTCTTGTTAAGTTGACTGGTTAGTCCTATTAATGATATGCAGAATAGTAAGGGAGACAAAGAGTCACCTTGAAATATACCTCTTTTGGTGTTTATTTCACCAGACTTATAGGTTTCATTGATATGATTGAGGTAAAGGGTTATTTTCCATATCGACATGCATTGTTTGATGAAATTGATGATGACGGGTGATATCTTGTATATATTTAAAGTATTTAAAATCCAGAAATGTGGCACACTATCGAATGCCTTACGATAATCTATCCAGGCAGTACTAAGTTTTTTCTTTGTATTGTCGCCGTTTTCCAGGATCATTCAGTTAATAAGCAATTGGTTTTTACATCCGTAACCTTCACGTTTGCACCCTTTTGTTCAAGCGGTAATATATCATTTCTTTCCAAGAAGATATATGTCTGTTTTCTTAAGATAGATGTTAATATTTTGTATGTTGTCTGAAGGCATGTAATTGGTCTGTAGTTTTTTTGGGTTGTTTGTGTCACCATTCATGGGTAGAAGAAATGTAATTCCTTTGGTCGTCTATGCAGGAATTTTAGTGGGGTCTGTAACCATTTCTTGAAGTTCTTTGGCTAGTTTTTATGTGCTGCATTTAAATAATATAGCCAAAAGTTAGGACTTTCATCTATACCTAGACTTTCTCACTTCTTCAATTTCTTTTTCTCTCACTCCTAAACTTTAATATGTTCTTTTATTTTGGCTTATTCATGTTTCTTAAGCTTCTTTTTCAAAACCCGTTTCAGCAATTTTTATTTTATTACGTCTTCTCCGCTTAACCTAGTTGATCCCAATTTATATATATATATATATATATATATATATATATATATATATATATATAATTTCTTATATACAATTTCTTATATTTAATTTCTTATACTTAATTTCTTATATTTATTTTTTTTATATTTGTATTTCAGTTTTGAATTTTGTTGTGGCAATTCCATTTTTCAGTCTTTTTCAAAATGTCATTTCTTACCTGATTAATAGTTTGTTTTTTTCTTTCTTCATTGTTATCTCCCTTGATATCATCATTACCTCCCTTGAATTAAAAGCCTATTCCTCAAACTTCGACTACCTACAAAAAAACAACAACAACAAAAACGGTTTGTCAAAAGGACGTTTTTTCTTTAACCGCCACCATTATTTTTCTATCTTAACTCCCTCAGTAATGTTTATTTACAAAATTATTATGAATATATGTGAACCAAGTACAATGCTATATTTATTATTTGCCCTTTTTAAAGATTTACTATTTACCATTTATTAAAGAAATAAATATGAAAAGAAATCTTTTTATTCATGAAGTTAAGAAAATATCACGAAGTTATCAAAATATGTAAACTATCTACAAAGTAATATTTATTATTATCAATTTTATAAATAATTTAAATTATAAAGTCAAATTTTTAATTCATAATTTTATGAAAATATTAGTGAATTATAAAAAAATATTTCTTTATGTAATGATAAACATTGCTTTGTATTCGTGGGTTCGCATTTTTAGGTTTCGAATTATTAAAACGTTGAAAATATAAAATTATTCTTGTAAACCAACAATCTAATAAAAAGTGTTCAATATTTTTGTAGTCAGTTCTCAAAGAACAAATAAATGCATAGATTCACTTTCATATGTTTGGGCTTTATTATAATTCTAATAATCGTTTTTTAAAACAACAAACATTGCCGAGGGAGTGAAGATCATTAAAATATGAAAAAAAAAAAACGCTCTTTTGACACAGCAGTTGTTTTTGTAGGCGCAAAGGTTAAAGATCGCCAAATATTCTTTTGCTTCCATTATTAAGTTATCGTTCTTCTTTTGCTTTCGTTCTTTCAGGAAATCTTGTCTTTATACCATTCTTTTCCACGCCATTCCTAACTTTCTTCTTTATCTAGTTTCTCTTCTAGCTGCGTTTTATTTTATTTCATTCCTTGCTTCGTTTTTCGCCTACCTTTCTTTCTTATGCACGAATGTTCATTTGCTTTTATTAGGCATTTTTCATGTTCTATTCTCTTCTCTTTCTCGTATTCTTTTTTTCCATTTCCTAACATTGGTTCCCGTACGATCACTGAAGTTAAGAAACGTCAAGCCTGGTTCTAGATGGGCGACCGATTCGGAATACCACGTTAGGATCACACTGGTGTGATGGATAATGGTATGAAATTGTTAATCGGGAAGCAGAGTTCCAATTACAGTTGGGTTTGTTATATTCATTTAGGTGCAAATAGCATTGAGAATGACATGAATCCAGCAATTCTCTCTCAATTGCATGAATCCAGTAATTCTCTCTCAATGGCATGCATCCAGTATTTCTTTCTCGATGGTATGAATCCAGCAATTCTATCTCAAAGCTATGAATCCAGCAATTCTCTCTTAGTAGTATGAATCCAGCAGTTCTCTCTCAATAGTATGAATCCAGCAATTCTCTCTCAATGGTGTGAATCCAGGATTTCTCTCTCAAAGATATGAATCCATTATTTCTCTCTCAGTGGTATGAATCCAGGAATTCTCTCTCAAAGAATTAAATCCAGCAATTCTCTCTAAATGGTATGAATACAGCAATTCCTTCTCAATGGTATGAATCCAGTAATTCTCTCTCAATGTTATGAATCCAGCATTTCTCTCTCAGTGGTATGAATCCAGCAATTCTCTCAAAGGTATGAATCCAGCAATATTTTCTCAATAGTATGAATCCACTGTTTTTCTCTCAATGGTATGATACCGGCAATTCTCTTTCAAAGGTATGACTTCAGCAATTCTCTCTCAATGGTATGAATCCAATATTTCTCTCTCAATGGTATGAATCCAGTATTTCTCTCTTAATGGTATGAATCCAGCAATTCTTTCGCAAAGGTATAAATCCAGCAATTCTCTCTCAATGGCATGGATCCAGTATTTCTTTCTCGATGGTATGAAACCAGCAATTCTCTCTCAATAGTATGAATCCAGCAATTCTCTCTCAAGGTATAGGTTCATTAGTAAGTTTTGTATTCCTAAATAATTGTTATTTCAAAAAATATTTCAATCTACAAATATTTCTCGCTTTATAAACCTTTAAAGCCGTAGAAAACGAAACAATCAATTAATCTTTGTTATTTTATCAGTGTTTCTTTAATGCGCTATTCTATACTTATAATATCTGCTGTCCATAAATGAAAATCTCTTTTTATTTGATTAGTAAGACATTCCAGATTCACTGAATTATTAATAAGAAAGCCGAATTCTAATTCTATGTTTGATTAACAAGAAGGTTGGGTCACTGTGTCGGGCCAGAATGTTTTTCCCGCCTGAATCCATCCTGCATATATACAAATCAACCATTCGTCCGTGCATGGAGTACTGCTGCCATATATGGTCAGGCGCCCCTGCTATCCATCTCAGTGTTCTTGACAGGCTCCAAATGAGAATCAGTAATGTGATAGGTACCGACTTGGCGGCTCGACTCCAGCCACTTCCCCACCAACGGGATATGGCTTTCCTTTGTTCTATAAATACTTTCATGGCTTCTTAAGTCACTGGTGCCTCTGCAACAGGTGTTTACTCGTGCAACCAGACTGGCAACTGGGTCTCACACATTCACAGTTAGATCAACCAAATGCAGACGACAATTCTACTCCTGCAGCTTCTTTTCTCGCACTTCCCGCCTGTGGAACTTGCTTCCATATTCTTGCTTTCCTTATGGCCATAACCTTCAGGAATTTAAATGCAAGGTCAATACTCATCTCTTAACCACTTGACTCTAGTTCTTTCTTCACCACCCTGTACATCCTTTCCTTTCTCTTTACCTTTGCAACTGTCATCACACCTGTATTCCCATCCTTCTCTTACTCCTTTCTAACTGCTTCGTCTTTCTCTTCACTCTCTTCTACCTAATCTTTTTACTCTTATGTAGCCCCCTGCACATCAGTGGCGTTACCGCCTTGCTCGGGGTGATACGATTAAAAAAATATCAGTGCTAATGTATCGTTTATAATCACGAATCCTAAAAATACTTTCTTTTATTTATTGTTTCCGATGTCGTTCTATGTATTTTTATAGATTTCACTCAATGAGTGTTATTGGGTAAGAATTCGAATTAGAAGATTATGTAGTTATATGGAACTCATTTAGGTTTAGTGCTGAAAAATGTTTATGTTACTGTGATGGATTGTTACACGCAAGAAGAGAAATGGAATGGGATTATTGAGGAAAATCGGTTTTCTGAAAAATTTGTTTTATGAAAATCTGTTTACTAAAAAATTTGTCTTATGAAAATCTATTTTCTGAAAATTTGTTTTCCGAAAACTGTTTTTTGAAAAACTGTTTTCTGAAAATTCGTTTTCGGAAAATCTGCTTTCTTCAAATTGCTTTCTGAAAATCAGTCTTTTGAAACCTCAAGGAGAGCAATTTGCCAAATGATGAAACTCGTGCAACTTAAGCATTACCGTATTTAGTAGGTAGTTTCTTCTTTCGGAATTTACGATATCTCTCTCTATATATATTACGATATATATATATATATATATATATATATATATATAAATGCGAAGTCATTATTGTTTTTTATTGTATTTGTAAAACGGGATTCACGCTTGGTTAATTTTGCCGATAAACGGGAATGATGTACGTACAATTGGAAGAACGAGGGCGGGCTTTACGGAACCCTGTAATGTGATGTGATGACGTTGTGACGCAGTAGTCGATGCATTGTCCCTGCAACGTCGGACGGGTTGGCACTTTCTAGAAAACGTGAAATTGTTATGGCATATGAAAAGGTAGAAGTTACAAAAAAAGACACGATTTTTATTGGAATACAACTAAGCGTTTCGAAGAAATAAACGATCGCAAAGCAACATTTTTCATTAGTTTTTCTCGCACTCTGAGAGTCAATTTAAATTTTTGTTCACATATCAAGGCATCGGACATTGATCTACCATTGACTCGATTTTTGGTTGAATTTGTAGAGAAGCATCTTGGAGAAATGCATATGAGTGCGCAAAAAAAAAAAGAAAAAAAAAAGAAAAAGAAATAAACACCTAAAATTATGTTTTCTGTTGATTTTTGACAAATCCTGTTTATTGATTCAAAAATTGTTTGTTTGCATCAAAGGTTCGGATCTTGAACAAAATCAACCAGCCAAATCAAAATATTTAGCTTTCGGCATTAAATAGTGTTTGATATAAAATGGCTTTAAAACTTGGTACACGTGAACAATCGCAATAAAATACAGGCTGTTCAGAAAGTTACTGTGATGTTGCAAAATATTATATATGGGTACATAATAAGCATTCAAGTCTGAAAAGAAAAAGATCTGACAGTTTTTTTCAAAAGGTGTTATTTCTAGAATATGTCACTTAACAAAACATTAGTAACAGTCTTGAATTATTACCTGGCTTAGACTAGTACTTCATCTAGTATTAAAATATACTTTTAAGGTATATATATATATATATATATATGTGTGTGTGTGTGTGTGTGTGTGTGTGTGTGTATTATAATGAGGGGGTTGCTGTGCGTGCATTTCTTGCGACCTTTTCTTGTGGTGTGCAGATGACGAAATCAGATATTCGTATGTGAAAGGAAACAAGTAGAAATAAAAAAAACGAAACTGGGAAATAAAAGAATTGAATTTGCCAAATCAAATCAATAAATTCGATAATAAGCTAAATAGGCAAAGAGATAAATATGACAAAGCAATTCGCTAAATAATGGAATAAAATTAAGCGGAACTATGAAAAAATGCAAAGACGTAAGTTAATCTATACGGATCAACACGCGAACCCCGCACACAAACACACACGCACACATATGCGCTCACACTCACTCTCTCTCTCTCTCTTTCTCTTTCAAACACACACACATATGTTTGTAAAATAGAGATAGTTTCATGTATGGAATAATGTGTACGTATATCTTTAGTTAATCATTACATGAATCACACGGACTCCCGTACGTACACAGATATGTGTGTTATATACACCTATACTTTATTTTTACACACACACACACACACACACACACACACACACACATATATATATATAGATATACATGTGTTTCCGCACACAAGTATATATATATATATATATATATATATATATATAAACACGCAAACGCACACAAACACATACGCATATATACATATATATGTGTGTCTGTGAGGTTATGCATTTAGTATTCAGTTGTCTTTTAGTCTTTGTCTTTAAATAAATCATTTTCTATTCTTTGCCAAACTTAAACTTTTCTTCCCGAAGAATCAGAAACGCCGGGAGTAAACGCTCTCTCTCTCTCTCTCTCTCTCTCTCTCTCTCTATCTATCTATCTATCTATCTATCTATCTATCTTTATATATTTCTATTAAAATCCCACTTACAGACGCACTCTACTAACCTCCCTCTCTCTCTCTCTCTCTCTCTCTCTCTCTCTCTATATATATATATATATATATATATATATATATATATAAATATATATATATCACATACACACACATACAAGCACATACACATATACCCAGGACACACTACAGCACACTAAACCCGCACTAACCATGATAATATCTAATGTTTCTAATGCATGTATAGAAATATTTGAAGCGAGGAAAGTGAAGAGACAAAATCTATTTTAATAGATAAGTAAACGAAGTGGATTAATAAAATTTGTTTGAGAAAATCTCGTTGGATAAAATCAAGTTCGGAAATAAATCTGTTTTCTGAGTTTCGTCAAAGAAATTATTTTACCGAGTTTCAATTGGCCATAATAGAATTTGTTCAGAATTATAAGTAATTCGTTTTACTTACTTCTTCGGAAATCTTATCTTTCGATGTTCGTCAGCATGTAAGGAATTCTATTGGAACAACTGCAAATCTATTTTAATTTGTTTCATATTTATTTGTCTGTCTCTATCGCAATAGATTTTTCATTGAAAAGTTCTCAGCCCGACTATGAAATCATGTAAAAAAACAAAATTCTTAGGTTTAGTCATTCAGGATAGTGGGTTGGTGCGATAATTTTTTTGAAAATATATGCATGTGGTAACGTTTAAAAAACAACAGGGCGTCTACTCAAACACGTGTAACCGCTAAAATAACGTCTAGATTAATACGAAACAATCTCGAATTATTTTAACTGTAATTTTAAAAATAAAAAAAAGTCGAGTAGCTAACAGTATTTATTTTGTTTATAGTTACATTGTGCAAAATAAAATAATTTCCATTGGCTTGAAAGAGTCTGTCAGATGACGAAACGCATCGGCTAAGATTAAGTATAGTTTTCACCATCTTTTTTTTTATTCATATTGTCTTTTCTACAGATGAGATACATCTAGATAGATACATAAAATAATTTATATATTCAGTTAAAAGTAAAATAAAATAAAATTCATCCTTGATGATGGCTATAAGTATAGCCAAAAGCGCTTGAAAAAACAAAAGCATTTGACAATTAATATATATATATATATATATATATATATATATATACAGGGTGTGCATAAAGTCCGTGTGCATTTTAAAGAATTTATAACTTTATTTGTATTTGTGATAAAAATAATCTGTAAAAAAATGTTATAAAGGTTAATGTATCTAGTTTTAAGTATAGTTATTGAATCATTTTTTAATACAAAATTTACAACAATTTTTAGAGAAGATAAAAATATTATTCTTAAAATCGTATTATCTTTGTATTGCTAATGATGGAAGACATGTGGAAACTCATATAAAATTTCAATAAAACCTTAAAAATATAGATTTACTTCTTTCTAATCCATTTTACAAATTATTTCTATCGCAAATACAAATAAAGTTATAATTTTTTTAAGTGCACATGAACTTTATCGACACTTTGTATATATACCAAATAAATGTCCGAAAAACAACTTAGATTAGATGTTACTGAATGTGATTTTTCTAAATCCGTAAGAAGAGTCAAAACTATTTTTATATGAGGATATTTAGGATAAATAACAGTTGAACCTAGACTTGAAAAGATTAAGATTGTAATGATTGAGGAAGCATATTCTCGGGAGTCTGCTTCGCAAAGTATGAGATTTGGGGAATAAACTGTGATTAGTTTCTCCTTACTAATGGGATATGACAGAAATGGTGAGGTGGGTTTGAGCTGTGAAGATCTGAAATGGTAGGACTAAGGATTGTAGCTCGTCAATATTTACCCTGGAAATAGCGAGATGCTATCAATATTTCGCCAGTGAAAAAAGACTAGAACGTAATTCATCAACAACAGGGCCGCGTAAGCTTGGAAAGTGATCGTTAAGCAGCTCCAGACCGGGTATGGCAGAAAAACTCCATTTTGGGTGATAGAAATATTAGGTCAGATCTAATCGGTTAAAGACGTAGTTCAACTTTCTGAATAATTGAAACGTAGACCTTTTATATTACTGTAGGTGATGGAAAACTTGGGGTTTACTTTTTGTATCGATGGTCTGGGTTTGATTCTATTTCTATTTTTGTTAGGTTTTTGTATGGGGAAGGGATGAGCTTTCCTAGTTAATCTGTAGTTAATCTCAAGATGAAAACTTTTGCTAGACGCTAACTTTCTGGAGAGCAAACACATACTGCGCTTTCTTGGCCTTATGTTTTCAACTGACTTAAAGTAGGATAAATTGACCCATTGAATCAATAGTAGCATTTTACTGCAAGGAAAGTTGAATCACTGCGTCATGCCAGAAAATATTTATAGTCAAAGTTCATCTTTTTTTTTATAATTATATCGCCACAAGCAAGGCATTTTACTGCCACTGTTTTGCAGGGGGTTACATAGGAGGAATGTTATGGAAAATAGTAACAGGTTATAGGGGGTGTCAGGAAGTGGGTAAAAGAAGGGTGACTGTGGCCATATAGTAAAAGATCAGTTTATATATTGATTGTAATGTAGAATTGATCTCCCACTTTATATCCACATTATAATAGCATAGGATTTTTTTTTTAATCATATCGCCCCAAGCAAGGTATTTTACTGCCACTGTTTTGCAGGGGGTTACATAGGAGGAAAGTTATGAGGAAGAGTGACAAGTTATGGGGGTGCCAGGAAGTGGGTAAGAGAAGGCTGACTGTGGCCACAAAGTAAGGGATCAGTTTATATACTGATTGTAATGTAAAATTGATTCCCCACTTTATATCCACATTATAATAGCATAGGATGTTTTTTTAATCATATCGCCCCAAGCAAGGCATTTTACTGCTACTGTTTTGCAGGGAGTTACATAGGAGGAAAGTTATGAGAAAGAGTGACAGGTTATAGGGAGTGTCAGGAAGTGGGTAAGAGAAGGATGAATGTGGTCATAAAGTAAGGGATCAGTTTATATATTTATTGTAATGTAGAATTGATCCCTCACTTTATATCCATATAAAAATAGTATATGATTATTTTTTTCATAATCATATCGCCCTAAGCAAGGCATTTTACTGCCACTGTTTTGCAGGGAGTTACATAGAAGGAAAGTTATGAGAAAGAGTGACAGGTTATAGGGGGTGTCAGGAAGTGGGTTAGAGAAGGATGAGAATACTCATGAGAGTGGAGTCAACGGAAAAGGGAGCATGAGAGAGAGGATGCAAGTTAGTGAGATAGGAGATGACTATTGACTTTACATTTAAATTCTTGGAGATTATAGCTGTCGGGAAAGCAAGGGAAGGGAATTCCACAGGCGAGAAAGGCGATAAAAGAAGCTACTGGAGTAGAATTTGCGTTTACAATTTATTGGTTTCATAGTAAAAGTTTCACAAATCAATCAAATCTACAATTCGTCCATGCATTGAGTACTGATGCCATACCTAGTCTGGTGCTCCTGCCGTTTATCTTGAGTTTTTTGATAAAATCTAAAGAATAATCTGCAATATAATCGGTCCTGACTTGGCATCTCGGCTACAGTAACTTTTTCATCGACATATCGCAACTTCTTTCTGTTTTGTCTACAAATAACTCCCTTCCATTTATTTGCTTCCCTTATAACTACGATCTTCAAAAATTTAAATTCAATATCAATCGCAATCTTCTATCTTCTTGAATCTCGTTCATTTTTTGTTCTTTTCTCAGTCCTTATACTCAGTGTTTCTCTCTCTTTTACTCTATGTATCCCCCCACCTACGTACGAGTAGCATTTCTACCTTGATTGGGGTGAAATGATTAACCAAAAATGTTTAAGCCTAACTGAATGATAAGAAGAACAGCCGTCGCCGCCCACTTCATCATGGCATCGAGAGGAACCAGAGGAAACTACTTCACAATCTCATTTACAAATGGCAGTAAAGTAACCCCAAATAGTATTCACCTGTTGATAGGATAGCTTCCTTGGGTGTTACTCTAATGCTTCACACACACACACACACACACACACACACACACACACACACAGACACACACAGACACACACACACACAGACACATACACACACACACACAAAAGAAATACACTCAAGTGATTGAAGCGTTTTGACTTCAGAACAAGAAAGAACAAAAATTTAGGGGAAGAGACCAAAAAGTGGTCCATTTATATTGGTTAGGAACAAATCCCAGCATGCGTCTGTAGGATTTGTCTATAAATTTGGAAAGGGGGTGTTTTTACCAATAATTTCTATACGATTGGAACCAACGGCCACCTACAATTTCCTGGCTTTTACTACTCTCAGTAATTCTTGCTCTTTTATGAACCATTTGTTTTTGTGGCTCTTGTTGTGGCATCCATTTAATCAAACTTGTCATCAAAGTTACTCGCTGCATTTTTTATTTCTATCTATACGCCATGTGAATATCAAATTGTAATTTCAAACTACTCCTTTTCTTAAACACTTTATATTCTCAAAGTTCGGCAATAGGACGGTCATTGTTGTTGCCTTGAGTGTTTTTTTTTTCCAATAGTGAGTAAGTATATTTTTCAACATTTATTGGCATAAAATAGATTAGACATTGCATAAAAGTCCTGTGTCCTTTTCATTCTAAAAACCCTACATTCTTTTCACTACATAAGAATCCCGTAATGTTTTTTACTGCATAAGTGTTTTGTACTCCATTCGCTGCTCAACAAAACTGTACTCTTTTCACCGCATAACTTTCCTGTACTCTTTTCATTGTTTTTAATGTGGCTTCCCTGTGTCTCTTCTACAAATACTTTCGTGGTTTCTGCTCAGATGAACTTAGCTCACTGGTACCCCACATCCATGAATTTTCTCGAGCCACAGGATTAGCAATGAGGCCCCATCCTTTAACTGTGAAACCAATAAAATGTAAAGGTAAATTCTACTCCATCAGCTTCTTTTCTCGTACTTCCCGCCTGTGGAACTCCCTTCCGTTTACTTGCTTTCCCGACAGCTACAATCTTCAAGAATTCAAATGTAAAGTAAATAGTCATCTCCTATCTCACTAACTTGCATCCTCTCTCTCTCTCTCTCTCTTTCTCTCATCAGTATTCTCATCCATCTCCTACTCCCTTCCTGACACTCCCTGTAACCTGTCACTCTTCCTCATAACTTACCTCCTATGTAACCCCCTGTTCAACAGTGGCAGTAAAATGCCTTGCATGCGGCGATATGATTATAAAAAAAATTCCTATACTATTATAATGTGGATATAAAGTGGGGGATCAATTCTACATTACAATCAATATATAAACTGATCCCTGCTTATGGCCACAGTCATCCTTTTCTTACCCACTTCCTGACACCCCCTATAACCTGTCACTCTTTCTCATAACTTTCCTCCTATGTAACCCCCTGCTCAACAGTGGCAGTAAAATTACTTGCTTGGCTGCGACACGATTACGAAAAAAAAAAAATTCCGCAACTGATTGATTTTAAAGTCCTCGATGCGTATTTTTTCATATACTGTCCCCTTACAATTAATAAATTGTCCGTTCTTTTTACTTCACTCGACTATTTAACTTGGCTAACAGTAATTTCAATCTTTTCTGAATCTTCTGTCTTTTTAATTCTTCTTCTTTTATCGTTCTCTCGTCTTTATAGTGTTTTTCTCATATTCTCTAACACTTACTATAACACATGTCTTAGTGTCTTTATTGCCTTGCTTGGGGTGAAATGATTAAAAAACATCTGCCACCCACACACTGTTGCTTGCATTATATATCGTTAGGGTTACATAGGTTAATAATAAAATCTGGAATTTCTTTTAGTCCTTTTAAAATCATTTTGTTTCTAAGACAAAATCAAATGCGGAAACATCTTTTTCAAAAATATCTACATAGAAGTTGTTTTGTTCCCACAGCTAACTTGAATAATCGTTTTAGTGTAAATGAAACTTTTTAAAAAATATCAAGGGATCTCATAATCGATAAAACCCAGAAAATGAAAATTGCATTTTTTTTTCTTCCTGTGTCTTGAACAAAGATTTGCCCTGTTTCCGGTCTAATTTTTCAACAAACATTGTTCATTAGGATTATTAATTTAAATGTGTGGCTTATCAAGGTATTTGTTCGACGGAGTTCACATTTATCTCTACCTGTATTTATATTTAATTTTGATTTCTTTACAGTACTATGAAGATAGAGTTATTAAGATCTGGCATTTCGCCACTGTACTGTACGTGTTTGAGACGCCTGAAGATCGCAAAAGCGTGAAACTCGAATAACGACACAGGCTGTTCTTTCTTAAGTGTTGATTTGTGAAGTTTTATTTTTACTCTGTCAAGGTAATCATGGGGTTGAGCACTTGACTGAGTTGAATTTGGGATCTTTCTTCCTTTTTTCTTTCTTTCTTCGGGATTTTTTCTTATCTCAGGTGTTAGATTTCCTGGCATGTTTTCTGTTGGCCACACCAACATAACTGTTTTTCTTTAGTAGAAGTAGTAATAGTAGTAGTAGTAGGACACAGTGCGTGATAGATAAATTGCCGTTTAATTTATCAAAATAAAAATAACACTGACATCTAATTTTAACAGATATATTTACTGAAATTACACAAATATATCTTGAAATACTAAAGAGTAAATATATTCAATAAAATCATCATTGACTTCAACCACGGTCTCCAAAGAACTTCGGAAAATCCTTCATCTCTTTTGGACGATCTTTGTTTAAATTGACTTATGCTGCTATAATCATATATATATATATATATATATATATATATATATATATATATATATATATGATTATAAATATATATAGTTAAATAAAAAGAAGACAAGAGGAAAACTATTCAAATTGCCTACGCGTTTCGTCCTGTGATGGACTTTATCAAAGCAAAAAGACGAAATGAGTTTATTTTAAATTACTTATCTATAAACAAACAGTTTGGCAACTATAAAAATGCTCACAAATCATTCAAAAAGATTAACAGAATATTTTAGTTTTAGAATTCCTTCATGTGTAGAGAAAAGTCACGAGATGTTAAAATGAAGGGAATTCAACCGTTTTCCTTGGACTTTTTATTATGTATGTTAGTCTGTTTTAGTATAATTTGCATAAGCAAAGGTGAGATTGGGAAAAATCTGGGGCGCAAATTGACATTTTGGTAATACTGGATGGCGGTGCTCTCGAGAACTTTCCTTCTGAACAAATTGCTTACTCTTTTTATTAGTGTGGCATTTTTTAAATCGAAATTGTGGTTGAATATATTTCTATGAATCACCAATGCATTTGTTAGATTTTTATTAGTGATGTCTCTTTTGTGTTCATATATATGTTTTTTAAGATTTCTACTTGTTTCTCCGATGTACATGGAGGAACAATCCCGGCAATTTATTCCGTATACACCTACTTGTTCATCATTATGATTTCGGTTATTTTTAGATCTGATAATGTCCATAATAGTTTTCGAAATAGTTGTTACTATGTGTGTTTTTTTTTTATATGAGATAGATTGTTTTGGATATTAGATGCAATGGAGTTGGTTGGTAGCATGATGTATTTGTTATTGTTTAGATTATTATTGTTAACAGTGTTTCTTTTGTTGTGGTTGTATATATGATGTTCTTTTCTTTTTGCATTGTGAATAAAATGATACGGGTAGTGCAAGTTTCTGAATGTGTTTTCTATGTATTTTTCTTATTTTTATTTTAATACTGGGAGCTTCAGATTCTTAGTGTTATTAAAAAGAAACCTATAATAATACCAGATTTGATTTTGGGAGAGTGGTTGGAATAGAAATTAATCAGGTCGTTTTTGTTGGTAGCTTTTCTGTAGACGTCAAAATTGGGTTTGTTGTTATTTTTGTGTAATGTGATATATAGGAAAGGAAGAGTATGATTATATTCAGTTTCGAAGATAAAGTCTCTAGTAGGTTCAATGTTATTGAATTTGTTGACAAGATCTGCTATGTTAGTAGTCTCTGGATAGATTAGAAGGGAGTTGTCTATATATCTAAAGTAGGAAGAGTTTGGTTGTAAAATGGAAAGAGATCGTTTCAAAAACATTTTGCATTTGTATTTGAGAATAGCATAATTTCTAACTTTTCTTCCTGGCACAGTCAACATATTTGCCACTGTTGTAAGGCTTACAACGGTGGCAAAATATGTGACATGTAGCTGTTTATAATTGTCGTAAAACAAATCAATTTTTTTTTAATGTCGTAAAGAGCTTGTATTTAGACAAATAACAACAGATGCAGGTATCATGTTGAAAAAAAGCTTTTTAGTCAAACCTTGATATTCGTGTTTAGTGAAACATGTATAAAGTTTGGATTGCTGCTCAAATACACAATTTCACACACACCCACACCCACACACCCACACACACACACACACACACACACACACACACACATATATATATATATATATATATATATACATATAAAGAGAGAGACAGAGAGAGAGCTGTAAACAAAATATTGTTGATTCTTGTAAAGAGGTTATTAACGACCACTGGATTTGAAATTTAGTCCAGTTTAAATAACTCTATTCAATATCAAATACTGAGGACGGTTGCAGGAACAGCTGAAAATTTTATAATTTCAAAAGACCTCTGATGTCAACTAAATTAAAAAAGATCTTTGTCATCATTTCATATATATATATATATATATATATATATGTGTGTGTGTGTGTGTGTGTGTGTGTGTGTGTGTGTGTGTGCACGCGCGCGAGTGTGTGTGTGTGTGTGTGTGTGTGAGTGTGTGTGTGTGTCACTGTGCACCGATTAAATTGTGTCTGTTTTAATGACACTATTCTATCTTAAAATCCTTTTTTCCTATCTGAATTTATTGTAAT
Organism: Ascarosepion bandense; assembly: GCA_037127315.1. Lineage (NCBI taxonomy): Eukaryota > Metazoa > Mollusca > Cephalopoda > Sepiida > Sepiidae > Ascarosepion > Ascarosepion bandense. The sequence goes on along the minus strand of JBBBDQ010000788.1, from coordinate 1,275,824 downwards.
AATAAGGAGGTAACAAAAAAAAAAAATAGTAAGATTTTATTTGTTTTTGTTTTTTCCGACATCGTTCGGAACTGACACTTTTTCAGCGCACCTGCACAAGGCGTCGACATTGCCGCGTTCACTTATCAAGAAACGTTCGTAAGATGTTTGATTTCGAACGCCAAACATAGGGGGCGTCGGGTCTGGATTTATTGTTCTTCCCTTTGCTTTTTCCCGCCACTGCACTCGAAGACGATGTCCCTAGCCAATCTTCAAAATTATCTTTCGCAAATGCACTGATGCAAAGAGGACCGGTGCACGATGCGCGTTTCACTCAGAGGGTTTTACAAGGTGCCACTGAAACAACAGAAAAAAAGGAAATAAACAGAAAGAGAGAATGACAGAAAAGAAGCATGTGATATTATGAGGGTTAGTTTAAAAATTTGATGAAGTTGGCCTTACATTTGATAACCCTCTTACACACACTTACTCTCTCTCTCTCTCTCTCTATATATATATATATATATATATATGATGTGTGTGAGTGTGTGTGTGTGTTTGTGCGCTATTGTATGTACATACGAGGAGCGATGGATTAATTATCGTCTAAATTGCGCAAAAATGAAAATAACACTGATGTCTTATTTTGACAGATATATTTACCCAAATTACACAAAAATATTTGAAATAGTAAAGAGTAACGTTATTCAATAAAAAAGCCTTTAGCTTTAATCATAATCCCAGGAAACATCGGAATCTCTTGCATCTCTTCTAGACGGTCTCCGTGTAAGTTGGTGAATGCTGCCATACTCTTTGCCTTCAGTTCATCTTTAGTATTACAAGGAGTTTGTTGGTCTCTCACTTAACTGCGCCTCCCTTTAACAATCAAGGGGGTTGTAGACTGGGGAGTTAGGTGGACAAATGTAAGTAGTGATGTGGTAGCAAAAATTGTCTGGCAACAATGACTGGTTTCTCCTGCTCGTGTGGCATGATCCAAAGTCGTTTTGCCAGACTCAGAGTCAAGAACAACACTGCCTCTTCAAGTCTGGAGTCCTGTGGGTAAATGAATGGAGGCGGCATAACGTCACCAGTAATAGTGATCATTCTAAATCCCATAATGTTGACTTGATATATCGGCTAATTATTTCTGAATTCTCTGCACCATCCACAGATTTACAACTAAAGACTCTAGAGCTTTTAGAGCTTCCGGCGCGAATGCTAAGCAGTAAAACATGCCGCTTCCAAATTTCTGGTGGAATAAATTGTGTTAGATTCTTATGTTATATCTGTTCTTCAGTATGGCAGCGAATGCTAGACAATCTCGCCAAAGTAGAAAAGAAGACTTAAAGCAACCGAAATGTGGTTCTACAGAATGATGCTGAGGATATCATGGACATAACATGTGAGCAACGATGAGGTTTTGGTGAGGATGGGAGCAAAAAGGGAAACTAATACTTAACATCAGCAAAAGACAGCTGAAGTTCCTTGGACATGTAATGAGGAAAGAGGACTTGGAGAATCTGATACTCACAGCTCAGATAGAAGAAAAGAGAGCCAGGGGAAAGCAAAGAGTAACACACATGATGGGCTTGAGCAAATGGATGGCAAAAGGGGGTTTAGGTGGAGTAACAGGAGAAAGTGAGTTTAGAGTTACTACGTAGAAGGAGGTGTGGAAGACCATGATCACCTACAACCTGGAGGGACAAGGCACATAAAAGAAGAAGAATTGTGTCATGGTGCTCTTTTTCTTGCAGACGGTGCCCAACTGACCCTACTCTCAACAAAATTGAATAGTGGAAATGTGAAATGATAAATCTAAAATGACAATTTAAGCAAAGTAATAAACCCACTGAGATGCCAAGGAAGTGTAAGAGAAAAATATTAAGGAGAGAGGACAATAAAAGAACAGTAATTAAGAAGACATAAGATGATGATTGACATTGTCTATTCATTTTTGTAAAACTAAGTTGACCGGAAAGCAAGAAGCCATAAAACTTCCACAAGCGAGAAGTGCGAGAGAAGAAACTGTTAGCATAGAACTTACGGTTATAACTATCAATTTTATCTGTAAAATGATGAAACCTAGCTACCAATCTAGTATTGCGCTTAAAGTCTAGGTACCAAAGAAGACTATTTATCAGGATAATTACCATAAAAATATTTTTAGAAAAAAGACAGAGAATCTACTTTACGACGGTGTGAAAGCGGCCAAATATCAGGTCAGGACCAATAACATTGCTGATTCTTCTTTGTATTTAATCAAGAATCTCTAAATATATAGCAGAAGCACAAGACGAGATATGACAGTAATATTTAATGCATGTACGAATGATCAACTTATAAATGTGTCAGGTTATGGTGGTAATAATTGTTTAGAACAACCCAATGAACCAACTTCCATAGACTGAAAACCTACTAGTTGATTCAAATTAATAGTTCCATTTTATGTCGGCGGAAGACGTTAGCCCGTAAAAGCGCAACGAGTTACTTTCCTGGAGGTTAGCATCAGCCATTGTATTAGGAGGCAAAAATAAACCCCCAAGATTACATGAGGACAAATCTATCAGGAAAAAAGGTTTACGGGATCTGGAAAAGGAATCTGGCAGCTAACAAAATCAATACTGAGAGAAATATATATATATATATATATATATATATATATATATATATATATATATATATATATATACCTTAGAGGAATTTTATTCACTGCCTTTTCTGTCATATGACTTTAATGTGACTAACAACGTGTTATATATATATATTAGCAGTAATACAAACTAATGGGTTGGTAGTCCATTGTTTGTAGTGATTTACTTTATTAGGATTGCTCGACACTTAGTAGAGCATTATATCTAAGCTTATTTATAAATGGAACTTTGTCTATGTGTGTATGTGTGTGTGTGTCCGCTACCTATAGACTCCGAAACGACTGAACCGATTTTCTTGAAAATTTAAACAGTTGTACTATAAGCGTCTGCGAGTGTTCTTAGCTAGGTTTTGTGTCGAGGTACCCCCGATAAATATCGAAAATCGATAATAAAAAAATCGGGTTATAGAAGGAGTGGTCCGATTTTAATCAAATTTGATACACTCATAGACAAAGACATAAGGAACGATAGTCAGAAGGTTGCAGTTCTTACAACAGTGTAGAAAATTTGATATCGATACCAGGAAACAAGATTTGACTTACATCCATTCATTTTTCTTTCAGTCTACGGTTTCGCTTTAACTGGAAACAACTATTGCTTTTTAGTCTTTCGTGCCAACGTCCAAAGAGTCTGAGCTCCAGGTCCATAGATTAGTTTTAAAGATTTCATTACACCCGAGCAACGCCGGGTTATATTGATAGTATGGTAATATTTTTATTATAAGTTTATAATAAAAACGTAGTTTACTGCAACACTCAATAATTTGCTAAAAAACCTTACTCAATAAACGTAACGAAATAACTTTCATTTGTCATCATCGTCTACAATATACCCTAAAGTATAGTTAATTTTCCCAAATATAATATAACTAGGCATCTATAATCTATCCCCTAGCAAATATTGATTGATTCTCCCATCTTCATTAATTTGTTTCGGCTTAACGCATAGATCCCCCACAAAGTCAACTACATATGTTTGGTGTGCAGTGTATTAAAAAAAATTCTCGTCTTTGTCTCTTGTTCATTACTTAAAGTTAAAAAATAACTTAAAGAAAATTCCGTAACCTTTTCACGATGACACGCGATAAGTTTTCAGACTTGCTAAATGCTATATATGTATCATTCAATTTATTTCATCACTGGCATAGAAAACGTCTGGATCTGAAGTCATTCCAAGTCTATATCCCCCTTTACTCTAACAATCCAATTTCTATCCATCATGACCTGACTTTCTATTGGTTCACTGAGACAACCCTCAGAAAATCCCCCCACCTTTATTGTCTAGATTTGGTAAAAAATTGTGTTGTTTTTAAAGCTTCTATTTATAATGATTCCTAAGAAAAAAGTATTTCACTGCCTGACGAGGTGCTAATAAGATTGAACCCAAAAAACAGTAAACTATGTTTTTTTTTATTTTAAACTTATAATAAAAATGTTACAATATATATATATATATATATATATAACGAGCATAGAAATGAAAGTATGAAACCGACAGTTACCATAAAGTGTTATTACTATGTCTCTCTCTCTCTCTCACTCTCTCTCTCTCTCTCTCTCTCTCTCTCTCTATATATATATATATATATATATATACGCATATATATATACATTATTTGTGTGTGCGTAAGTGTTTGTATATGTATATAGATACGGAGATATGGAAAGACTTAGATAGATAGATAGATAGATAGATAGATAGATAGATAGATAGATAGATAAGAACAAACAAACTGTGAGAGATAGAAATAGATAGATAATGAAAAACAAAATGAATTATCAAAACATAATTTTTCGTTTGTCTATTTTGCTTTTGCTCCGCACATGTTGAATACATATTTGAGTAGTGAGTTCGATTCTCACTGGGCAACCCTTACTTTCGGCCTTGTATTGCAACTTAGTTGTGCTTAGAAAATTACCATTATTGAATTTCTCTTATGCATGTGATTTTTTTTACCAATTCCACAATTACTAATATCAAAAATAAACTTCTCTGGATTCTTGGCAATGGCTAACCATTCTCGTTATTTCGCCATTGATTTAATTCTTTTATCTCATTCACTTTCTTTCTTTCGGAAATTTCTTCTTTCCATTTTTCCACATTTTTCTATGTTTTTATTAATCTGTTTTTGTTTTTTTTGCGTCTCCTTCGTAGTTCTTTCATTATTCCTTCTTTTCAGTTCGTATTTCTTTCGTTTGTCGTCTTCTTTTTTGTTCTTATTTCTTTCATTTTTCTTTCTTTTTCGTTGTTCGTATTTTTTTCATTTTTCCTTTTTTTTTCTTGTTCATATTTCATTCATTTTTCTTCTTTTCTTTTGTTCGTATTTCTTTCATTTTTTCTTATTCGTTTTTCTTTCATTTTTCTTTCTTTTTCCTTGTTCGTATTTCTTTCATTTTTCCTTTTTTTTTTCTTGATTGTTTTTCTCTTTCTTTTTGTTTTTTGTCAATTGAAAAATTAAACAGTTCTTTTCTTATTTCTTTCGTTTTTTTCTTTTTCACGAAATTTTCCCTTCATTTTTCTTCTTAGATTTTCTCTACGTTCTTCACTATATTCTTTTATATATTTTTTCTCGTTGTTTTCTTAATTTGTTTATTTATTTATTTCTTTTCTTTATTTTCCCGAAACTGGTTTTTGATTTTCTGCTTCCTTATTTCTTTCATTTTCTTCTTCTTTTCTTTTCTTTTTTACCATATTTTATTCTTTTATTTTTCTGTGCCTTACATTTACTTTGTTTCTTTTTCCCGTTATACTTTTTTTCATCATTTCTCACCAATCAACGCTCGATGTTTGTTGTGGTGTCATTGATATCGGTTCGGAATGAGTCGAAGTTGTTTCATTCACTTACGCACAAAGACCCTTGGGAACGGTATGAATCCATCTCTTCTCCCTCCAGCAATGGATTGAATAGCAGGACAGATTGGATTCTATAGCCTTGGATGGGACCAAGTCTACCGCATAGAGAAATGGCAACCGACTTCGAAAAATCTTCTGCATAGCCAGTTATGGATCAAAAGAGATATGATCGCCCAATCATATATCAGGTATGGCAATTAACTGACTGAAGACAGAAATGTCACTAGCAAGCAGGGGTTACATCGAGTGAAAGCGAGAGAAAAGATTGAGTTTAGGGAGGATTGAGGAAAGGGCAAAAGATTAACAGAATTCAAGAAGATAGACGATGGCGATTGACATTGCATTTAAATGCTTGAAGATTGTTGTTATCAGGGAAGCAAGTAAACGGTAGTTCCACAGCCTGGAAGTGCGAGAAAAGAAACTGTTGGAGTAGATGTGACGCTTGCAGTTAGCTATTTCAAACAATAAACAGTTGTAATCTAGATGCCTGCCTAATAATCCGCTTAAATTTATGCAGTCTTGACACCAGGGAAAAAAGCTTGTCTGAGCAGTTGTCATACAATATTCCTTTGTTTTCGAAGACATTTTCTATCTCTTAATATTTTGCTTAGTTTCTGAAAGGCATGAAAAAATTGTCCAACATTCATTGCTATATTTTTTTTAATCATTTCGCACCAAGTAAGGCGTGAAGGCCACTAATATGCAGGGGTTTACAGGGAGTGAAAGTGAGAGAAAAGACTAAATATAGGGTGGATTGAGGAAAGAACAAAAGGTGAACGGGATTCAAGAAAATAGAAGATGACTATTGATGTTGCATTTAAATTTATTTAATCCTTTTACTCCACGCAAGACGTGAATGCCACTAGTATGCAGAGGTTTACAGGGAGTGAAAGTGAAAGAAAAGAATAAGTATAAGGTGGATTGAGGAAAGGACGAAAGGTGAACGGAATTCAAGAAGATAGAAGACGGCGATTGATGTTGCATTTAAATTTATTTAATCATTTCACCCCAATCAAGGTGGGGATGCCACTATTACGCAGGTGGTTACAGAGAGTCAAAGTGAGAGAAAAGACTGAGTATAGGGTGGATTGTGTGTTGCTATCAGGGAAGCAAGTAAGAGGAAAGAAGTTCCACATCCTGGAAGTGCGAGAAAAGAAACTGTTGAAGTAAAAGTTACTTTTATTTATTTTTCTTGTTCTCATGTTTCTCCTTTTTTTCGTTTTTCTACAAATATGTCCTTATTTCTTTCATTTTGTTTTATTCCTTTCTTTTTCATTTTCCTTCATTTATTTTTCTTCACTATATTTTCTTCTTTCTTCTCCGCTGCATCTTTTATTCGTATTCATTTCTTTAGATTCTACTATTTTCTATTCACGTTTATCTTTTTAAAAACACTATCACGTCACAATAGAATTTTCCAAGCAAATCACAACCTCTTTTGTCAAATTATTTCTCCCCTTTTCCTCCCCACTTCCCAAACTCTTCTCATCTCTCCCCCATCCCCACTCTACTCATTACACAATACAACTCTTTTATCTTTAAATGGTTTCGTCTTATTGTCCTCATTATTTTGTTCCGTTTTTCGATTGATTCAGCTCCGTGCTAATTTCACCTTTTTCTCTTTATTCCGTCCCACTCCCCATCAGCCTCGAATGGAGTTGCATTAAAATCAAGGAACTCTGTTGGCATTTAATTGTTTCTTCTGTTTGTCATTTGACGCGTTTCCTGCCGTTTTTTGTTACTATTTAATTCCTTCGTCTTAGGGAAGTCTTGGAGAACTGGCGTGTATAATGTGGAGAATGTCGAGAGAGGTGAATGGAACCAGGTGTGAGATGAAGGAAGACTTCCTGAAGAATTCCCCCTGAATTTAAACTTGTGGAACCTGGAATTAATTACTGTCACTTCTTGGCCTCTTTTACGATTTCCTCGCTCGCAAAAGGGCGACAAAGGACAAAACAATAAAATAAAATATTTTTTTGCCATTAACAAAGTTCGATTGTTCATTGTGTTTTTCTTTTTGTAAATTTAGAAGTATTTTCTTCATAATTTGGACCATTTTTTTCATTTTTTAAAAAATTTCGGTTATTTTTTTCCATCATCATCTCTTCCTTCCTTCCTTCCTTCCTTCCTTCCTTCCTTCCTTCCTTCCTTTTACTCTTTCCATTCATTTTCTCTTCCTTAGGATCATTTTAATTTCTCTCTTATTAATGACATTGTTTTTCCAAATAATTTTGTTTATGATTTTATTTCCTTCCTTCCTTCCTTCCTTCCTTCCTTCCTTCCTTCCTTCCTTTTTCTTTCTTTCTTTCTTTCTTTCTTTCTTTCTTTCTTCCTCCTTTCCTTTCTATCTTTCTTTTTCTTTCTTTCTTTTCATCTTTCTTCCTTACCTCCTTCTTTTCTTTCTTCCTTCCTTTCTCTTTTCTTGCTTTCTTTTTCATTCTTTATTTCTGGCTTGGATGTGCGTTGTGGTGCAGTGGATATCAGCTTGGAACGAGAAATCGGGGTATCGCTTTGAATTCCAGTTGAATTAATTGCATTCACATACGCGCTAATACCGTTGGGAAAGGTATTAATCCGTCTCTTCCTTCCAGTTATGGGTTAAATAATAGGACAGACCGGGATTTATAGCCTTGATCGGCAACTAGCCTACCGCACAAAGCAATGACAGCCTACTGCGGGATAATCTTCTGCCCAGTTAGTCATGTCTCTTTCGAGACATGATTGCCCAAGAGTGTATCACGTATGGCACTTGACAGACTGATTTCTTGTTTATGTTTTTCTCCTTCCTTTTACTTGTGCTATCTTTTCGTTTTCAATATAGAGCAATCTTCTTTTCCCAACTACAATATTCGATTTCTTTCTTTCTTTCTTTCTTTCTTTCTTTCTTTCTTTCTTTCTAAAGCTTTGCTTTAAATTTTTATTTTCATTTCTTTCTACATTCCCCTTTGGTATTTTTCCGGCCGGTCGACTTCTTCCCTCCAACCCCACCGACCCCACCACCTCGCAGTTCCACGTTCGATGTTCGAGGTTTTACTATTAATCCTAATTTTTAGACACTGGCCGTGTCTTGTCACTTGGTGTTGTACTTCTTCACTTATTAGTTTCCTAGAAGAACAAAAAAATCTCACGTGATTTCAACTGCTCGTACTATGCAGCGATTACAAAATTAGGCATTTGTTGAAATCCAGAATAAGGTGAGAATTGCGGCGAAAAGTTGCGGCGAAAAAGAAAACTGGGAATGGGGATTTGAAGAGCAGCAGAAAAAGTGAGACGAAGGCAGAGTTGTGAAGAACGTCAGGGAAAGGGACATACAGAGTCAAGTTTTTGCTAAAACGAGTGTGAGAGAAGTATAAAGATATGACAGAGTTTGGATAGATAGATAGATAGATAGATAGATAGATAGATAGATAGATAGATAGATAAGAACAGATTGAGATAGGTAGCTAGATAGATAGATAAAAAGACTATAAGCAAGACAATAATAATAAAAGATAGAAAAAGAAATTGAACAACTTAGAAGTGAACTATTAGTCCTGGATGAACTGACAAGAGGAATAAATGTAAGAACTAGAAAAGGCAGAAGAGTCGAAAGAAAATACAATATTAGTAATGATAATGAAGTCATATCAAATAAGGAAAAAATAAAGCAAACAATACAACTGAAGGCTCAAAAAATAAGACGCTATGAGAAAAGATCAAGATTCTATAGACAAAACAAGATTTTTCAAACCGATGCAAAGAAATTTTACAGAGAAATAGGTAAAAAAAGAATTGAAGTGACATTCCCCCGTAAAATGGAAGACGTTATACAGTTCTGGGGAAAAAATATGGGCTTGCCCTAAAGAACATAACAAAGAAGCAGACTGGATTGCGCAAGAGGTAGAACGAATGAAAAATAAACCAGAACAGACATGGGCTGAAATCACAGAAGAGGATATTAAATGTGTACTGAAAAAAGCACACATTTGGAAATTTCCAGGAATAGATAAAATCTCTAACATTTGGCTTTTATATACAGCACATAAAAAAACTAGCCAAAGAACTTCAAGAAATGGTTAACGATCCCACTAAAATTCCTGCATGGATGATCAAAGGAATTACATTTCTTCTACCCAAGAATAGTGACACAATCAACCCGAAAAAATACAGACCAATTACATGCCTTCCGTCAACATACAAACTATTAACATCTATTTTAACAAAATAGACATATTTATTCTTGGAAAAAAATGACATGTTACCGCTTGAACAAAAAGGGTGCAAACGTGGCTGTTACGGATGTAAAGACTAATTGCTTATTAACAGAATGATCCTGGAAAACTGCTAGAGTACAAAGGAAAATCTTAGTACTGCCTGGATAGATTATCGTAAGGCATTCAATATGGTACCACATTCCTGGATCTTAAAGACTTCAAATATGTACAAGGTATCACCCGTCATCATCAATTTCATCAAACAATGTATGTCGATATGGAAAACAATCCTTTATCTCAATTATATAAATGAAACCTATAAATGTGGTGAAAGAGGTATATTTCAAGGTGACTCTTTGTCTCACTTACAATTTTGCATATCATTAATAGCATTAACCAGTCAACTTAACAAGACAGAATGTGGTTATAAAATAGCCCAAAAGAAAATACACCATCTATTTTACATGGATGACTTAAAGTTGTATGCTAAGAATGATAATGGAAGGTCTTCTACAAACTGTAAAATGCTTCAGTGAAGACATTGGAATTAAATTAAATTTGAATAAATGTGCTAAGGCTACAGTTTTACGAGGATCGCTACAACAAACATCCTCAATTAGCTTAGACCCTGCTGTAAAAGTAAACGATTTAGAGCCAGAAGAAGCTTATAAATACCTAGGTGTAAATGAAAGTGAAAAAATTCACTATAAAAAAATGAAAGAAATAGTGCTTAAAGAGTACTATAGAAGGCTACGACTGATTTTAAAAACTGAATTGAATTCTCAGAACAGAATTATGGCCATTAATAGCCTAGCCATCGCCGTGGTCCAATAGAGTTTCAACATCTTGAACTGGACTCTAAACTAGATCAGACTTCTTTCTACGCATAAGATGCATCATCCAAAGGCCGATGTAAACCGTCTATACATACCCCGTAAAGAAGCTGGAAGAGGTCTTATTCAGCTAGAATTCTCATACAAGACAACTATTGGCTTACTAATATACATAGAAACAACAAAGGACTGGATGATACAATTAGTCAAACAACATGAAAACAGAAAGAAAAAATATTCAATAATGAAGGAAGGCAATAAATACAAACAAGATTTGCATTTAGTAGATTCTGTAGAAAAGCAAAACAGAAGTCAAGAACCAACAATTACGGCAAAAAATATGAAAAAGAACACCAAGGTTAAAGCTCTTGAACAGATGAAACAACGCTGGCAAGACAGACCTCTGCATGGCGAATATCCAGAACGTGCTAATAAATCCACTGTTGATAAAGTTAATACTCATCGATGATTACGTGCATCTGGATTAAAGACTGAGACTAAAGGCTTTATTCTTGCAGCGCAAGACCAATGTCTTTTCACTAGAAACTTTCAGGCAAATATTATACATGAGAATGTGGATCCAAAATTCAGGTTCTGTGATAAATACCAAGAAACAATAGACTATATAATCTCAGATTGTTCTGTACTTGACCCAAATGAATATAAAAACTGTCACGATAGAGTGGGCAATATTTACATTGGACATTGTGCAAACACTATAGAACTAGAAGATGTCACCATTCTATGGGATTACACCATCTACACAGACAGAAAGATTGAAGCAAATAGGCCGGTCATTATTGTTAAAAACCAGAAAGAAAACACTTGCCTATTAATTGATATGGCTTGTCCAGTGGATTGTAATATAGCAACCAAGGAATTCGAAAAACTATCAAAATATAAAGACCTGGAAAATGAAATAGAAAAAAATGTGGAAGTTGAAAACAAGAATCGTACCAGTGATAGTGGATGCACTTGGAATGATAAAAAATGGAACAAAACAACACATAGAAAGATTCCCTGGAAAGCCCAACTTCAGAGATATACAAAAAATTGTCTTGTTAATTACAGCCCACACACTAAGGAGAAGTTTGTCTCTGTAACGCTAGGGGTGTTAGGGGAGATAGAAAAACATGAAATGAAGTCATAACAACACACCGCGACCTGCCTTAGGTTTTCTCGCAGACTTGGTAGGTAGTGCGACCATAGCAAAAATCGAAATATGATGAAAATGACACAATAATAATAATAATAATAATAATAATAATAATAATTATGAAAAGTGTAATGAAGAATACACGAAAGGGTTAGACAAGTAAACATTTTTAAAGAAATGAAAGGAAAGATGATGAAAAAAGAATTAAAAGAAATGTAAAAACCTAATAATGAATCCTGAAAATAAAGAAAAGATAAGAATAAATAAAGATGATTTACTTCGCAATGAAATATAGGAAAAGTACGAAAATCTACGTTGATATAAACGATTAAAATCAGCCATTTATTTACTCTTATCAGTTTGTTTATCATAACCAGCAAACACAATAATAATTACACTGCAGTTGTTTACGCTCTATACTAAGTTCAAAGAACAAAATGGCGTCGCTCTAAACGTCACACATATTGCGTTGATGGCAGCTGTGCCATCAACGCAATCCACAATACATGGCCGGAAGTGACGCCATAACACTTTTAGTGACTTTTTCTTTTTGCACCTTTGTTCTAAATATTGTTGTTTCTTATTCTTTTGTCTCGCAGTTTTAAAAAGCAGAAATACCAAAGGCTCATCCATTTTGACTCTAAGACATTTCTAAATTTTTCCGAATTGAATTTCCTACAGCATTAATGATCTTCCATCAGGTAATCACATTCTTGCCACATTTCGGTATGGATGCGCATAAGCGTGTTTCGAAGCAAATAAGAAACAATATACTGTAAGAATCTTATATATTTTTAATCGTTTCCTCGTCGTACAATCAATTAAGAGAGTGTCCGATTCTTGAAAGAATTATACTGTCTGGTCTTAGATGATTAGAATTTTGAACCAAACCCTTAATATTTCGTTCACCGGGGTAAATTGTTCTAGTTCCATGTGTCATGCTTCTTCCGGATATTTCAGTTTCTATTTCAGCTATTTCTCTTTAGAGGGTTCGGCTAGAAATTCTAATCACCTGACGAAGGCCAGAGCGTACTACGGCCGAAATGTCTTGAATAGGAAAACAAAGATGAGGACAACAGTCCGAACAATGTAAATAGTTACAATAACATTATCTTAGAACTATCCACAGAAACTGACTTTGTTTAATCGCTATCATTCTATGTGAACAGAATAAGTCAACAGTTAATGAATGAAAGATACTGAAAATTTTGTTAATTTGATAGAAATTACATTTTTCCCTTTACTCGGTCAGTTAAGTGCCATACGTGATACACGCTTGGGCGATCATGTCTTGAAAGAGACATGACTGACTGGGCAGAAGATTATCCCGTAGTAGGTTGCCATTGCTTTCTGCGGTAGACTGGTTGCTAACAAGAGCTATAAAACCCAATTTGTCCTGCTATTTAACTCATAGCTGGAGGGAGAAGGGATGGATTAATACTTTTTCCCAAGGGTGTTTGTGAATGCAACGAATTCAAGTGGAATTTGAACTCGTTTCTCTGATTTGTTGTTCGGAGCCGATATTCACTGCACCACAACGCACATCCTTCTCTTTTACTTTAGAGTTTTTTAAGATATTCAAATTTAATCAATTTTCTTTTAAAAATGTTAATAAAACCTGCTTTTATTTATTTTGTTCCTTTTATTTTGTTCCTTTTGTCTGTGTATTCATGTATATGTGAGAGAAGTTGAGATAGAAAAAATGTGTGTGAGAAAGAGAGAAAGAAAGAAATTAAGGAGATAGAGTGTGTGTGTTTCATTGTGCAGAAATGGTAGAAAAAAAAAACGAAGGAAGAGTAAGAACTTAAGGGTGTGTATGTGTGTGTGCACGTGTGTATATGTGTATACGCGTGTGGATGAGAAAGAAAGACGAAGGAAAGAAAGAAAAACATGAGTTTGTATATGAGAAAGAAAGAAAGAAAGAAAGAAAGAAAGAAAGAAAAATGATAGAAAGAAAGAAAAAAGTGTATGTGTATGGGGAAGGCAGAAAGAAAACAAATAACCAATAAATGAAATAAAGAAAAACAGTGTATGTCTGTGTATGTGTGTGTGCATACGTGTGTATGGATAAAAAAGAAAGAAACAAAGAAAAAACACAGAAAGAAAGAAAGAAAGAAAGAAACAAACAAACAAACAAACAAACAAACAAACAAACAAAGGAAAACATCAGTTTTAAACGGGGGAGAGGCAAGAAAAGAAAAAAAGAAACAAGAAATCAAGCGTTTGTGTGTGTGTGTGTGTGTGTGTGTGTGTGTGTGTGTGTGTGTGTGTGAAAGAGAGTGTGAAAGAGAGAGTGAAAGAGAGAGAGAGATAGAAAGTAAGAAAAAGAAATAATGAGAGTGAATGAGTGAGTGAGTGAGTGAGCGAGTGAGTGAGTGAGCGAGTGAGTGAGTGAGTGAGCGAGCGAGTGAGTAAATTGTTGTTTGAGTGAGTGAGTGAGTAAGTGAGTATCTGTGATTATATTAAAATCCAGACGAGCACCGAAATTTAGTAAGAATGTTTCGCTAAACGACTTCGTCAGAAACAATTTAACAAAGAGTTGACAGAAATGCTGGACATGAAAAGATTCCATTCAAAATAATTTCGCGCCTTAGTTGCCCAGGAAGTAAAAACAGCAACACCAAAAATTCAAAGAAAAATATTAAAACCGATTGTCGGATTGACGAAGTGCCTTTTTTAACTGAAATAATCAAAGATTCTTTATCAAAGATAGATTTAATTTTTAGAACATTTATCAAAGATAGTCGGTTCTCTGTGTAGGGCCAGGAAATTGTTCCCGTCTGTAACAATCCTGCACATATATAAGTCTACCATCCGCCCGTGCATTGAATATTGCTACCATATCTGGTCGGGTGCTCCTGCTATCCACCTAGGTATCCTTGATAAAATCCAACGGAGAATCTGTAATGTGATCGATCCCAACTTGACAGCTCAGATACAGTCACTTTCTCACTGGCGCAATGTGGCTTCCCTGTGTCTCTTCTACAAATACTTTCACGGCTTCTGCTCCGATGAACTTAGCTCACTAGTGTCCCCTATATATGAATTTACTCGATCCACAAGTTTAGCAACTAGATCTCATTTTTTACTTTGAAACCAATAAATTGTAAACACAAATTCTACTCCAGCAGCTTCTTTTCTTGCACTTCCCGCCTGTGAAATTCTCTTCCGTTTACTTGCTTCCCTGACAGCTATAATCTCCAAGAATTTAAATGTAAAGTCAATAGCCATCTCCTATCTCACTAACCTGCATCCTCTCTCTCTCTCTCTCTCTCTCTCTCTCTCTCTCTCATGCTCCTTTCTCCGTCCACTCCACTTTCATAAGTATTCTTTCTGACACCCCTTATAACCTGTCAATCTTTCTCCTAACTTTCCTCCTATGTAGCCCCATGAAAAACAGAGGTAGTAAAATGCCTTGCTTGGGGCGATATGGCTATAAAAAAAATAAATTCAGGATCAATATTTTGATCATCAGAAAATTCATAAAACATAATGGAAGAAAATCAATATTCGAATGACCAAAAGATTGTCTTAAGAATCGTTGCATGCAGTGCATATCGGCTGAGAACGAGAAATCGGGGAGCCGAGTTCAAATTCCAATTGAATTCATTGGATTAACTTATGTTCAAATATCCTTGGAAAAGGTATTAATTAGTCGCTTCTTCTTCCAGCTTTGGGTTAAATAACAAGACAGATTAGGTTTTATAGCCTTGGTTGACAACCAGTGTACTGTAGAGAGAAACGGTAACCTACTGTGGGAAAATCCTCTACTCAGCCAGTCATGTCTCTTTCGGGACATGATCACTCAAGCGTGTATACTTAACTGACTGACATATGACAAAATTGATTCTGATGTTCAGTAAACAAAATCAATCACAATTTCTAATCAATTACCAAGTTGTATTTCGGAGAAAGTTGAATTATTTGTTCATTTATATTCACTTGCAGACAAAGAATGAATTTCTTATTGATTCATTCGACAGATTTTGATCACTTTAAACATTATTTTTAGTAGATATTCTGAAAATTTTAAAACAGCATATTTATTTTCGTTTACCGATTTGAATATTCGAAAAAACTTATGGAAGGAAAAAATGAACCCTTCAACAGGATTCAAACCTGTGTCCCTCTTTACAGGTGAAACCGTCTTTAAATCCTACATAAACAATACTGTTCACAAACCGTTATACAGTTCTAACGATAACATTCGGGAAAGTTAAAAATGTGATAAAATTTAAACTGTATTTATTAACAAAACATTGGTTATTTGCAGTTGGTTTTCTAGACTTGCTATTATCTTGAATTTTTAAGAAACCCGTTATATATAAAATATATTATAGCTGTTGTCTTAATTATGATATGTATTAAAGCATTTCTGATATAATTTTAAACGTCAAAATGTTACTTTATTTTTGTAACAATAAAGAATTCAAATATTTGCGCCCGATTAACCCTCTTCTCATTTCTTTTGAACAAGGGTAAAGGTTTATCCCTTGTTCCTTGTTTAGGATTGGGTTTCCAGTTCCGCATAAAGTCAATTTCAACTCCATACTTATAATGTCGGGTGTGCGCTGTGGTGCAGTGGATATCGATTCGGAACGACAAATCGGGGAGCCAGGTTCGAATTCCAGTTGAATTCCTTGCATTCAATTACGCTCAAATACCCTTGGAAAGGTATCAATCCGTCTCTTCCCTCCAGTTATGGGTTAAATAATAGAACAGATTGGGTTCTATAGCCTTGGCTGGCAGCCACTCTACCGCAGAAAGCAATGGCAACCTACCTCGGGATAATCTTCTGCCCAGTCAGTCATGTCTCTTTCGAGACATGATTGCCCGAAGCGTGTATCACGTATGGCACTTAACTGACTGACTGACTTATAATGTCTCCGCCTAAACTTTCAAAATATGTTGTTGTTTTTTGTTTTTTTTTTGTTTTTTCTTCATTTTTTTACATAAATAGGAGTAGTCAGGTTCGCCTATCATTCTGGTAGGCGTTTTTCCTTTGTTTGCTGTTTAGAATTGGATTTCTTATAAAGTCCATTCCCTTCTAAGGTTTTTTTCTTCTCGTTCTCTGCCAAATCGACCCTTCGTCTCGCTTGGTAGGAAATGATTTAAAAAAAAAGAAAGAAGAAAAAAATAGACAAAAATATTGACGTAGGATCGATCGAACTAAAGGAGGAAGCAACATTTTTTGCTTCTGCGTGCAGGCTGAAGAAGTTGACAAGTGTTTCATCTTTCCCATTGTTGACCAGAAAAGTAAGGATATTCATTTTCTTTTAATTGAACCTTTTTTAACAAAAATAAACTAAAGAAGAAAGTAAAGAAAAAAGAAAAGAGAAAAGAAAAGGAAAGATTGGTGACAGTTGCCGCGAGAGGTTTATATACCTTCTGATTAAACACATCGACCCTACTATCGCTTTTCAAACGGCATATCTCAAAGGCCATCTGCTCAACTGTCTGTCTCTCATGGCGGTGTGTTTTGTGGTTTCTTATGTTAAGGCTTCGGGCTCAATGGAAGAGCTATGGACATTTTTCCTTTGACCTGTTATTATAATGATGATGATCAATGTCATGATGATCATCATAATAACCATCGAGAAAATTAGGATATTTTTAATTTATTTTCTTTCGTTTATTTTTTTCTTTTTTTTTATATTGCCTTCTTTTTCTCTGTATTTTTCATCTGATTTTTTCTTTTTCTTTTTTCGTTTATTTCTTTTTATTTACTAATTCATTCTTTCGTGATAGACATGAATAACTTTTCGTTTATTAATTCACGTGATAAAAATCTCGTTTTTCCTTCCTTTTTTTTAAAAATTTCTTATTCTTTCATAATTTTTTCTGTTTTTCTTTTTCTTATTCTTTTCCTTTTATTCTTCTTTTTTACGACATTCTTTTATAGGCTTTCCTTTTCTTTATTGTCGTTTTTTCCCTGAGTGTTTCATTCTTTCTTTCTGTTCAATTATTCTTTATTTCTTTCTTTCTTTTCTTTTTCGCACTTTCTCTCTCTTTCTCTCTCTTTTAAGTTCTTTTTCGTGCTTGTATGTTATTGTTAAAATCTTTCAATGAGTCTGCTGGCTCTCTCTCTCTCTCTCTCTCTCTCTCTCTCTTTCTCTTTTCTCTTTTCTTTTGTCTTTCTCTTTCTATTTCCTCCTTTCTCTTTTCTCTTTTCTCCTTTCGATTTTCTCTTTCTCCTTTCTCCTTTCTTTTTCGTCTTTCTATTTCTCTTTTCTCTTTTTATTCACCTGTTTTCTATTTTGTTTATTTTTCCTTTCTTTCTTTCAAGTTCTCATTCTTAATTTATTTTTCATCTTTTTACTCTCTTTCTTTCGAAGTCACTATCTCTCTCTCTCTCTCTTTCTCTCAGAGCATTCTTCTTTTCCTTTCGAAATGATATTTCGCCTTTTTTCATTAAAATTTCCATCTTTTCTTATTGCACATATCCTTTATTTCTTCAAACATTTTTTCTCTTTTTCGTCTCTCTCTCTCTCTCTCTCTTTCTCTCTCTCTCTTTATTATTTTCCCTAGCAACATTTCAGCCTACTGCTTCTCTCTCTTTCTTTCTTTCTTTCTTTCTTTCTGCAACTCTTTTTACTTCACCATCCAGGCAAGTTGTCAACTTCCGTTACTTGATGTGGTCAGGTGCCATTGTCTTTCCTGTCCTGTCCAATTTCGTCCCTTTGTCCACATTAAGCGCACTCTTCCTACGGCATTTCCCTAGTGACGCCATCTTCCCAAAGGGCTGTGCGTAGCAATCATCGAATGGTCCCCGGGTTGAGAAGGCAAGATTAGTTAACTTAACACCTTTAATTGGGAGATTCTCAAACAAGAGACAGCAGGGTAAAGAAGAAGAAGAAGAAGAAGAAGAAGAAGAAGAAGAAGAAGAAGATATTAAGGAAAAAGGTTGATAAACGGAACAGAAGGCAGAGGAAGAGTTGATGGAAGAAGAAGCAGGTTAGAAAAAGTATTCCAAAAAAGAAGAAACGTTCTATCTATCTATCTATCTATCTATCTATCTATCTATCTATCACCAGGACGTAGCTGTGTATTTATCTATGTGACTTCAATCCAATTAGGTTATATTCCCTCAGTTACCTTTTCAACATTTCCATATTATCACATGCAGTCAATAGAGAATGGTTACCCTCACCAAACGCCACTAAACTGGTAGGTCGTCAAACATCTATCCATGACGGTTTTCCATCACTATTTTTTTTAACCTGTGTCCATTTATCATAATATTTGTTGGTTACAACTGCTTCTGAGATAATCTTTTTTTGTCATCAAATAAACTCGCAGTGAAAAAATTAAAATCCTGCAAAAATTTATTTTAAACTTCAAGAGATGAATTGGAGGTGGTATGAAAAACCTAAACGGTTTCACGGAGGAGCAGTACAGGAACGGAAAAGGAAATTATAGTGCAGAAGGTTTGAAAAGCCTCCTCGAGTCAAATCGTAATTTTCGAGTAGAAGCTTACACACACACACACACACACAGAGAGAGAGAGAGAGAGAGAGAGAGAGAGAGAGAGAGAGAGAGAGAGAGAGTTATGTGAATTAATAAATATACGTATGTGAATACACACATGTATAAATGTATTATTCAGGTGTCGATAAAACAGTGCCCAATGTAGTATACATAGCACTATTAACTATATATATTAATAAATATACATATCAATCTGGGTCTTATGCGTTACGCAGTCATCTGGAGCATATGACGAACTCACCGTTTAAAAGATTTGAATTGAAGTTTTACATGTGCGTATTCCTATATATATATTTATTAATTCGCATAACTATATATGTGTGTGTGTTTGTGTGTGTGTGTGTATGTGTGAGAGAGAGAGAGAGAGAGAGAGAGAGAGAAAGAGAGAAAGAGAGAAAGAGAGAGTTTCTATTCGAAAGTTTCGAATTGACCCGAAGAGGATTTCATCACCTTCTGCATTTCTTTTGAGGTAGGTATAAATCTGAAAGTAGTCCAATACCTGGGCGCGGAATTGAATTTAGAAACTGGTAACGTCCCCCGTACATGAAAACAAGAAGTAAACTTTGGCTCAAACCAACCAAAATTGCTTCTTCACTTCCATTGAATTTTCCATAAGTGTATAAATAAAATGACAGAAAAACAATTGACCTTTTCACTGCCTGAGAAAAACCTTTTGTGGTGGAAACAAAGCTTGCGTAAAAGGTTAGTCTTTGTAATATATATATATATATATATATATATATATATATATATATATATATATATATATATATATAGTACTGTGCAAAAGTATTAGAACAAGGACTATTTTATATTTTATGAGGCATATTGGCAGAAAATAAACAATTTAATTCGAGTAATTTTATTTAATTTACTCAACAAATGCTTTAACAAGAAAAATACTTGTTACAAAATAAATTTAATATTTAGTATAATAGTCTTTTGCTTTGATCACAGCCTTCATTCTCTCAGACATTGACATCACAAGCTTTTTTAACGTATCTAATGGTATCTCCTGCCAAGCAGCTTGTATTTGTTCCCAAAGTGTGTCTTGCGAAGTAACATTAGATTTATCAATTTTTTTTATTCAAAATATCTCACAGATGTTCAATAGAATTGAGATCAGGGATTTGTGGGGGCCAATTCAAATTCCGAAGCTTTCCTTCCTCTTCCTTTTTAAGTAAATAATTCTTACAAAGGCTTGGCTTTTCACCCTGTACTTGAATTTCAGTGAGGTTTTTTGGGAAAATCAAACTTGTCCTTATACTTTTACGCACTACCGGTAGCGTGCAAAAGTCTTAGGACAGGGGTGATTTTAAACTTTATTTTGATACCTCATAAAAGATAAAATAGTTGCTCTAATACTTTTGTACAGTTCTCTCTCTCTCTCTGTATATATATATATATATATATATATATATATATATATATATAGTCATCCGCAGACAGACCTGTTTCGCAGCTCATCAGTACGGCTAGACAGCCGATTTCTTTTTACCCAGGATTGTAACCCGACCGAATCGGCATCAGTCGGCGATTCTACCTCTGAGCTACGAGCGCTCGGTAGAAGGAGGCAGACTTTTAGTGTGTATATTATCATTATACACGCCCAATAGCTGAGAGTGTTCTAATTCATTGCTGAATAAACGATGCGTAGATGCCAGAGTAGCTACTGTTTTTCATAGTCTACCATTATTCCAGAGTGCTCAATCAGGGTGTGAGAGCGTAAACAGTCATCCGAAGACAAATCTGTTTCGCTGTATCACAGCTCATCAGTGCGGTTAGACAGCCGATTGCTTTTTACCCAGGACTGAAACCTGACCGAATTGTCGTCAGCCGGCGATTCTACCTCTGAGCTCGGTAGAAAGAGGCAGACTTTTTAGCGTGTAGGTTATCATTATCACGCCCAATAGCTGAGAGTGTTCTAATTCATTGCGGAATGAACGATGCGTAGATGCTAGAGTAACTATTGTTTTTTAAAGTCTACCATTCTTCCAGAGTGCTCAATAAATTTAAATCCAAAACGAAAATGGTATGAAGGTAAAATCCCAAAACAGATCGTATTAAAATTAATCTCATTAATATTAAAAATGATCCTAGTAGAGGGCTCGATGTAAATAGTATTATCTATTAACAGAGGCAAATATGTATATTTTCAAATAAAACTCCGAAAATTACACATGACGTATGGCCATTTCACGGCAGAAACCTCGCTTCTTCGGCATCAAATTCTTTATTATGTAAATACAGGGCAACATTCATATAATGGAAGACCTCTCAAAAAGAAATGCTCATACCGGAAGTTTACATGACAGAAAAAGAAAAGAAATATTAAAAAAAGAACAATATGAGGTTAAAAATGCACGCCAGACAGCCGTCGTAAGAAATGCAAGCTAAGGAGAGTGGAAAGAAAGTGACAGACACATAAAATGGAAAAAGAAAAGGAAAAAAACCAAAAATGGGGAAAGAGAAATAGAGAAAACAGATAACATGATATAATATATGGCTCTGCTAAAAAATTACTCAAAAGATTTTTCGTTTAAAATAATATGGTTTGAATATTGTTGGGATAAAATTAATTCAATTTAAATCCTACAACCGGAATAAAAAGGGAGGAGCAGAAAAACGAAATATTGTATTGGAGTGGGTATAAACAGAGAATTTGGATAATATATATATATATATATATATATATATATATATATATACGTTTACTTCAATGGGACAGTTTTTCTTGTATTTGCAATTGTAGGAGGGTACAATACCGGGTTTAATATTAGTTCTATAGAAATTTCTATTATGGTTACTATGTGAATTGATGATGTTAAACCTATTATTAGTTGAGGAATAGCGCATTTTAATAGTTTTTCTATTAAATATTTTACTTATTAACTTGTGAAAATGTTTACTTAATAATTTCAGAAAAAATGTCGAATGTTAATATTTGATAATCCACAGAACGGGAGATTGAACCATGTAATTTTTCTTTTTTCTATGTTTATTCTTCGCCTTTTGAAATTCTGAATTACTAACAGGTGTTAAATAGGATTAGTTATCTTTAAAGTCACTTCTTTGAAGAGTTTTATCATACAGTTTGTTTTTTTGTTTTCATTAAAGATTTTAAGATTGGAAGATAAATGGCTAATTCTAGTATTAACAGTAGTATGCATCTGTTTCACAGTGGGATTGTCGTGGTTAGAATTAACGTTAATGTAGCTGGGAGTTTTATTCTCTTTATGATAAGGCTTGAAGAAATTGTCATTGAGATTAAGGGTGATGTTAAGATAATTAACAATTTGTAGGTTAGAAGAAATCTCAATTTTAAATCTTAGTAATGTAAAGGTCCTAATGATTTTCTTTTGAATCTTCGTAGTCAATACGCCATTAGTATAAGGGAGGAACATAAATCAATCATCTCGTCACAAGCTTATTTATTTCGCGTCTACAATCCCACTAAGAGTATCTAAAATATAATACATACCAAATCAGCAACCTGGGCTGAATTATATGCCCCACTGGAGATATCAAAATTATCATTGAGACACTTAGTCCAAGTGGAATTGTTAAAAGTTAGAAGGGATTTTCAATCTGTTAATATTAAGTTTTTTCATCTCTCCTCTCTACATAATTTTAGCGAAATTAATACAGTTTTCTAGAAGGTCTCTAGAGGTAAAGGAATAGAAGTCTATAATATCAACTTTGAGAAATATAGTTCTAATTTTATCATTAATATCGATAAACCGATGGATAGTATCAGATGAATATTTCAAGAGTTTGGGGCGGAGGGCGAGTTGTAGTTTAGCGGTTATTTTTTAT
This sequence comes from Ascarosepion bandense, assembly GCA_037127315.1. Lineage (NCBI taxonomy): Eukaryota > Metazoa > Mollusca > Cephalopoda > Sepiida > Sepiidae > Ascarosepion > Ascarosepion bandense. Next base: position 1,252,855 of record JBBBDQ010000788.1, on the reverse strand, counting down.
TATTACTTTTAGAGATGAATCTTAATTCACTTTTGGTTAGATTTATTAATCTACATTGTAAATTATTCTTAAAGTTAGATTTATGATTTTTAAATAAAAGATAAGCGTTTTTAGAGTCAACTTTCCCTTCTCTATTACTAATATTTAATTCATCTGCAAATTTGGCGGTCGATATCAGATTTTATATTGTTATAATTGTTTACTTCATACATGTTGGTAATCTTATTGGTTAAAAGTTTAAGGTAGTGAGGAGGTTACATTTGTAGATATTTTAGACTTATTAGCTTTAACCTATATATCTATGGAATCCTTAATAATTTTTGTGTCCTCCTGTATGTGAAATATATATATATGTGTATGTTAAATAAAGTGCAAACTGTCTGTCTGCTTATTTTTAGTAAAATCCGTTCATACTCCCGGATAATCTTTCGCGTAATATAATTGAAATATGTCAGAAATGAGCTGTTACGTTGACAGATGTTATTATCATTTATTTCTTAATGTACCCAAGTACTTTCAATCTCTTTCCGAGATCATCTTCAGGAGTGTGAGTTATGGTAACAAAAAATAACCGCAAAACTGTGTTGCTAAAAATTACGGTAAATTTTTTCAGCTTCAAATATAACGGTTGACAAATTGCTAGCGTTCATTAGAACGTGAAAATGATCCAAAAAGGATTTTTTTTATATGTTGTAATGTCATGGTGATGCACGTGTTAAAGCATGAAAAAAAATTTTTTTCAAGTTCTGGGAGGATAGAACCATGGAGCTCAAAGATGCCGAGCGTAATGAAACAAAAGAGCATATTATTTACACCGTTCGTGGTGCAGTGGATATCGGCTCGGAACGAGAAATCGGGGTGCTGATTTCGAATTCCAGTTGAATTCCTTGCATTCACTTACGCTCAAATACCCTTGGGAAAGGTATTAATCCATCTCTTTCTTCCAGTTATGGTTTAAATAATAGAAAAGATTACGTTCTATAGCCTTGGTTGGCAACCAGCCTACCGCAGAAAGCAATGGCAACCTACTGCGGGATAATCTTCTGCCCAGTCAGTCATGTCTCTTTTGAGATATGATCGCCCAAGCGTGTATCACGTATGGTACTTGACTGATATTCTGGCTATTGTTATTATCTTTGTTGTTATCACAAGGTTTCGACTGATGTGCCCTCCGAACTTCATCAGGTGTATATCAATCTGGGTAATCTACAGGGAACCCTGAACTGAACCCTTTATTTAACCTACGGGAGTAGATTGTTCTCGTTCCCTTGCCCATGCCTAAGGATACCTCTTGTAGTTATTGATTGCTTTGTTTCCATTGAACTCATGTACACACTACCCAGAGATTGAACGCGTAGTTACGCTGTCACCAAATTCACAAAGCAACGTTTAATCCACTAGGCTTTTGTCTGGTGAGCACACGTAGTTAGCAAGCTTGTCTCTCTAGAACCTATTACAACTGAGTAGTGAGTTCTATCCTAACTGAGTACCCATATCCTCAGCCTTGTGCCACATCTAAACGGCGCTTAGTAAATCAACTAGGCTATTGTCTGATGGGCACACCGACATGGTGTAATGGTTAGCAAGCTTGTCTCTCTAGAACCTATTACAACTGAGTAGTGAGTTCGATCCTCACTGGGTACCCCATATCCTCGGCCTTGTGCTACATTTAAGCGGCGTTTAGTAGATCAACTAGGCCATTGTCTGGCCTGAAGATCGCTTCAAGCAAAAAACAAACAGTCGCCGCCGCTTGGTCTTTTGATCTCAGTGTCAACTTTTATACCTACATTCGATCGTGATATGAAGCACTTTTACCGACAGACATTCGTTCAGTTAGCACATATTTGAACCCCTCTGGCCACCACACCCTTCCATCTTAACAAATGTGGCCCATGGCGATATTCAAGGCAGAATATTGCAATGCCTTGCTGGTTCTTTTTCACTGGGGTTGTTGAGGATCCTCTTCTCAAAGGTAAATGAGGCAAGACTTGCAAGGGAGCAGGTGATTTAAATTCAGTGTTTTACTTCACCTAAATTGGCGACAGAAGCCGTTAGTTTTTACGCTTATTAAATATTTTATCAGTTGAACAAGAAATCTTTTTGAATAAATACTTATTTATGCTGCCTAGATATAATTTACACACACACACACACACACACACACACACACACACACACACATATATATATATATATATATATATATATATATATATATATATATTGTTATTGCAAATCGCCTGAAGACACCATCTGGTAGAAACCTAGGTCGCGTAATAACTCGTTGACACATGAAGAATATTGAAAAGTTCTACAATATAATTGTATTGAACACTTTTTAATACAAATGTGCACGGTTCTTATTTTATTATGAACAAAAACTATATATATATATATATATATATATATATATATATATATATATATTAATCGGTATTGCTTTATACAAGGCACTAAGACACAATGTTGACTGGAAAGTATGGATCCGGAAGCGAGTTCCACAACAAAGAAATACGAGAAACAAACTGTTAGCATAGAAATTACGGTTGCATCTATCCAGCGCACTAATAAATTGATGAGATCTCGACGCCAGTCTAGTACTGTCCTTAAATTCAAAAAGTCTTGGAATCATAGCGAAACGCTCATCTGAAGAATTGTCATGAAAATATTGAGAGAAAAAACACAGAGTATCTATCTATCTATCTATCTATCTATCTATCACCTTACTTAATCCTCGCAAACTTCCATTGTTAGTTTTATGCAGTAGCCTTTTAGTCGTATGTGTGTCCATTAATATCCACAACAATGTCAATAGCTATATGTCAGTTTCTATATCTGTAAGTTTTCCTACATTTTTGTTGCTACTCCTATACGTTATTGTGTCTCTTGCAAACCAGCCACTATCCTTCCTGACTTCCCCTTCTCGTTCTGGCAGTCATCTCCCTAAACAACCTGCGCAATTTAGGTTCGTAAATATAACACCTTTTCGGTAATTGTCCGAACGGTCGGCGTTGCTGTCCACTGCAGTTGTCCGCTTGACCAGATGATTAGTTCATTTACACCGCATGCCAAATGAAGAGCAAATCTTCCCGTCGATCGGCAAGAGGCCTGATTGGGTGCCGTGGCCGGCGAGTGTAGGTAGTGAGCCACAACTAATCATGGCTCAATGGATGGACACTCAATACAACATGACCAGTCAGAGTTGGTCTTGTAGTTTGGGATGAAGTTAGAGGGTAGAAGTTCTTGTACGGTCATCAGCTGGTTGGGACACTTGTCAGCTTGAAAATTGAGACATATTGCGAGTAGACAAAAGGTGGATACAAAGGAAATTCGAAAAGAGGAAAATGATGCGGATACTAAGAATGAGTAAAATGACAAAGGAGGAATAAGTGGAGACTGACCAGGTTAAATAGGAAAAGACGAAAGTAGTGGATAATGAAGAGGAGGTGCAGTGGATGATTAAAGAGTTGAGGATTTGCAGATAAGCAGATTTAAGAGGAAGATGTTGAGGAGATTAGGAAGGATGAATATAAAGAAATACAGACTACAGAGGAAAATGAAGAGGAAAATGAAAATAAATAGATTAAGAAGGAAGAAGATGAGATTAAGAAGATAAGTGTTTTTGGATTAAGAAGAATAATAAAGAGATCAAATAAGAGTTTAAGTTTTGTTTAATGGCATATCAACCACTGTGGGTTATTTAATGCCAAAAGGGTGGGATTTTAAGTTTTTTTTTATGTTCGGTTATAGTGAGAAGGTTGATTTAATCTAATTTTAATGAAAATATTTTGTTTTTATTCTTTTTTTATTTTAGAAAGCTGAAAATGTCTTTTAGTTTTGTATTCAAAAATGTTTTGCTGAAAATAATTTTTTCTATAAAAGTTTTTTTATGTATATATTTCTATAAAAGTATATTTTTATACTTTTATAGTGTTTTGACCCCAGTTTGGGAGTTAACTATTTGCCCATAGCTGGGAACCTAACAGGTGCTACCACTCCGGGTCAGGGTGGACCTGAGAACAACAGCAATTAAGAGGTGGTTCTATGCTCCTCACAACTTCCTTATTAGAGGCCTTGCTGCCGGATGCAGTTTACCGTCATGCCCAGGACCAATTAAATAAGATGATGGGCACACAATGAAGGAACAAGAAAATATTTAGATTTTGGAGGAAAATGGTGGGATTAAGGAGAAAAATGATGAGATTAGGCAAGGAAAAGATGAGAACGAGCAGATTAAGGGGGAAAAAGAAGAGATTAGGGAGGAAGAAGATGAGTATGTGTAGATTAAAGAGGAAAATGATTAGAAGAAAAAGACTGGAATGACTAGCTTAAGAAGGAAGAAGATGAGATTAAGATTACGATGTGTAGATTAAGGGGAAGAACGAAGATTAAGTAAGAAGATGAGGATAAGCAGAAAAATATTAGATAGGATAAAAAGAAGATGCGTCAAAGAGGGCATTAAGAAAGAAGATTAAAGTGTGTAGATTAATGAGGAAAATGATGAGATTAAGAAAGATGTGAATGAGTTGATTAAGGATTAAGAAGATTAGAAGATTAAGAAAAAGCGGATCATGACGTGTAGATTAAAAAGGAAAATGTTGAGGTTAATGAAAAAGAAGATCAGATTAAGAATGAAGATAAGATTTATAAACAAAATATGTAGGAGAACAGTTGAAGAGTTGAGAAGATTATTGTTGAAGCTGATGAGGATGTGTAAATTATGGATATGAAGTTTGGAGATTAAAGAAGAATAAAATGAGGATGAGTATCTTAAAGATGAATCTGAGGCGATTAAATAAGTTGATGAGGATAGATAGATTTAGGATAAAGAAAATGAGGAGATTAAAGAAAAAGATGAGTAAGATTAGATTAAGGATTAAAAAGATGAGCGAATTCAGGATGAAGGAGAAGACAAGATTAATGAGCAAAATATGAGGATGAGTAGATTAAGAGCAAAGAAAGTGAAGAGATTAATATAAAAGATGAGGATAAACAGATTAAAAATCGAGAAAATGAGGAGATTAATCGAGAAGATTAATAATATATTAAAAACGATGATGATGAGGATCAGTAAATTAAGTGTGTAGAAGATGAAGTTGGTAAAGGATGAAAACCAATATCAGCAGCTTAAGATTGAATGAGATTAAGATGGTTTCATTTAAGCAGATTAACGAGAAAGAATATAAGCATAATCCCATAGACAAAGAAGATGAAAATGAGTAAGGAGGGAGAAAATTAAGATAAGCAGATTAAGAATGAAAAAGATAACAAAATTAATGCGAAAGATGAGTATAAACAGATTAAGGAAGTTAAAACCCTGATAAAAGCAAAGATGTTGGATTAGGAAGAAAAAGAACGAAAGACAGATTAGTGAAATAAATTCAGGGAAAAGAATGAAAATATAGAGAAATGAAATATGAATGTGGGTAAAAAGATTGACAAGAAAGGTAAACAAGAGAGATAATCTGGGATTTAACTAATAAATAAATCGGGATACTACAAAATATTGGCTCAGAATAAATATTAGAAGAAAGAAAAATGCAGAAAAATCAAGGAGAGAAATGATAGTTTCTAGTAAATTAAATTTAAAATTCTAAGTAAGGAAGAGTTTTAGTTTAATTGAATTAAATTAATCTGTATAGTATAGCAAGATATATTTAAGAGAATATTTATTAACCTTAATGACGTATGTTACCTAAGCACCCCACTTGATCATAAGATGAAAGGAAGAAGAAAAAACTAACCAGTAATTGTAAGATTACAGAATTAATGTTTATCAACAAAAGAGACAATCGAAGGTGTCAGTTATCGAGGAAGTAAAAATCAGACAGAAAAAGAAATTGAACTGTATTTGCTTTGTATAATAATAATAATAAACAGGGGTGGTAATTCTGTACTTTAAATTTTCTAGGGGAGGTAATTCAGTACTTGGCATTTGAAAGGTAAATATAAAATCTGTTAATAAAATTGGAAAAATAACCCAGAAACTTTATCCCGTGCCGGATCAAAACCAAAATTTAATCAAGTCGTTTCAGTCGGGAGGCCAACAATCTCTGAAACTTTAATCCTAATCCAGCCAGCGGTTCTTAAGATATATTGACCATAGACAGACAAACAAATAGACAACTAGACAAACGCAACCGAATACAATACCTCTGCATTAAGATGAAGATAATAATAATAATAATAATAATAATAATAATAATAATAATAATAATAATAATAATAGAAAAACATGAAATGGAGCCATAACAACACGCCACTACCTGCCTTAGGTCTCCCCGCAGACTTGGTTGGTAGTGAGACCAAAGCAGAAATCGAAATATGATGAAAAATGACATAATAATAATAATAATAATAATAATAATAATAATAATAATAATAATCCAGAACATGCCAATAAATCCAATGTTGATAAAGTTAATACTCATCGATGGTTACGTGCATCTGGATTAAAGTCTGAGACTGAAAGCATTATTCTTGCAGCGCAAGAACAAACTCTTTTCACTAGAAACTTTCATGAAAATATTATACATAATAATATGGATCCAAAATGCAGGTTCTGTGATAAACATAAAGAAACAATAGACCATCTAATCTCAAGATGTTTTGTACTTGACCCACATGAATATAAAATCGTCACGATAGAGTGAGGCAATATTTACATTGGACAATGTGCAAACACTATGGAAAATCTGTAAACAAACACTTGTATGAACATCACTCAGCACCGTTTACAGAAATAGAAGATGTAACCATTGTATGGGATTACACCATCTACACAGACAGAAAGATTGAAGCAAATAGGCCGGACATTATTGTTAAAAACTAGAAAGAAAGAGCTTGCTTATTAATTGATATGGCTTGTCCAGCGGATTGTAACATAGCAACCAAGGAATTCGAAAAACTATCAAAATATAAAGACCTGGAAATTGAAATAGAAAAATTGTGGAAATTGAAAACAAGAATCGTGCTAGTGATAGTAGGTGCACTTGGAATGGTAAAAAAGGAACAAAACAACACATCGAAAGAATCCCTAGAAACCCCAGCTTAAGAGTTATACAAAAAATTGTCTTGTTAAGTCCAGCCTACACACTAATGAGAACTTTGTTTATGTAACGCTAGGGATGATAGGGAAGATTAAAAATAAACATGAAATGGAGCAATAACGACACACCACGATCTGCCTTAGGTCTTCCTGCAGACTTGATAGGTAGTGTGACCATAGCAGAAATCGAAATATGATGAAAAATGACAACAATAATAATAATTTGTATAATTACAGATAAAGAAGAAAATGTTCTTAGGGGATAGTTTACACATTTTTAACACATTACTCAATAATTCCCGATCCTGATATATAGAAGGCGCCACTAATAAAAAATCCATATGATTTTTATGAAGTTGTAACTTTCAAATGGCATGTTGCAAAATTTGGGCCCAATCAGATTATTAGTTTACAAATTACAGTTATTTAAGTGAAGCTTCTGTTACAAATTTTCAAATCAATGAAAAAATCTGAATATCGTGTGTTGATAAAGCATTACATTCTGATGGCAAAACTTCTGTTCAAGCAAAGCAATGGATTGGTAAGTGTTATTCAGACTCTACTCCGTCGGAAACAGTAATAGTTAAGAAATGGTATGCTGATTTTAAACGCGGTTGTACAGACACAAGTGATGCTAAACCCTCCGGTCGGTCAAAATCGGCAGTTGTCCAAGAAAACACCACAAAAATCCACAAACTCGTTTCGACTGATCATAAATTAAACTTGTGTAAGATAGCAGAGGAGTTGAACATATCAGAAGACAGTCTATTCACCATTTTGCGTAGACATTTGTTAATGAGAAAGATGTGTTCAAAGTGGGCCATGTGTTTGCTCACAGTCGATCAAAAAAAAAAAAACAACGCGTCGACGATTCAGAACGTTGTTTGCAACTGTTTCAAAGCAACAAGGAGATTTTGCATAAATATGTGTCAATGTATGAAATATGGAAATATGGATCCATGTCAAATCGGTAGTTAGCTGAGTGAAAGCCGTCCAAAGCGATCAAAGACGCAAACATCTGCAGGCAAGGTTTTCACCTCCGTATTTGAGACGCGCAATGTATATAGCAACAGATGTGCGTTGTGGTACAGTGGATATCGGCTCGGAACGAGAAATCGGGGAGCCGAGTTCAAATTCCAGTTGAATTCATTGCATTCACTTACGCGCAAATATCCTTGGGAAAGGTATTAATCCGTCTCTTCCTTCCAGTTATGGGTTAAATAACAGGACAGATTGGGTTCTATAGCCTTTGCTGGCAACCAATCTATCGCAGAAAGCAATGACAACCTACTGCGGGATAATCTTCTGCCTAGTCAGTCATGTCTCTTTCGAGACATGATCGCCCAAGCGTTTACCACGTATGGCATTTATCTGACTAACTGAATGTATATAGCATTATTGGTGCGTTAGAAGGAAGGAATCGTCAAAAAACGTCAAAGTTATTGGAATTGCCGAAATTAACCAAAATCGTTCGTAAAGAATAGTTTTTACAAATAATTTTTTGCAAATTTCTGTCACCAGAAAATACCGATAAAATATCAGGAACATATTTATTGAGAAATAATCACAATGTAAATTCAATAAATAGGAACTTAGCAACAAGCTTAAATGCTGACGAAGTCAGCCTTTAATGAATCTATCTATCTATCTATCTATCTATCTATCTATCTATCTATCTATCTATAATGACCAGGTTCGATTTTGCTTAACTTCGCTGATCGTACAGGAACCGGTGTTTCAAGGTCGAGTGGTCGAAAGACTCTTTTAATAGGAATATCTTCAGTTCTCTGGGAACTTGCAAAAATCTCTTGAACTAGTTCATTACCGATAAAGATGGTAGGATGTATCCATGAAGCTACCTCTAAGTTCTTGAAAGATAACACAACAAAATAGTACACATGTAGCGGAATAAGAGCACCTCGAGGTGGTGCAATAGTTATCAAGCTTGTCTACCTAGAATCTTTATTATTGAGTAGTGAGTTCGATCCTCACTGGGTGTTCTATACTTTTGGCCTTGTGCCACATCTAAGCTGCGCTTAAAAAATTACTATATGCAGTGGAATAAATCTATGTATTAATATCTTGTAGGAGTCCATATCAAAATAAAATAAAAAGAATTCGAATTAAAATAAGGCATTTGCGTTTTCCTTTTAAAACACTTATCTCTATCTATCTATCTATCTATCTATCTATCTATCTATCTATCTATCTATCTATCTCTCTCTCTCGCTCTCTTTTCTCAACTTTTTTCTATACTTCTCTCTCAATCTCAGAGAAAGCAACTCTCAAATAAAAAAGAAAAAAGAAAAAACTGACCCCGGCTAAAAACCGGAAGTTGCAGGAGCTGAGCCTACTTATTTGTGACTGAAAAATACCAAAATTTAGGGAGGCTATTGAACTTTATATATATATATATATATATATATATATATATATATATATATATATATAATAAAAACGAAAGGAACGCCAAATAATAAAATAATTTGGCCAATCAAAAATTGATACAAAGAAATCTTTTGATGCTCGCCGCGCCAAATTCTCGAAGTTGGAGAAAAGGATACAAAAAACTGACACCTCTAGGCCGGGAACAGAGGAGACCAGAACGAAACCCGGAGAGGCGGAACAAAAGAACGCAGCCTCGCGTGACTCTAAAAGAAGCAGTTAAAAAATAATCGGCTGCTGACATTTCCGCCCTCTTCAGGGCCGAAAAGAACACCGTAGATTATTACTGATCTAATTTCTCACATTACTACTACCCCTATCACGGTCTGACTTCAAAACGACCACAAAGATATTTTTCCAGACTGCTATCAATATCCGCCTTATTAACGAACATATTACTATGGTGAATACCACAGGAGTCTCACATTTTGCTTTAAAAAATAAATAAATAAAATATTTATTTTAAACCCTTAAGTCAGTTTGTTCTGATTTCCAAAGTTTCCGAAAAATAACTATCCTATCACCTATCCACACTGGTAACACTCTGACGTGAACACATATGTCACCATCTATATATTGTCATTGGAATTCACTGTTCCAATGTATTTTAATAATTATTCATGCATTTAAATGAATGTATACATTTATGTGTGAACGCAGTAAATATACATGATTAAATGTGCGTGCTAAAAATTGCATTTTGTTCGACAACTTTCTGTATTTTCTCGTATTTATACAATGATATTTATGAGTCTCTGGCTTCTTCTGTGAAGGCATAAGCCGCCATGTGATTATAACCTACATATTATACACATATATCTATATAGACACATATTTTTATCACCAGAAATGCTTGTGTATGTTCACTAACACTTAGTCATATCTAAACTCACACCGACTCAAACATACAAATGTGCATATAACGAGAGAGTGCATCTATTTTTTGCTTATTTTATCAGTAAGAAGTAATGTTACGCATGCGTGTGCCTCTTTCAACTGCATCCTTTCCAATTGATTTCCCCACCTCTTCATCTTTTGTTCTCGGCAACACAGTTGGTGTGAATTTCAATCATTTCTACATTTCATATTTATGAGCAGAACAAACCAGTCAATAATATCACTATTGGACCGACATACAGCTCTGACCGGAAGTTTACTCCACATCTAACTTCCGCCATCTTTAAAGTCGGTACGTTATTAATTTTGCTTTCTTCTAAGATAACGAACGAGCTCCAAAGAAAAGTTAATTCATCAGCCACAAGTAGGCTTGCTCAAAACCCTGAAAGATTCCAGTTTTATATTTTACAAGCATCACTTGTACAATAAGTATTGTTCTCCCTCAAGAGTAATGGCCTTATACTGAACCGTTGTTGAATTCCGTCTTTTGCTAAAAATGGTTCAATGTAAATAATTTTCAATTTATCTGATGTTGTCCGAAGTTTTTAATTTTTTTTATTTTTTTTGCTTAGCGTTATTGTTTTCTATTTTCCAATCATCGTAACGTAACTTTTTGTGTTCTTCTACTTTCATAACTATTATTTTTCTCTTTGATACTCCGACTTCATACAAGATTGGCAGTTAGGTCTCATGATTTTACCTTTGAAATTGCTAGTTGTAACGGTAAGTTCTGCGCTAATACTTTCTTCTATTCTACATCTCTCTTCCGGCTGCTTGCTTTCCTGTAAACTACGATATACAATAATTTATCTCTTTATGTACGATCATCGAAGTTAAGAAACGTCGAGTCTGGCAAAAACCAAGATTGGTGACCACTTACAAATATCAGGTGCTTTGAGCTTGAATATTCGAATGATATAATCGATAACGGCCGAGTTCCAATTCCAGTTGGGTTCGTTATATTCATTGATGTGTAAATACCCTTGGTAAAACTATGAATCTTCTTATTCCCCCACCTATGGGTTAATTAATCAAACTTGTATCACTAAATCATTATTATCTGAAAAATTATTCTTACAATCTAAAAATATTTTCTGGCTTTAAATAACCTCGAAAGGGTTGATAAACCGTAGGAAATTCATCAATCAATTAAATATTGTTACATTTCTTTCTTTACACTGTATGGGTGGTGGGGATTAAAGTTAAGGTATTGTCAGGTGACAATGTAAAGAAGGGATCGTCCGCTGCCTGCAACATCGAACAAAAGTCATAAGCGGCGACCCAAAGACATACGAACAGAAAATAGTCAGTATAGGCAGTACCCCACAACGTAACAATTATCCAGGGTACATAACAACAACTCAAATGAACATGGAAGGGAAAGAGCATGAGGATAACAACTCTCAGAAAAACAGCCTCGGTCTGTCTGCTCTGTGAACGCATTATCGGAGAAAATACAAAGGATCTGTGGGCCATACAACCTCAGGACGATTTTCAGAAGTGGTTCTACACTTGGTAGATACCTCTCTCGAGTAAGACCCCCAACAGAAGAGGTTATGACTAAGGACTGTGTGTACGATACTCCATGTAGCTGTGGAAAGAAATATAAAGAAGAAACAGGCCACCCCCTTAACGTAAGGCTACAAGAAATCGAAAATTTCTATGTTTCAAGATAGATTCTCTTCATCAATGTTGGATGTTGGTTGCGAAAATTAAATATAAATGTTGGATGTTTGTTGTGAAAATGAAATGTAAATCATTTTCACAACCAACATCCAACATTGTCTGATGAAGAGAATCTATCTCGAAACATAAAAATTTCCGTATCGCAATGTACAATTAATTCATAATTATATATATATATATATATATTGTCCATATGTATATATATATACACACACACACACACACACACACACACACACACATATATATATATATATATATATATATATGGACAAAGAAGAAATTACTTGTCAGCTTCCGTGCTCATTGAAAATATTGAAAAGTGCATCGAACCCAAACTATATGAAGCATTTCAACATTGTCACTAGGGGGCGCTCCTCTTATAATACATGCGTTTCGTTTCGACTCTGACATAGTGCAAAAATAGGGGTCATCATAATCTTTGGTACCAGTTCAACTTTTTCGTGTCATCTTTGGCTTTTGCAAGTTGTCTTTTTTTTTATTCATTTGTTTATTTTTTACGGAAGAGGAGACAAGAGTTGGAATCACGTGGAAGGAAGTAAGAGAGGATTAAGTTTTGTGGTAGAATACTTTTCCTCTTGGTTATCAAGTAAAATAAATACTGTAGTATAAAGTGATTGGAAGGTGGAGAATAAGAGTGGGTTTGGGGGGGGGGGGTAGAAAAATGGAGAAAAACAACGAAAGATAAAAGAAGATATAAATGTGAATGAGTCTGGGCGCGCATGCGCATATCGTAGTTAGAGTCGTTATCATATCAAAAGAATAAATTTGCAGTTTCTGTCTGCTGCTTATTCTTATTTGCGATAAAATTCACAAGCCATCATAAATATTTGACCCCTTGATTTTCCAGATGACCAAATCCAATGTACATGAATGAGTTTTTATTTCATTCTAAATTAAATACAAGTAAGTGATTTCGCGTGTGATATTTATTTGATGACAGGTTCCATGATGGAATCAAGTAATGGCCTGAATACAAGGTTGGATAATGAACACAAATGTGTATAGATATTTATCTCGCCTCACCACTGGGGTCAATTTTATGATGAGGAACCCGATCGCGTACACTCAAGCCAGGATCAAAGACTGCACAGCCCCCCCCCACCAAAATGGAGTGGTACAGCGTTAGGCATCTGTTCCCCGGAACCGGGCACCTCTCGGTAATTTTTTTCTCAGCTCCCTATCTGTCCTCGGGCAGAAACACAACTGAGCCGTACTCTGCCCGAAGACAAAACTGACAGATGATAATCCCTACCTGACAGGGGTCAGGTAACACAATATGTATGTGCAAGTAAACATTGAAACACAGGTTCTCGTCCGGTTATCGAAATTAATCAACGTCGAATCTGGTCAGTAACTAGATGGAAGACAGTTTGGGATTATCAGGTGCTATAAGTTTGGATCTGCGGACGTTGTGGAGGATAACGGCTCAGTATATGAAATCGGAGAGCAAAAAGAAAGGAATAATTATTCTTACAATATAAAAATATATTTCGGCTTTTAATAACCCATGAAAGGTTGATAAGCCTTAAAAACAAGTCAATTCAAGATTAAAGTGTTTTCTCTTCATCGGTCATTTTAAATCTAACTTCTAGTCTTTCCACTTTTCTTCTTCTGAATCTATCTGTCTATCTGTCTATCTATCTGTCTATCTGTCTATCTGTCTATCGTTCCTTTTAATCATTTCACTTCCAAGGAAGGCGATAGAGCGATTAAAACGCTAAGAGTGAAAGAAACGTTATTAAGGAGGAAGAGAAAATAAATGAAGAAAAAAAGACAGAAAAATTTAACTTTCTGAAGATCATAATTAACAAGAAAGAGTACTAGACTGTTATGTAATATCTTTCCTCCTGTATGGGAGCGCGTTCTGGACACTCTCCTTAATGATGAAGGAGAGACTCGAAGCAACAGAAATGTTGTTCTACAGAAGGATGCTGAGAATACCATGGACCGAATATGTGAGCAGCGAATTTGGAGAGGATACAAACGAAAAGGAAACTTATACTTAGCATCAGGAGACAGCTGATAATTCTGGGACACGAACTGAGGAAGGAGGGCTTGGAGAATCTAACATGACAGATAGAAGGAAAGAGAGAGACAGAGAAAGCAGTGCGATACAATGGATGGCGGAACGGGCTTTGGGAGAGATACCAAGAAGAAAAATGTTAACAGCGACAAGGAACAGAGGCAAGTGAAAGTCCATGATCGCCTACGTCCTGAAAGAACAAGGTACATAAAGAAGAATAAGAAGTTGAAAGTAAAGCAAAGATCTGAAAAGAAGTTCTACAGGCGTGAAATGTGAAAGAAGAAACTATTAGAATAGAACTTACGGGTTATATGTTCAGTGGGATTTGATAATTTCGCCAAAATGCGTACTCTGCCGATAGTGGGAGGAAACCGTCGAACGTTCCTTCTTTCACTGCACTGTCGTACGCTCGTTATGCAAGTTAATAATAATGCAATTTCAGCACTAGAAATGACGAGTCCTAACAACCACTCTAATACTGCGTTTAGATTGATATAATCGAAGTAACAAAAAGTAAAGTCATCAGAACAATTGCCATGAATGGGAAAATGAAATGGCAGGTCAAGTCCGATAACATTGCAGATTAGTCATTGAATTTGTAAAGAAACTATAACGACAGGGCAGACACACGAAACCAGATGTAATATCCATATTCAATGCGCGGGCGAATGGAAAATTTAAAAAGCTGCACCTTTCTGGCGTGGAAAATCGTTTATCACGACACAGTGAACCCACTTTCCTTGCAGTTGGCTTAACAACTAAATCAATAACATCTATCTATCTATCTATCTATCTATCTATCTATCTATCTATCTATCTATCTATCTATCTCAGTCTGTTCATATCTATTTCTCAGTCTGTCAATGAGAAGAAATTTGTTTTTTCACCACAGTATTTAGCACGAAAAATATCGTCAATCTATAAACGTCTATTTCTAATCACTAAAATTCTCGATACGCATGTCCATTGACAAAATATAGGCACCCAAAATGAAATATGTTAGTATAAAATTATGTTGTAAAATATAGATTTTATGAGTGCGTACATTATATTGTCGGTTTCGAAAAGATCTATATATTGATTTCCCGTGAAGAACTATTCAATATTTCTAAAAATTGAAATATGAATTATTTAAATGAATGACGAAATAAGAAAAAATCCTATGTAACGGACATTAAATTAAAATAATACTCTTATTGATAAAAATATGTGTGTGTGTGTGTGTGTGTGTGTGTGTGTGTGTGTGTGTGTGTGTGTGTGTGTGTGCGTGTGTGAGTACAGGTAAGGGGGAACATATAAATAATTGTATGTGTGTGTGTGTGTGTGTGTGTGAGAAAGAGAGTACAGGTAAATGGTGAACAAATAAATAAAATTTTTCCAGAAATTAGTGCCCTTTCTATACATTTGTTTGAAATTAATTTATATTTAAATCAAAATAATAGTCAGATTCCTTACGAGGAGAGACTAGCACAGTTTTGTAAATGATCCTTTGCTGCTATATACATTTTTTATTTAAATTCCTAAAAGACTCACCTATGTATTTCTAGTGTCTTTTTTACAGGTTAGTCCAAATTCTTTCTTTAATGTCTTTCTTATTTTTGTATTATTTTCCCCATTTAAAGTTAATGGTTTTGGCAGATTAGTTTAAATTTATTAAAAGTTTTACTTTAACGACATTGCCAAAAATGTGGATGTCTCATTAACTGAAACTTGTTTAGCAATGTTATTGTTATATTGGAGCGAAATTCAGTTTTGTACAGTAAAACCTGTTTACTTAGATAATTTCGAAAGTGTTTTAATTGAAATATTACAGATGAAATGCTTAGTTTATTGATGCCACATATGGTCCGGTGCTCCTTGTATAAACTATGAGCTCTTTAATAAAATCTAAAGAAACATCAGCAATATAATTGGTCCTAATCTGGCATTTGGGCTTCAGTTACTATACAACCACGGTTTCCTGCTTGTATCTTTTCTATCAATACTGTCATGGTAATTGTTCCGATGAGCTCTTCGCTAGGGTATCTGTACTTTTTCAAATTTAAACACAGTACTAGATTGGCGTGGGGGTCTCATCAATTTACAGTTGGCTAGATGTAGCTGTAATTTCTGTGCTAACAGTTTCTTTTCTCGATTGTGGAACTCTTTTCCAGTTGCATGCTTTCCAGTCAACTTTAATCTGAAAAATATAAATGCAATGTCAATCACTATTTACTGTCCTCCCGATAAATCATTTTTTCTTTTTTTCCGCTCATTATTAATGTTTCTATTCCTAATTCTTCCACAGACTGTCATCCATTGTGTGTTAGTGACTTCACTAACTTACAAGGAAGTTTTAAATAAAATAGAACCAGAAAATCACTTATATTAAAAGACAGATTAAAATTTTAGAGCACATAATACGAAAATAGGGTTTGGCAAATTTGACACTTACAAGATGTATTGAAGGCATGAGAGCTACAGGATGGAGGAACAGACTTGCAAAAATAGTAAGGCGATTAATATTACTTAGAGCTATAAAAGATAGAATGCTGTAGAGAGCTATGATCACCCACGTCCTGAAGAGATATGGCATAAAAATAGAATATTCCTAATTCTTATACACCCGGTAACCCCTTGTGTCATGAATGTCAAAAGAGACTTGAAGGAATTATAAATTGATGAATATTACTTGGAACACTAATCTATCGAATGTTGTAGAGAGCCACGATCACCAAGGCCCTGAAGGTATATTGCATAAAAATATTATGTTTTTCATTTTCACCCACCCTGTTAGCCCTTGTGTCTTGATGGCAGGACAGACTTGAAGGAAAAGTAAGGAAATTAATATTAATTAGAGTTATAAAGGATAGAAAGTTATAGTAAGCCGTTATCATCCACGTCCTGAATGGATATGGCATAAAAATAGAAGGTTTTTAATTATTCCGCTCCCCGTGACCTTGTGTCATGAATGGCACAAAAGACTTGAAGGGACAGCATGAAGATGGATTTTACTTAGAGCTATAGGGGTTAGAAATATTTTGAGAGCCATGATCACCCACGTCCTGAATGGATATGACATAAAAATAGAATGTTCTTAATTTTTCCACGTGTAGTAACCCTTTGTGTCTGACAGGCTTTATTGTTTTGCATGAGGTGGTACCGTCTAAAAAAGAAAGAAAAGAAGGATGTGCAAATGAAGGGACCTACCCTCCAAACGAGTAAAATCTTCTTTTATAGGCTAGATTCTATGTTTTATTTTAATTATATACAAAAATCTACGAAATATTTCAGATTATAAAAATAAAGAAAAAATGGAAAGGAAAATAACATTTCATAAATTGAATATTTTTAACTCAAAAAACCTCCTTGAGTTTGAGATTCAGTTTTAGTTATGTTTAACGGAATATCAACCTCTGTGGGTTATTTAATGCCGAAAAGGTAAAGTTTAAAGAAACTTTTTTTAATGTTAAGTTATAGTAAAAAGGTTGATTTAGTCAGATTTTGATGAAAAAAAAATTTATTTTCATTTTATTTTAGAAAAGTGAAGATGTCTTCTAGTTTTGTATTCAAAAATGTATTGCTGGTAATAATTTTCTTTCCTTCAAAAATGTGTGATGGCAATATTTTTTTTTCTTCAAAAATGTGTAATGGTAATGAAATTTTCTTCAAAAAGTGTATTGTTGGTAATCATTTCTTATGTCTTTGTCTATGAGTGTATCAAATTTGATTAAAATCGGACCACTCCTTCTATAACCCGATCTTTTCGATTATCGATTTTCGATATTTATCGGGAATACCTCGACACAAAACCTAGCTAAGAACACTCGCAGACGCTTATAGTACAACTGTGTAAATTTTCAAGAAAATCAGTTCAGCCGTTTCGGAGTCTATAGATAACGGACACAAACACACAGACACACACAGAAAAGTTCCATTTATAAATAAGTTTAGATAATGTATTATATGTCATATAATAGGCATGTTATGTGACATATTATATATGACATAGGATATTTCTTGGGATAGTTATGCCTTTTTGCACTAATCATGCTTCCTTTGTATTAATACGTCGATATTTTTCTCCTCTTTTCACTGTCTTTGGTCTGTTCTGTTGGAGCTTCATTTGTAGGCGAATACTCGATGCACTGATGTCAGATTATCATTTCTAGAGTTGCCAGTTAGTAATAAATCCTGAATGATGCCCGCATCGTTGGAAAATCATTCATTGGTATCAGCTGGTCTTCAATGAAACCAGTTAATAAAAGCTGCCGTTTAAGACACAAAACAAACTCCTCTGGCAATATGCATAGCAATGCAAGACCCATAGCCTTTCTGCATTTCTATATAATTTCCAATTGGTGCATGATAAGTCATGGATAAAGGATCGGATTAAGAAATTAAAGAGCCTATTTCTTAAATCCAAACAATTTCGTTACCATTACTTACGTAAAAATACCCTTGGTATAGCTATGAATTTCTCTCTTCTCCTTCCCTCAGCTATGGGTAAATAGTAAGACAGCGTTGGGTCCTAGAGACTTGGGTGACAGAAGATGAGAAGACAACTCTGAATTCAAAACCTTGAACTATGTATTAAACAACATCGCCAACCCGCAGTTGGCTAAACGTGGTAAGTCCGGCTAGAACCCTAAAGACATCGTCAATCAGGGAATCAGGAGTGAGAAAATCTTACATTTGGATTTGGTAGTTTAAGAGAGTGCTAGATTGCTATGTGATGTCAGTTCTTCAATACGGTAGTGAATGCTGGACAATATCTTCGAAGATGAGGAAAAAACTTGTAACAGCGGAAATGTGGTTCTACAGAAGGATGCTGCGGGAGTGAGCATGCGAGCAACGATGAGATAATGGAAAGAGTAGAAACGAAAAGAAAATTGATAGTGAGCATCAGGAAGAGACAACTGAAGTTCCTGGGACATGCATTGAGGAAGGTAGGCTTGGAGAATCTGATACTGACAGGCCAGATAGAATGAAAAAAGACAGAGAAAGGCAGCGGATAACATATTTGAAGGACGTGATCAGGTGGATGACGGAACGGGGGTTGCGAGGTGGAAAAACATACTAAGAGCCACCAAGGATAGGGAGACGTGGAGGACCATGATCGCCTACGTCCTGAACGGATAGGTCACATAGAAGAAGAAGAAGAAGTTTTTATAAACAAATTTGTGGGGTTTTTTTTATGTAAACACTTTATTCAATATTACATTTATGAGTGTTCCATTTTGTCTATTATTTATAATTTACATTTCTGTGAATCCGAAAAAGACCAAAGAATAATCAGCAGAAACGTTATGAAACGTAAACTACTTTTTAAATGAGTGCAGGATTTTAGAAGATAGTATTGCATCAAAAATATATATCGATATTTACTAAACTTTGCACAGTTCAGCACAAGGTATACTCGTTCCACCAAATTTTCAATTTGATAAGGTCTTTGTCTATATTTCTGAGATGAGATAGTATTTACACTATTTACATTATTCTGACTTTTGTCCTTATCTTAGTTAACATTTCTACGACGTTTCGGCCTTTTACTACGATCACTGATGTATACCATTCTCATTCCTTGTGCAAAATCTCTTTTGATAGCCATGAGGTATCTCCCTCTAACCCGACTCTCTAGTTACTTGTTCACCACTGGTGTAGGATCAAGGACACATGGTTCAGTTGATTGATTCCAGTGACTTAAACCAAAGAGTTGCGAGTTCAATACCAGGCTATATCAGTGGTGAACAAGTAACTTAGAGAGTCGGATTAGAGGGAGAACTCATGACTACCAAAAGAGGCTTCGCACAAGGAATGAGAATGATATACTCCAGTGATTGTAATAAAGGGTTTGGTTTGAAATTCCTTGCACCTGAAGAAGACCGGATCGTACAACGGCCGAAACGTTGTACGAATGGCAACCAAGATTAGGATAATAATCCGAATAATGTAAATAGGGATGAGGTCTTCTTATTTTCAAATTCTAAATTCTGTCTGCATTTCGGGCTCGAACACTGACATCGCTAATATGTATGCATTGACCTCAGCCACCAAGCAGATAAAAAACATATTCGTAATGAAATTATCGATTCATAACTTTGTTTTAACTCAAGTTCGATCATCGAATACAAACTTGTAACTAATGTGTCCCTTAAAGCGTACTGATTTGCTTTTGTATACGAAAATGGAAGTGACAAGGGAAAAAATAAACAAGAAATCAACGAAAAAAAAAATAGAGAGAGAAACGAATACTTGACAAGGCAAGACACCCAGTCAGCCAATCAGCGAAGGCGATTCCGATGGTTTTGGCGTGGATTCCGCAGATTCGTCAATCATCGAGCAAACGTAAAATGAGCCACAGTGAACGCGAGAAGCAGGGTGCCATGGGTGTCGGGAAAAGATTCACAGGGTGTAGAGTTGGAGACTCCGATAAGTGGCTGACATTTTCGCGCCCGCAAAACTTTTTACGGAGTCAAAAATACAAATTCTGCGCGCGAATTCGCCACGTCTGATCAGTCACTGAATCCGCTTAACACTCTTGTCTTGTCGCTACGTTTTGGACGAACGCTGCCTGACTACAAATGGCTGACGGGCAACAGACTCGCTTACGGCAGCTGACACTTCTGCAAACTAAAGACAAATCACTTTTGGGGTAAGAGAAATTCGGGTCTGTGGTGGTAGAGAGCAAAGCAGAGTCGTCTTCACTTCCCACTGCCGAGCGAGTGGGTCATGTATGTTATCCAACTCCCTCCTAGTAAGAGAAAAAGGCCAATTCCAATATCACTAGTTGGAATTGGCGGCTGGTGACGTATGGGTTGGGGAGTTCGGGAGGAGGGGGCGTCGACAAGTGGTAAGGTTTATTTATTTATTTATTTATTTTCCCCTCTATCTTTTTATTTTTAACGCATTTCAAGAGAAAAAATAATTTTGACATTTCACTTCATCCTTTTTAGTTCTGCGTTTGCCAGAAATCAGGGGCTGTTTTTTTTGGCACCATTTGAGATTTTAGTTGCGTAAACAAAACACGCGTTCAGATTGGGGTTGTTGTTGTTGTATCCAACTTCTTTCATTCTTTCTTTCTTTCTTATCTAACTTTTTCCTTTTTCTTTCCTTTTTCTTTCTTCCCTTCTTTCTCTTTCATTCCTAATAATGCTTTCTTTTTCTTTTTCTTCCTTTATACTTTTCCTTTCTGTCATCATTTTCTTTTGTTTTTCTTTGTCTTTCTTTCTTTCATTCTTCTTTGTTTCTTTGCTTTTCATTACTTTTTCTTTTCCATTCTTTTCTTTATTATACTTCTTTCTTTCATTCTTTATTTTTCTATTTTGTTTCTTGCCATTCTTTCCCTTCCTTCTTCTTCTTTTATTTTTCTTTCATTCTTTCCTTCTTTCTTTTTTCTTTTGCTGTTCTGTTATTCCTTTTCCCTTTTTCTTTCAAACCTTGTTCTTTTTTCCTTTTTTGCCTTTTCCCTTTTCTTCCATTCTTTTTTTCTTTTCTTGACCTTTTTTTTTTTTTGCTTTCATTGTTTTTAGTTCTTCTTTGATTTTCCTTTTTAAAGTCTTCTTTATCATTATTTTTCATTCATTCATTCTCTTTTTCTCATTCATTTTTTCTTTCTTTTCCTTCTGGCAAATTTTTGCTTTTACTTTTACGTTTTTGTTTTACTTTCTCGATGCATTTTTTTTTCATTCCCTCCCCTTTTCTATTTTCTATTATTCTGTTTTTCTTCTCTGATTTCTTTTTCTTAAACGCCTTCGTCTTACATTTCTTCATATTTTCTTTCTTTATTCTCTCTTTTGGTCATTATTATCTTTTAAAATCAACCAGAATCTCACTTTTTAAATTCTCTTCTCGAAAATCTATATTTTAAAACTATATTCTGTTTGTCTTTCTATATATTTTTTTAATTTTTTTTCCAATAATAAGAAATTATTTTGTCTCTCTCTACTCTCATGTCATTTGGGTGTTTTCCTTTTTCTTTTTTTTTTCTCGACCCAACCCCATATTCTGCTGCATTCAAAGTGAGGGATGAATAATCATGTTTTTATCCGTAGATTTTTGTTGTTGTTCTTTCTCCTCCGTATCATTTTTAAGGACAACTGGCAGGGGACTGACAACCAAAAATAGTGAAGTCCTGCCAAGTGAAGTGGAGGCGCGATTTTGAGAAGACAGAAGAAAGTTGGGAACAGTTGCGAGCGGTAAGAAAATGGTGATAATTTATTTGCTTGCTTGCACACATTTTTGCATGTTTACAACGCTTATCTATCTATCTATCTATCTATCTATCTATCTATCTATCTATCTATCTATCTATCTATGTCAGTTTTTTCATATTTGTCTTTCTATTTATCTATCCATCTATCTATTTCAGCCTTTTCCTATCTATCTATATATCTATCCATATCTATCAATTTCAGTTTGCTCATATCTATCTATCTATCTATCTATCTATCTATCTATCTATCTATCTATCTATCTATGTGTGTGTGTGTGTGTCAGTTTAATCCTATCTATCTATCTATCTATCTATCTATCTATCTATCTATGTCAGTTTAATCCTATCTATCTATCTATCTATCTATCTATCTATCTATCTATCTATAAGATGGAGCGACTCAAGTCTTATTTCTACTGGCCTGATTATTACGACATTAGGATACATTTCAGAGAAGAGATTATTATTACGATAAATTCGAAAATTGTGTTATTGGCTTAATTTGACTTCGTTTAGACTGATAGTCATTCGTAGCCGAGAGGTCTAAGATGCGCCAGATCAGATTTTTAGCTTCCCTTATGTGGATAGGGGTCGCAGGTTCTAATCCTGCCGAATGACACACATTTTCGTTACAAAAATTTATCGTAAATAATCAGGCCAGTAGAAATATATATATAATACTGTTTGATTATAAGCAGAATACACACTTAAATGCGAGCATCGATCAAAAATAATGTTCAAACAAATCATTTCAAATTGTCGGTTATGTATAACCAGTTTCGTTAATTTCCGTAATATATATATAATTTATTTTTATAATTAAACATTATATTTATTTACATTTACTCAGCGACCTTGTGTAAATGGATGCCAGAACTGTGTTTAGAAAAGATAACAAAAATAGCTACAAATGTCCTGTGGTGAGCTATGATTGCCAACATCCTGAAGGAATATGAAACAAAGAAGACGATCTCTTTATTAAGTTTCAACAGGAATTTTATTTGAAAAGAGATTTATAATCATAGAATATAATTTAATATGAAATACAAAAATGTACGCAGCGAGTTACGAAATAATTGTTTTCGTTTAGTTGGTGGTAAAAAATTAGTGTTCCAATGACGAAGCCTTTCCAATAAAAGCATTATTGAAAGTCAATGCATTCTGTGTATTTGGCATGTGTTCCTATTATAGGAAATTGGCTGGGACAAAAACATATTTATCAGAGCCCATTGTATATTTTTTAAATCGATTCAAATTACCCTAAGCTCTATGGCATCTCTTCCACTTTCTGTTCAGAATCTATTGTTTGGTCATTTTTATCAACAGAATATGTTGATTATGCGAACATTTAAAAGTATCGTTCACCTGTGGAAATGACATTTGTAAAAAAAATTATCGTCGGCTTTTACATTCCTTAAAACACAAAGAAAATGAAAACACACACGGCATATAATATGAATTTGTATGCATATATATATATATATATATAGTCATCCACAGACATATCTGTTTTGCAGCTCATCAGTACGGTTCGACTCCGATTGCTTTTTAACCCAGGATTAAAACCCGACCAAATTGGCGTCAGTCAGCGATTCTACCTCTGGGCTATGGGCGTTCGCTGGATGACCTTGAATAGGTTTTCTGTGTTTTCGAACAGATAGCTTTTCCACTACGTGCGTGTAGTTTCAGATGGTAACGCAGCTATAAAGATGTACTACAGGTAAGTTTGAAATTTAGTGTATGTCATTTCGTTGAAGTAGAAACATTTTTGTTTTTCATAGCGTTAAACATGTCGGACTTCATACCAATGAAAATGTGCTTGCAGGGAATTTTACTGCACTACATTTAAAGGAACATATCGCTCATTCAGTAAAAATGAATTAGAGTACTCTGGCTATTGGGGCGCCTATAATGACAATATACACGCTAAAAAGTCTGCCGTCCTCTACCGAACGCCTATAGCCTAGAGGTAGAATCGCCGACTGACGCCAATAAGGCCCAGGTTTCAATCCTGGATTAAAAAGCAATCGGAGTCTAACCGTACTGATGAGCTGTGATACAGCGAAACAGATCTGTCTGCGGATGACTATATATATATATATATATATATATATATATATATATATATATATATATTGATTTTTTTTTAATACCTTAGTTTTTGGTTATAATAAAATTAGACCAGTGCACATTTGTATTAAAAAGTGTTCAATACAATTATATTGTAGAACTTTTGAATATTCTTCATTTGTAAACGAGTCATTACGCTATATATATATAAATTTCAAGAAAAAAAGACAGATCATAGTATACTAATAAAACGAGATACAGAAGTATCAACGCTTAAAATATGTTAGGCGCCTTTCGACCGATCCTTCTTCAGAGCAAAAATTGTCGGTAGAAAATAAAATAATATGATCCCTCTTTCTTTTTTCTTGAAATGTATTGTCTCTTGGTGTGGTAATATCAATTTGTTTAAATATATATATATATATATATATATATATATATATATATATATATATATATATACATTAAAATAAAAAGGAAAACCGTTGGCTGAACCAATGGACAACTTTCTAAAACTTAAAGTCCTTATCCAGATAAAATGTCTCGAATAAAAACAAACAATACTGAAAAGGAAAGAGAAAAAAACGACCTAAAGGTAAAATTAACAACTCAGTAAAGTGCTTGAAGTCTTGATTTCCTAGAACGACCGATAAACGCTTAGCAACTTTAAATCCTATGAAAAGATGACTTTAGTCGTAACCCGAGTTTCACGCACACACGCGTATTTGACACACACACACACACACACACACACACACACACACACACACACACACACACATTTATGTGTGATAGTTTTACCTGATAATTGCCATTGCCAAACCAGATAATTCTCAAACCAGATACTTTGGGAGAATGCAAAAAGTATTTTTTTTTATCATTTCACCCCGAGCAAGGCGGAAACGCCACTGATGTGCAGGGGGTTACATAAATGTAAAAAGATTAATTAGAAAAGAGTGAGGAGTACAAGCTAGTTAGAAGGGAACAATAGAAAGCTGAGAATGCAGGTGCAATGACAGATACATAGGTGGAGAGAAAGGGAAGGTTATACAGGGGAGGGGAGAGAGCTAGAGGCCAGTGGTTAGTAGATGAGTATTAACTTTGCATTTAAATTTCTGGAGGTTGTAGCCGTCAGGAAAGCAAGAATACGGTAGTGAGTTCCACAGGCGGGAAGTGCGAGAGAGGAAGCTGCAGGAGTAGAATTGTCGTCTGCATTTGGCTAACCTGACTGTGAATGGGTGGGACCCAGTTGCCAGTCTGGTTGCACAAGTAAACACCTGTTGAGGAGGCATCAGTGACTTAAGCTCATCCGAGCAGAAGCCATGAAAGTATTTATAGAACAGACAGAGGGAGGCCACATTTCGACGATGGGAAAGTGGCTGCAGTCGAGTCGCCAGATCAGTACCTATCACATTACAGACTATCCTTTGGAGCTTGTCAAGAACACTGAGGAGAACGGCAGGGGCACCTGAACATAAATGGCAGCAGTACTCCATGCACGGACGGATGGTCGACTTGTATATATGCAGGATGGATTCAGGTGGAAAAAACATCCTGGATCGACATAGTGACCCAACCTTCTTAGCAGTAGATTTTTCTATGGATTCAATATAGTGGTTCCATTTGAGGTCTGAGGACAGGGTAAGTCCGAGGAGGCGTAGTGTATTACTCTCCGGGAGAATCACCTGGTCCATGCTTATGGGAGGCAGAAGAGGTTGCCTGTAATGGTTGACAGACAACAGCTTGGTCTTAGAGGAATTGAAGTTGACAAGCCACTTCTTGCCCCAGTTCACCACAGAGTGTAGATCCCGCTCAAGGTCAGCAGCAAGATTATGTCTGTCCGCCACGACAGGTTTCTTACTGGAGCGGGAGTATATTGTAGTGTCATCTGCGTAGATGCCTACTTGGGACTTGATCTCATCTGGGAGGTCGTTGATGAAAATAAGGAAGAGCGTCGGGCCCAGGATGGAGCCCTGTGGGACATCAGCATTCGTGCTGTAGGACGAAGAGGCATGCCCATTCAGAACGACCTTCATTTTATGGCGGTCATTACCCACGATTTGTGCTGGGAGGGAGACTGGCTAGGGCTGCAACAAGGTGTGGCCTCGGGGTTGCCCACCGAAAGCGCTTGCAGGGACACCTATCCATGCGCGACATGGCACTACAAGAACCCCGATATTATACAACTGTTGATCAGAGCAGCCGCTCTTGACGCTACGCAAGAGTTAGGGCTCCTAACTACCAGTCGGAAGCAGCAACCAGGAAACTGCCAACCCGGTACCCTCACAGTGATGAGCCGTTGCCACCAACCGGCCAGATCGCAGGAAACTCACGGAAGCACCAGTACCAAGGTCTGAAGAGAGAGAAGAGAAAACCGGAAACCACATCCTAAACAGGAAACAAGGGGCGAGCCTCTACTCCAGTTCAATAGACGTGGGAGGAGTATTGACCGGGCGATGTCGTCCATGCCATAAGAGTTCCTGGTGAAATTAGTTGACGGGATTCCTTGGTGTTTCGAAATGTTGATAGCGAAATCTGATGACCATATCGAGTTTTAATTACAACCTTACGATAAACTCTTTCTTCTCAAATCCAGTTCTTGTAAAAATTATAGTTAATAAATAAATCATATATGTTTTTAAATGAGGAGTTACTATTCTTTCACGCTTTATATATATATATATATATATATATTGTATCGAGGCAGCAGATAATTTTCTAAACATATACTGTTAAATATGACAGACAATGAATGTCTATTATGTTTAATCATGAGCCGTTCTAAACATCGTAATTTGGCTTTAATTTCAGGTGAAAATAAAGACAAAATTTTTCCAACATTTGGATAAGATTTTATTAAGTTGCTTCCAAGCTTTCAGCTCACATGAGCCAACTTCAGAGAAGTTATAAGGATGTTAATATGAAAACATCTATCATCAGCGGCGATTTTTTCTTGTGTTGACATAAAACACCGCTAAGCAACGGCAACAGTTACCAAAAATAGCAAACGCAGTTCGTAAATTTGTAAAGTGGTTCTATGACGTCACACCGCGTGAGAGCTCGAAATGATAACAGAACCATATATTTAAACATATAGTTTCCAAAAATAGCATCAGATTCTTGTGTTCACGTAGAATTGCGAGAAAAATAAGAAAAAAAGAACTAAACCTCATTTGAAAGAAGGAAGAATACATGGTTGTCACGAAAAGGAAATGTTTAATATGCAAACTTGGAAGAGTTTGAACAGAGGAAACAAAGTATTTACATTATTCGGACTATTATCCTCATCTTCGTTGGCATTTGTACGACGTTTCGGCTGTTGTACGCGCCAGCCTTCTTCAGATGCTAGGAATTTCAAACCGAACCCTTTATTACAATCACTGGGGTATATGAACCCCATTCCTTGTGTAGTAGTGCCCCTTCTGGAAGTCATGAGTTATCTTCCTCTAACTCTGTAAGTTACTTGTTCACCACTTGTTGTGGGACCTCCTCTTTTTCTATGATAATGGACTCGACTTAAGTATATAGAGAGATCCGTTTAAAACATCGGGACTGGTTCGTAAGTTTCCTAACAATACCGAAGTTACACGGAGAATACCGCTTCAGTTGGCATAGTAGCTCTGAGCTCCACTCAGCCAGAATAATATTACACGGATATACTATTTCAAACACGGATTCACTTCAAGACTTGTATATATATATTTCTTACTAATCGCATTTCTGGATTACTAACCTGCGTTCCAGTTTCTATATTTACGTTCAATATAACTTATTTTTCTATCTCAAATATCTGTTTTGTTGTTCAGTATTTTGTATGGTTCCTCACCCGGATCCACAACAACACTGCTGTAGCCTGGTACTGAACTCACAACTCTTTGGGTCAAGTCACAGGAACTAACCAACGTCGTACAAATGGCAACAAAGATGAGGACAATAGTCCGAATAATATAAATAGTGTAAATACCACCTCATCTCAGAAACATAGACAAATAGAATGATCTATTATTAAATTCATACAAATGACAACAAAAACGAAGGCAATAGTCCGAATAATGTAAATACTGTAAATACTACCTCATCTTAGAAATATGGACAAACAGAATGATCTATTATTAAAATACTAAAGGACGGAAATTGTAAGAGTGAAATCGGAAGGATAGGAAAAAAATGCTTTCTAAAAGCTAAGCAAAATATCAAGAAATAGAAACATTTCTTTAAAGACAAAGAAAAAAGTACTGAGCTATTATGTAATATTAATCCTTCTATATGAAAATAAAATGGTGGACAAGATGAAGAAGAGATTCTGAAACAACAAAAATGTTATTCAACAGAAGGATGCTGAGAATGCCATGGACCGAAGGTTTAGGAAACGACAACGTTTTAGAGAAAACAGAAACAAGTAGGTAATTTTTACTTAACATCTGGAACAGGCAGTTAAAATTTCTAGGGAACATAATGAGGAAAGAGGGATTAGAAAATTTGATACTGAGAGGACAGATTGAATGTAAGTGGGCTAGAGGATAAAAACGCATAACCCACTTGGTGAGCTTGAGAGAATAGATGACAGGACAGGGTTTATGAGAGACAGCAAAAAGAAAAATATTATTAAGAGATAAAAAGGACAGGAAATTGTGGAGAGCCATGGTTTCCAATATCTTGAAAAGAGACACTGCACATAGAAGAAAAACAGTATTCGCCAGTATATTTTCGGTGATGTATTTTCGGCTATTTAAGGCTGCAATGCATGTTGTTGTATTCGCGTGAACATACAACGGTAAGAGAAACAGAATTGAACGTAACGTGACACGGCAAATATGGTATGCAAAATTTATGAGCCACTTGGCATCACTCAAGATTAACGTCATCCCAGATTAAGATATGCATGTAAATTTCTCATGTTAAATGTTCAAACATCGATTGCATAAAGACTTGAAGTTGTCCTTTTAAAATAGGAAGAACGAGTTTGGAGAAAATGATGAAAATTATCGAAATGTCATAAAGAATGAATCAAAGTAAATTCGCTAAGAAGCTTGGAATATTAAACCATGTTGATCAGGTCAAGCAAATCCAGCATGCAGATGTAGAGAGAATTTTGAGATATCAACCTCAAAATAAAAAAAAAACTTTAAAAAATCTTGTGAGACTATTTAAAATTCGTGCTGGGTTATGACCCTAAACTGCATCCGGTAAAAAGGCCTCTGATTGTGGAGAGATTTTCAGGAGTCTGAACCACCTCTTAACCGCTGCTGTTCCAATGTTTACTCTGATCTGGGGGAATTAGCACCTATTAGGGTCTCAGCTATGACCAAATAGCAATGACGACTTCTCCGTAAAAATGCCTCGAGCAGTTTTGTTAGCTTTGTGACCTTGATTAAAAGCAAAAAGATGTATAACATTCTCTTCGTTGTCTACTTCGCCTACATCCATTGCTAGGTTACCTGCTAAAAATGTCGGTTCACTGTGTCGTGCAAGACAATGTTTCTCTCCAGAATCTATCTTCCATATCTATAAGTCTACCATTCATCTATGCTTAGAACATTGCTGCCACATATGATCCAGTGTCCCTACTATTTACCTTGAGCTCTTTGATAAAATCCAAAGAAAAATCAGCAATCTTATCGGTGACTTGGTTTCAGTCACTTTCTCACCGCCTTAATGTTCGCCTCTCTATGTCCTTTCTATAAATCCTTTCATAGTAATAGTTCGGATGACCTCTTCGCTATGATACCTAAAGTTTTTGAATTTAAGCCCAGGACTAGACTGGCGGTGTGAATTTACAGTTGAGCGGGATAGATGTAGCCGTAAGTTCTATGCTAACAGTTTCTTCTATCGCATTTCTAACTTGCGGTTCTCCATTCTGGTTCCATACTTTCCAGCCAACTTTAATCTGCAAAAAATTAAATGTAACGCCAATCGCTATCTACTCTTCTCTTGATTACTTTTTCCTTTTCCCGTTCATTATTAATGTTTCTGTACCTAAATTTTCCACGCCCAGTAACCCCTTTATTACCTTGCATGGGCAGAAACCCATCAAAAATTAACATCTCAAAGAGGTGTTTAATTAGAAATCAATTTTCGATAACGTTAGATTCCGTGTTGATGCCCACGGCTTTAATATCGCGTTTTATGATGTCATGATACAGCTCTCCATACAGGACGTCTTTTGGAAAGTGACCGTCTGGCACGCGGTGGACATGGCCTAGCCAGCGGAGTCTGTACTGTTTAAGGAGTGTGAAGATGGTAGGCAGGACCTTAGTGTTGGGCACCTTGTCTTGCCATGAGATTCCCAATATAGGTCGAATACTTCTCGCGTGGAAGGTGTTCAGAATGGAATACTGAACAGCAAAAATTATGTTATTCTGCTAAAGTCCCGCTATATTGTTCAGATATAGCAAAATGTGAATTATTTTAATATGATGGGCCTACTTACCATACATCGCGTCTAACGAAAAAGTTCCTCACTGATGAAGACATTGACAAAGCTGGTGTATAATAGAAAGATAAAAACTTGGTAAGATTTACTCTCAAGTTCAACGACAGCATTCGTGATCATTAATTTTGATTTCCCTAATTACATAAAGAAAAGGGCTTACGGCCTATCACGTTGAATACACCGGTTCTCGCTCGATCGCCGAAGTTAAGCAACGTTGAGCCTGGTCAATACTTAGATGGTCGACCGCTTGGGAATACCAGGTGCTGTAAGCGTTTAGTGACGGATGTGCGTGCTTGCGGCCATATCACGTTGAATACACCAGTTTTCGCTCGATCACCGAAGTTAAGCAACGTTGAGCCTGGTCAGTACTTAGATGAGTGAGAGCTTGGGAATTGTAAGCGTTTAGTGACGGATGTGCGTTGTGGTGCAGTGGATATCGGCTCGGAAAGAGAAATCGGTGAGCCGAGTTCGAATTCCGGTTGAATACCCTGCATTCACTTAAGCACTGGTACCCTTGGGAAAGGTATTAATCCGTCCCTTCCCTCCAGTTATGGGTTAAATAACAAGGGTAGGACATGGGGACCCTGCCCTTAAAAATAAATCCTAATGAATCTTGATACTCGAAAAGAAAAAAAAAGTATTACTAGACACAAAACTTATATATATAAAAAAAACAATAAATTGTTGAAAGAAAAAGGTATTACCAGCAATAAATAAATAAAATTTAGTTGGCAATAAATGACCCGCCGAGGTTGATATGCCATAAAAACAAACCAACTAACATAAAGAAATTCATTTTAATTATTCTTCCATCAATAAAAGGCTTACGGTCAGATGATGTTGAAACGCCGTTTCGTATGATCACCAAAGTTAATCAATGTCGAGCTGATTTAGAATCAAGATGCATGACAGTTTGGGAATACTAGGTGCCGTAAGATTGGCTGTAGGAGTGGTGGAATGCATAATGGCTCGGAATCGTTAATTGGAGAGCTGGTTTCTATTCCAGTTGTGATCGTCATATTCACTTACTCGCAAATACCCTTGAAAAAGATTTGACTGATCGAGATTAACGAAAATATTTCCAACTATTCTCACCCCATTCACTTCTCTCTATACAATGGAAAGACGTATATCTTGAGCGATAATGGATCTCTCTCTCTCTCTCTCTCTCTATATATATATATATATATATATATATAGGATAACTAAAAAAACGGGAACTTTTTAACAATCCAATAAAACCAAGAGTGATAGAAGAAAAATATTTTATTCAAATTAATTGTAACCTTAAAAGATGCCATTTTAGAAACAATGATGTAATTTACATTTTTTAAAATTACGTCCTGTAGATGGCATCCTCTTGTACGAATGCAATCTTAAAATTTGCTGTTGAGACGGTGACAGTGACTGAAATCCCCTGTTCATTTTCAAAAAAATAAGGATTTGTGTCTGCCCAGTAACGGTGGTTCTGAATATTGACGTAACCTGTGAGATGAAAATGCACTTCATCTGACAACCATAACTTGCTTAGAAATTCATCTTGTTCCATGGTTACTGAAATGGCAGAGTGTTTACTTCGTGGGGCTACTGTTATGCAGTGCTGCCACTTTCTCAAGTCTGCCAATACAAACTTTAAAAATCCCCGTCTTTTTTTGTCACCCTATATATATATATATATATATATATATATATATAATCCCTTACCGATAGCAAGACAGAGTTTTGTGCACAACGCGATCTTCAGGTGTTGAATATAAACTAACAGTTACGTAATTAAAAGTTTCATAAACATATCCGTTTGTTGGCACAGCTATACATTATATTGTGAGCAGAGTTGTTTCAGTTTCAAAATCATATGGTATTAAAAAAATGGAATCTATATATATATATTGGAAATGGGGTTGACCATTTATGTATGTATGTATGTATGTATGTATGTATGTATGTATGTATGTATGTACACTACCGGCCATAATTATTAGGCTACCCAAGTTTTTTAAAAAAAAAAAAAAAAAAGAAATGATGTATTCATACTATTTTTAATAAAATGGTTCTTTTGTTATTATTACTTTACAAAACCTTACAAGGCAATGAAGCAAAGATGAACTCGTCCGAATCACCCTAAATTTTCTTCATTCTTTCATTGATGAAACTGCAATATAGGTAATTATTAGATATCTATAAATTCATTTGATGCACATGTTATTGCGCAATATTAACGAAAGAACCATTCTATTTTCATTTACAAATATTCACTTGGCAATAAATACTAAAAAATAGTAAGAAATACATAATTTCTTAAAACACTGGGGTAGCCTAATAATTATGGCAGGTAGTGAATATATGTATGTATGTAGAGAGAGAGGCTCCCTACTGCGTGTATTTGGAAGGTGGCACACGTATGCATTGACTGCCATATTAATGCAATGAATAATTGAACGTACGTATATATATATATATATATATATATATATATATATATATATATATATATTTATATATATATATATATATATCTTTTGTTTCGTCACTTTACAAATATAGTTATCGTCGCAGTCTCGTTTATATGAGATACAAGTCATCGAACGTTAACCTAAATCGCGCAGGCAGCATTTAATTTAGTTTTTTTATTTTGTTGTTTAACGGTAAGCGTAAAGAAGTTTATTTATTTTTCAAGAAACTCTTCGCTGAAGAGAAATCAATTGAAGTAGAAAAACAGGAATGACAAAAAAAAAAATTAAGACAAAATAAAATCGGGATTTATTTGAGAAATAACGATTGTCAATGAAAAAGATACATTAATTAATGTAATTATGGGGACAAGGAAATTAAATCAAACAGAAAACTTTGCTCAGTTTGCTTTACCGTGGAAAATAATTTAATATTATTTATTTAATTCAATTTAAAAATTAATTAATTTTGTATTATTTTCGGATAATACAATTTGATAATTTTTAACCTGATTGTTTTTATCATTGAAAACACGAAAGTTTGATGACCACACATCGAAATAAATCTATAGAAAGAGAGCTGAATATATCTGACATCTTGGTTTTAGTCACCTACTCACCTACCCACCGTGTATGTGACATAAAGGGTCCTAGCGGTAAAGGTCTGAACAGATGGAACTAATGAATGTGGCTTTTTCAGAAAATTTGCCATTGATATAGCAATAGAACATAGAGTTGAAAATGATTCATCTCCAACTAGGTTGTATCGAGGCTAATGGACTCTATCGATAGTGGAAAGTGTGGACTGGACAACTCCAGACCAGGTATGGCAACATACACCATTTTTTGGTTTGATATGATTCTCGGCAGTTACGCGCAAATACCTTCAGAAAATATATGAACCCTCTTTTTTCCCCTCCAGCTCAGATTGGCTTTGATAGCTTTGGTTGGCGACCAATCTACCACAGAAAGTAATGGCAACCTACAGCGGGAAAATCTTATGTCTAGTCAGTCTTAGATAGGAAGAGACATGATCGCTTAAGAGTGTATCACGTAAGGCAATTAACTGGCTGATGATTCTTGTAAATATAGAGCATATTAAATTTTAAGCCCTTTTCTAGGACAGAACAAAAAACCGGCCATTTGTTTTTTTAGCATCTTTAGCGATGGATCGTGTATATATCTACCACTTGAGGTGTGGAGTGAGCTTGAGTCACTATAGGCATTCGAGACAAGTTGACGCTAACCTTATTTGACACCAGGGAACATGTACACATGGATACGACTTAGGCTCCCACATCTGGTGGAATAGGCGGGAACATCCACTAGACTATTCGGCAAAGTGTGGTGAATTATTAGAGCTAAAAATTTTCCTGTTTCTTAATACTTTCCTTAGCTTTTGGAATGCATATTTTTTTTTTTATATTCCAATGCGTCTTCGGATTTCGGTGTCACATTTCTCGTTCGCCGCTAAAATTCTTCCCAGATGTTTAAATTTTTGTACGTGTTTGATTTCGGTGTCTCTGATGCGTAGTTTTTGTCCCGTGCATTTTTTTTCTTGCTGCCAAATTTTTATGACTAAAGGATTTCTTATCCGTCTTGGTATTTCTGTCTCCTCCACACTATCCAAATTAAAACTTTTTGTGCTTTTCACAAGTAACTCTAAATATTTGGACGCCGCCAGTTTCCCATAGACAAGATGGAATTCTAAAATTTACCTGCCGTGTCCTTTCAGCATGTGAGTGATCATGTCTCTTTTCCTTCGTAACTCTAAGAAATTTGAATCTGATCACTAAACATCAGTCAATGTTCTGCCATCTACAAGGTTGTTAGCTAGGTTAGCTATTGTTTTCCCCTGGCGTTCTTGCATTTAGCAGGTCTTGTGAGGCTCAAATTCTCTAAACCCTCTTTCCTCATTATGTGTTCTAGAAATTACCAGCATAAGCGCCCTTTTTTATTTATAGGATTTACATTCGGAATAATACCATTGTCTTTGTTGTTATCAAAACGTTTCGATGTTGTTTCTTGTGATCTTCTTCAGATGTCTGTCGATCTGGGTTAACTTCAGGGAATTTCCAACGGAATCATTTATTTAATCTACGGATGTAGACTGTTCTTTATTTGCTATCTATGTCTAGGAATATCCTCTTCTGTTAGTTATTGCCCGCTCCTTGTAAATAAGTCTACTAACTGAACTCAAAATTACAATGCCATCAAATTCCCGGACCAACGCTTTAATTCTTTAAAATCTTTCGCGTGGGACAATTCTGAGTCTAGAACATACAGCTTTAAACTTGAAGTAAGTCGCAGGGCAAAACGACTGAAACGTAATGACGATAACAGAGATGAAAACATTAATCCTAACTTATAGTTTTTTAAGTAAGGACATATAAAAATTTTAAGCAAAAATGTCTTTTACCGTATTTACATTATTCGGACTATTGTCCTCATCTTTGTTGCCATTTGTACTACGTTTTGGCCGTTGTACGCTTCGGCCTTCTTCAGGTGCCAGGGATTTCGAACAGAACTCTTTATTACAATCACTGGGGTATATCACCTCCTTCAGTTTTGCGTAGAGCCTCTCTTTGATAGTCATGAGTTATCTCCCTCTAACCCTGTAAGTTACTTTTTCACTACTGCTGTAGCCTGGTATGGAACTCACAACTCTTTGGGTAAAGTCGCAGGAGTTGTGAGTTCAGTACCAGGCTACAACAGTGGTGAACAAGTAACTTACAGGGTTACAGGGAAATAACTCATGACTACCAAAAGAGGCTCAACGTAAGGAATGAGAACGATATACTCCAGTGATTATAATAAAGGGTTCTGTTCGACATTGCTAGCACCTGAAGAAAGCCGGAGCGTACAAAAGCCGAAACGCCATACAAATGGCAACAAAGATAAAGATAATAGTCCGAATAATCTAAATATTGTAAATATTACCTCTTCTAAGAAATATAAACAAATAGAAATGTCTTTTGTGACGTTTTCCTTAGAGGTTCATTATTCACAAGAATGTTGTTTATGCTTTTCTCAGCATCCTCCTGTAGAGCACAGCTGTTGCTTCAAGTTTTCTCTTTATCTGCGAGTAAATTTTAGCATTCACTGCCGTATAGGTGGATTCATATTGCATAGCAGTTCAGCAATATGTTCTACCAAAGATTTCCTGTTTCTTAATACTTTGCTTAGCTTTTGGGAGACATATTTTGCTTTTCCAATAAACCTTCAGATTTCGGTACCTATTGACTGTCGTTTGTTATGGCACATCACAGATGTTTAAACTTTTGTACTTGCTTGACTCAGATGTCTCTAAATTGTAGCTCGCCTGTTGTGTTATCCATCATGTTAACAACATAAGAGCGAGAACAATAGAGGATTCAAAAAGATTTTTGAAGATTAAATTTAACTGGAAAGCATGGTGCCGGAAGAGAGTTTCACAAGCGAGAAGTGCAAGAAAAAGAAACGGTTAGGATAGAACTTATGGTTACATCTCGCCAACTCAATTGTAAATTTATGGGACCTTGCCGCCAATCTAGTACTGCACTTAACTTCCCAAAGCAGAGAGTTCATGTTCAAGCAGAGTTGTGTCACGTTTATGCATGATGAATTGTCCTACTGTTTCTATTTTCCTTACGACGATACTCGCATGTTCTGTCCATTGTATTCTCAGTATCCTACTGTAGAACCACATCTTTATTTGTCAGGAAATTGTTTAGCATTCATTGCTATATAGAAAGATTGATATTACAACAGTTTAGCACTCCGTTTCTAACGAATTAAATATTTGTTTTAAAGATCCCCCAAAAATGCATCAACCATTCCAATCAAAGGATCTGTTTACACACGACTTTATCTTGCTAAACAGAAAAAAGTTTAAAAAACGGTAATTCCATGTCAGCATAGCCATACATGTTGAAATCGGTAAGAATCTCGGAGATTCCGTTTGTTGGTCTCTTGGGACGATCAATGTGAAAATGATGCTGTATAATAAATGACATCCGAAAGAGAATTTTTCAAAGACCAGAAGATATGAAAAATTCAGTAGTTGAATTTCCTGTTGGGAATTTTCTCATGCCGGGGGAACATTTTGTTAGGGTTTGAAATGATAGGGTGGAGGTGGGGACGAGTGAAAAAAGGGGAGTAGAAAAAGGGGATGGAGAAAAAAGACAATGCCAATAAAAGTGAAAGTAGAAAGAAAAAAATGCTTGTACTATAGAAAAGAAGGAAAGAAAGAAAAGGTGGTTAATGAAAAAAATAACAAATAAAATAAATGAGGAGAACCAAATGAAGTGAAACCGAGGAATCCCTATCACACACACACACACACACACACACACACACACACACACACACACACACACACACGCACGCCTGCGCGAGTTTGATAAAAGCCCGTGTTCAGATCAGATCATTTATGGTGGCCATAAAAAAATCCGTGAAAAAAAATAAAACTACTGCGTAAAGTATCCGATATTCACCCTAAACCCTGTAAAATATTAATGAGCAGGAAAGCTTTTGTTAGAAACACGGAAAAGTAGGCTGGACTGTTATGTAATACCAACCATTCTCTATGACAGGAAGAGGAGACTTGAGGTAACAGAAATATGGTCCTACAGAAGGATGCTGAGAATACGGAGCTTAGTATTTAGGGAGATGA
Source organism: Ascarosepion bandense (assembly GCA_037127315.1). NCBI lineage: Eukaryota > Metazoa > Mollusca > Cephalopoda > Sepiida > Sepiidae > Ascarosepion > Ascarosepion bandense. The sequence goes on along the minus strand of JBBBDQ010000788.1, from coordinate 1,214,931 downwards.
AAAGCGAAAAGGACATTTATATTAAAATGAGAAAACTGAAATTTCTGAGAAAGAATCAGGAAAGAGGGTTTGGAGAATTTGAAACCCACAGGACGAATGGATGGCGGAAAGGAACAAATGTTGCGAAGAGGTTGTGGATAGCCACGAGACATGGCATATAGAAGAATAAAACAAAATACGTTAACTTTATCCAGTATTTCATCAAATTCCCATCATAATGAAGTGATGGGTTAAAAAAAAACACACATACATACACACACATACATACATACATACATACATATACACACTACCGTCCATAATTATTAGGCCACCCCAGATTTTTAAAAGAAATGATGTATTTCATAGTATTTTAAGTGGATAATTCTAAATGAAAATAGAATGGTTCTTTTGTTATTATTACTTTCCAAAATTTTACAAGGCAAGGAAGCAAAGAGGAACCCGTCCGAATCACCCTAATTTTTTTCATTCTTTCATTAAAGAAATATAGGTAATTATTAAATATTTATAAATTCATTTGATGCACATGTTATTGTTCAGTATTAAGAAAAGAATCGTTCTATTTTCATTTACAATTATTCACTTGGCAAGAAATACTAAAAAATTGTATGTAATGTATAATCTTTTTAAAACAATGGGGTAGCCTAATAATTATGGCCGGTAGTATATATATATATATATATATATATATATATATATATATGCACTACTACTACTACTACTACTGGCCATAATTATTAGGCCACCTCAGTTTCTTAAAATAAATTATGTATTTCATAATTCTAAATAGAATTTAGAATGGTTCATTTTTAATACTGCACAATAACATGTGCATCAAATGAATTGTTTTGGTGTCCAGTTTTTGCGCTCCATTCCCCATGCTAGTCTCTTCTTCTTCTTATTGGCTGATCGAAGCAAAGGCTTCCTGGCTACCTTGTAAAATTTTGCAAAAAAATAATAACAAAAGAACCATTCCATTTTCATTTACAAATATTCAATTGGCAATAAATACTAAAAATAGTATGAAATACATCATTTTTTAAGAAACTGAGATGACCTAATAATTATGGCCGGTAGTGTACATATATATATACATACATACATACATGCATGCATTTGCAGAAGGTGGATAATTTCGGAAGAGTCCAATTTGAGGGAAGTTAATTCTTATGTCATCCTCCCCTTTCATGGATTGGAGTTTAGCTTCTAACTGTTGAACTTCATCAACCAAATGTTCGCACTTTTTAGCACCGACATTTTCGGGATTTACCCTGAGGGAGTTTGGGTAAATCCCGATATTACAATGTAAAAGAAAAGAAAAAAAGTGGAGCTGCTAGCTAAGTGCGCAAAGAATGCCCACTAGGTGACCGGTGTTTATATGAAAACATTCTTTCGTGGGGTGAAGAGTTCATTACTGTACTGAGTAGAGATGCAGTACTGCGAGTAAAGCAACTTCCAACTGAGATTCTTGTAGATTTCTCAAAGCCAAGGCAAGTGCTTCTAGATAATTCCATTGTATCGTCCACACTGGATAACATATTTGAAGGGCCTGATCAGGTGGATGACGGGACGAGAGTTGCGTGGAGTAACAGGAGAAAACATTAAGAGCCACCAGGGATAGGAAGACGTGGAAAACCATGATCGCCTACATCCTGAAAGGATAGGGCACATAGAAGAAGAAGATCGTCTACACTGACCATTCTCTTGGGGATTGTTCGACTAGTAGCTATACTTAAATTAGTCAAGTACTTGCTCAGTTCCTCAGATAGAAACGTGGAACCCCGGTCAGAACTAATATAGGAAAGTCACGAACTCTGTGAAAATCTAAATTGAACATTTAATTACCGCACTAGTTGTTATAATTGGGCAAGCAAAACGAAATCAAGCAAGTAATTGTCTATTACCGTTAACATATAACGGTTTTACGAGTTAGAAAGAAGAGGTCCCTTAAAATATATGTTGATTCTTTCCATTGTTTGTGTAGCATTTATCAGGCAAGCTTTTTCAGGTTTGTAAAAACATTATTTCCATCTTTCACAAACAGGACAGTCAGCTTACCTTTTTTTTTTTTTTTTTTTTTGCATCTCTTATAGCGTAAGGTAGATTCCTGACTTTGACAAAGTGGGTTAACCTGGTTATACCAGGGCAATAAAGGCGTCGCAGTTAGCTCATTAGTGTGTATCAGCAGATATATTATCCTTCCCTGGTCTGTAAGTAATTTCATAGTTCCGCAGTGTCATTTCTCTTTTTGGATATTATTTTTTTAAAATATTTCCAGATTTCTCAGGATTCAAGATGAATTTCATCGCTGCTGATCCATATCGATGATAAAGTGTCGACCAGATAAGAAGTGAGACCACCTTTTTACAACTTTTATAATAGTTGAAGCTTACTTTTCTACCGAAGCGTACTTTCGTTCCGACGGCGTTACTAATCGTGAGAACAAAGCCACTTTACGGCCGACCTGATTCAAAGCAGCGGCAATTGTCGTATCAAAAGCATCCGTCTAGACTCCTACGTTTTCTTCAATAATCTGATGTAAGGCCCTTTCGAATTCTTAAGTTTTGCGAAATGCTTCCACAGGCTTGCGATTTAAAGTGATGGAGTCAACCATAATTAAGGGTTTGATCTTATCCTCAGAATTTGATATCTATTTGTAATAATAAAAAATAACAAACCAAGAGCTCTATGTGGGACAGCGTTATTTGTGGTGCAGTGGATATCGGCTCGAAACGAGAAATCGGAAAGCCGAGTTCGAATTCCAGTTGAATTCGTTGCATTCACTTACGAGCAAATACCGCTGGGAATGGTATGAATTCATCACTTCTCTCCCTCCAGATATGGGTTAAACAGTAGGACAGATTATGTTCTATATTCTTGCTTGGCAATCAGTCTACTGTAGAAAGTAATGGCAACCTACTGCGGGAAAATCTTTTGCACAGTCAGTCATGTCACTTTCGAGACATGATCGCTTAAGTGTGTATCACGTATGGCACTTAAATAACTGACTGAACTCTTTAAGTAAGCGTATTCGGTTAGCATCATATTTTTAGGGTTCCATGAAATATGGTGTAGCCAAGAAAATTGATAGAAATGTTTGATAAGGAGGATTTTTTCACTGAAAGTAAGATTATGTAGTTTGACTAAATCAAAAATTTTTTTATTGTTCTCCTCTTCAGTCTTGACAGATACAACTTTGTTATCTACAATGTATTTGTTCCGTGCAGTTTTATTACTCGTAATAATGTTGTTCATTACGCGTTGGAAGCAAGATACCCCGTTGGTGCCCCCAAACCTAATATAGCTAAACTAGCATGATTTACTATTAGCTTCAAACGCGGTTTACGCTTTGTCTTCCCTTCAAATGGTTACTTTATCATATGTGCTCTTCAAATCCAAAGACAACGAGACGAGGCATTTGGCAAAGGAATTTTATATTTAGAGATTGTCGAAGCCAGATCGTCCATTTTATGCTAGTCGAATGAATCTATTAATAGGGTTACAAGTCCAAACGTCCAAAAGCAAAAAGGCCCAAAAGCAAAATGGTCTAAAGATAAAAAGGCCCTAGGGCAAAAAAAAAAATAATCTATAGGCTACTCGGTGTCGCTATGTCGAACTTAAGTTTATTTACAGTAAGCATTTTTTGAGAGGGGAGAAACAAATATAATTGCTTACTGTTTTTTTTTTTGTTTTTTTTTTTTGTGTCGTTGGACCTTTTGGTCATTGGCCTTTTTGCTTTTGGGCGTTTTGACTAAGCACCATATTTTACTATATAATCCACAACTAATCACTTTTTTATGCCGTTCGTTAAACAATATTGAACGTGTGTTTTGTATTCTAGAAGAGACTGTCGAATGGAATTAAAACGCAAGTCAGTAATGAACTCGTTTTTAAACCAATCGTCACGGTTTCGAGCAGCGTTAACCGCTTTGAATTTGCTTTCTTTAGCTAATAGATGTAAACCCTGAAATACTCATCGATATCTTCGAAAATGAATACGTCATCGGAATACTCGTAAACCCTGTCTCGAGCTCAACCAGGAACACGCCACCTTCCGTTTATCTGTACCACAGCACTGGAGAAGTGATTATGGATGCTAATCTACTTGCAAAAGTCGGGTTGATATCCGGCGGCCTGCAGGGCAGTAGCCACATATTGATGGTCGACGTTGTCAAACACCTTGGACAGATCCAAATTGATTAACGCTGCTTACTCGTCTTTTACACCCTCTAGGATGAGATGCACGTTGCTCTGAATTGTTCGGCCTTTCACGGCACAATTCTATTCGGATCCCAACAGAACCTCGGCAACTGACTGCAAACGCTTCATCAAGATCTTGGCTAAAATCTTTAACTCTGTGTTTAGCAGAGATATAGGCCTGTTATCATCTAAGTCCTTTTAACCATATTTGCCATTTTTCAACAAGTGGATCGTGGGAGAATCTAACAAATCTAGATAACAATCCTCGCTAACATTCTATCCTAGTTGCTGAATATCTGGGTAGACGGCTACTTTTGGATTCACGTCCACATCCCATTTGGGTGATCGATCCGGTATCTATTGAGACTAAACTTGCCGATCAGATCAACCAAGCTACGATCGCCCGACCACCCACTAACTTCCCGACTCCTATCTAACTTGGGAGTTCAGGACTGCATTCCACTCCTCCCATTAAGACTAGGCGCGACGAATTCGCCAAGAACGGCCCCAACTGACGGAAAAACGTAATACGCCCCTCCCGCTCGTTGAGCTTATAAACCGTAACGACTCCAAGCGAACTACTGTTTACGGCCATAATCAAATGCACCCCCCTGCATCAACATAGATAAAGTCCTCCCTCACACCCTGGGTACGTTAAACCAGCAAGAAAATACCCATGACCAGTTGATTCCCGTATGCTGAATAGACGACAATCAACCTCGCAAAGTGTATCTACTCAATTGCAGCCGAAAGACAAAAGAATACAAAGTAGATGAGCGCCTCATTCCGATCCCTTGAGCCATTCGCATTCAAACATGCCAATTTGATAGACATTTCCCAGATTCACCCTAGGAACAGACTGGATGGAAATATGCGGCAGACAAGACCCCGACGAATTGTCCCAGGTTACCATTGCCTATGCCCAGCTAAGATATGAGGAAAGTTAGTTTAGGGACCCTATATAGTGAGAGATTTTCGCTCAGGCAAAGCAGGAGCAGATAACCCGTTCTGCACTGCTAAGCTCGATCTTTTTTTCTTTTTTTTTTTCTTTTGTCTGTCTATCCTTTTCCATTCCTTTTTTTAAAAGGGTGACTGTGGTGGGGACATCTCAGCCGCTGTTGGTTGCTGGTTTTCTTGTCGCTACTGCCTTTTACCATTTTCGGGCGACCGCTACTGCTGCTGGTAATCCTTTCCGTATTTCTTCTTGTTTGTGCCCCTGATGACCCCGCTCCGCAATTTGTTGTTGGACATACTGCTGGGGAGGAGGGGATACTGCCTTTTGTTCCCTCCGCACAACCTCCTTCCAATCACCTAGGCCATCGAGGGCCTTGCCGGGCTTTTTCATAGATTTTGCTGGACACGCCTTGGACATGCGATGGCAAGTATCCTTTTGTCCCGTTAAGTCGGCATGTCGGGGATATCTAGAAAGGACGTAATTGGCAAAGAAGACTCCAATCGGCCCTTGGTGATGTCCGCGGGCACCCCATGGGCAATCATTCGTGTTTTCTGGGTACCCAAATACACTGTCTGAAGCCGCACTGCTTTGGCAAATAGGATGTTTCAGGTCAGCTGTTTTGGTTATTCTTCAGTTGTCAGAAGGATGTCCTACATAGCATGAAATCTTTTGGCCAGCATTTAGACCCAGTTTTCGGAATCTTGAAGGATTCTTCCATCGTTTCTTTGATGACCCCAATTAATTTTTTAGTTTTTATGTCGGTGGTCAACAGGAAAAATCTTGTTGTTATCGAGTTTAACTATCGTGTCATAATTATCTTTAAGGTGGGCATAGTAGCTCGAGTCTTTAATGCTTCTTTTTCCAGCCCAAGCCATTTTCAAGAAGCCAGGATGTACTACCTGCTCCGGCGTTGGTAAATCTGCCATGATAGTCGGGGCAAAACATTTGAAAAATTTCCCCAGAAAATGCGTTCAACACAACAAAATAAAAGATAGAAATGAAAACTGAATAGAAAAAGCAAGTTGAACACGTATAAAAACCAAAAAGCAGTTAAAAAATTGACATAAGCTTACAGCAAAAAAGAAAAATATAAAGTACGAAAAATAAAATAAAACAAAAAATGCAAAAATAAAACCTTAAAAATGCAAGAATAAAATTATAAAAATGTAAAACTGAAAAAGAAATATTCTAAGTGTCAAAAATTATACAAAATCAACAAAATTGAAACGCAAATGGTTCTTTGAAAAATTCTCAGAAATGAAACAGCGTTTTCAACAATGACTCGTCCAACAACTAAACTCCAAACAACAGATAAAATCGTATCAAGTCGGCGTTCGAATCAAATTAGATCAGTATGCAGTTCTATTAAAAAGTGTTCAATACATATATAATGTAGAGCTTTTAAATATTTTCATTTGAAAGTCAGTCGTTTATGCAACCTTGGTTTCAACCTTTCGGGATCTTCAGGCGTTTTATATAAACTGATTGTTCAACGTTTTTTTTTCTTTTCTTTTTTTTTTTCAAACGTACAACAAGGATTTTCAGAACGCACAACTGGAAGTTTAAAATAACTGAAATTTCAAAATTAGAGAGACGTTTTTCAAGAATTTGTTTTCAAAAAGATGTTTACAATTCTTGAAAAAATTTTCCCTTATATTGAAATATCAGTTACTTTACGTTGGCGTATCAGTTAATATAAAACGTCTTAAGATATCGAACGGTTGAAACCAAGGTTGCGTAATCAACTAACTCCCAAAGGAATATATATATAACGTTAAAAAAAAACCTTTACGTGAGCGTTCTTAAAGAAAATGGTAAATGGTAAAATCAGTTATTGCAAATCACCTGAAGACACCACTCATGGTAGAAACCTAGGTCGCGTAATAACTCGTTTACAAATGGGAAATATTCAAAAGTTTTACAATATGATTGTATTGAACACTTTTTAATACAAATGTGCACTGGTCTAATCTTATTATGACCAGAAACTAAGTAATTAAACAATATATATATATATCGAGGCAAGTGAATGCTTATGACACAGTCCTTTGCAGGTTATTTAAACACAGAAAAATATTTTTAGAATTTAAGAATTTTTTTTTATATTGTAAGAACTTTTTGTTTTAATAATAAGATATGTCTTACTAATTGACCCATAGCTGAGGAAGAAGAGGTGGATTTATACGTTTTCCAAGTAAACATTATGATGCAACTGGAATTAGAACTTGGCTCTTCGGTTAACAGTTATCGATTACACCATTTGCACATCTAAGCTTACAGGACCTGGTATACCCAAACGGTCTCTCGTATGTACTGACCAGTCTCGACGTTACGATCTTCATGCGGAAACCAATGTTTCAACCTCATATGGCCGTTACCTCCCTCATATTTTAAGTCTAAACGTTATAATGCATAGAAAAAGAAACAAGACTTCATTTTAAACCCCGTAATATGCTAGCCTTATAAATTCAATTATATTTGCTGGTATATTAGTTGCATTTAATCTTTCAAATTCAAGGAACAGATTGCTGAAACAGATTTTGTGACCTTTCATTTTTATTTTTAGGCTACAAAAGTTTTTCCTTTTCTTCATAATTATTTTAGTTTATTTAAAAGATAATTTATGGTAATACACTACAACTGTGTGGGTAAAAATTTGGGATACTCCATTTAAAATAAACATGTTATCAAATGTAATCGATAAACTAATTTAGTTCATAATATCGCTTCTTTTTATTGAGTACAGGTTAATTTTCCTCCAAGGATTCATTATTCTAAAACATTAAAAATAAAATTCAATTTACTTTATAATAATTTTAAAGTTTGAATATAATACATAACAAATATGTCTGTTGCCAGAAAGTTGGTGCCCTCTCTTATGTTTGACAGTTTTTCCTCCAGAATCTACCTTACATATTTGCTTTGAATATTTCTACCACACACGATCTGGTGCTAGTGCTATATATTTAGAGATCCTTGACAAAATCCAAAGAAGAATCAGCAATGTTATTGGTCCTGATCTGACAACTCGGCTTCAGTCATTTTTCCCAACAACATGATATAACTTCTCTCTGTCTTTTCTATAAATATTTTCATGGCATCTCTTCTAATGATATTTTCCCTTGCTATTTTGACTGCACAAATTTGCGCACTACTAATATGCAAGCTGTATTCACCCCAGTCGGGTTGAGCCGGCTTCCTCCCCGATGGAGGAAGATTCATTGGGATTCGTTTAAGAGCAGGGTCCCAAGTCCTACTCTGTTATTTAACTCATGACTGGAAGAAAGGGACGAGTTAATACCTTTCCCAAGGGTAATAGCGCGTAAGTGAATGCAGGGCATTCAATAGAATTTCGAAATCGGCTCAACGATTTCTCTTTCCGAGCTGATATCCACTGCACCACAGCGCACATCCGTCACTAAACGCTTACAGCACCTGGTATTCCCAAGCGGTCACCCATCAAAGTACTGACCAGGCTCAATTTTGCTTAACTTCGGTGATCGAACGAGAACCGGCGTATTCAACGTGATATGACCGTAAGCTACTACTAGATTGCAAACTAGATCTCGTCGTTTTGCCGTAAATCTTTATGTTATCATATATATACATATATATATATATGTGTGTGTGTGTGTGTGTGTGTGTGTGTGTGTGTGTGTGTGTGTGTGTGTGTCTGTCTTATATTTGCACTATATGTTTTTATATACATATATATTTAGAGCTCTCTTAGAGAGTTATCCTACCACTGTATATACAGGATACGCCTTTGGATTTTTCTATACCCACACCACATGCTGATATACTTTGCTCCTTACCTTCTGGAAGTTAGAGCTCTTCTCAGAATAATCCTCACACGGATGCTTATTTCGTTGGATTCTTTTATACCTACTGACCTATATTTTTTTTTAAGAAGTCATTTCTCTGTATTTATTACCTAATACTTCGTCTGGATAATTTCTTCTCTTTATTGTTACAACCATAAATCTACACCGTCTAATATACACGGTCAGAAATTCTTTCCACTGGATTTATTTTTACATCTATAAATCTACACAATTTGGGATTCTACCAATGGATGTATTCACACCTGATTACTCCCTAAAAAATATTCCGTTTCCGCACTTACATTCCTTCTTATTATCCTTAACCGACAAAACTGTTGAATTTATCAAGCGACTACGATGGAAAACTTATTTTTATCTCCAATCGACTGATAAATCCATTTCCTCATACAAAACTTATAATCGTAAATCACCTAAAACTCCTCCTAGTAATAAACATTTAGTGGCCTTCGAATCTGATATGTTCAATTTAATCAGAAAAATTCGTTTTAAAAAACAATATAATCATTTCCAACGTAACTTAGACAAGGATATTGAAGATATAAAAAAATCTAATACAATTTGGGTCAAAGCTGACAAATCTCACAATATTTATAAACTCAGCCAATCAGAATATAACAAACTAATGAGAGACACTGTCACTAAATCCTACAAATTGGATACTTCTAACACACTTTCTAATTTAGATAATGAAACCTCTAAACATGCTAGAAAAATGAAAATCGAAGATAGAATGGGAAAAATTGAATTAAAAAATGCATATATCTTACTGAAAGACCACAAAGAAGACTTTACTAGTGCCAAACCAACTAGATTAATTAACCCCACTAAATCTGAATTAGGTATAATTTCTAAACGTATTATCCAAGATATAGTCTCACAGATGCAAACCTCATTGAAATTTAATCTATGGAAGAACTCCGACGATGCTATTAAATGGTTTAAACAACTACGCCACAAAGACAAGGCCTCATTTATTCAATTCGACATCAGAAATTTCTACTCTTCAATCTTCGAGGAGTTGTTGATAAATAGCATCAATTTTGCTAAAACTTTCGTCACCATCACAGAGGACCAAGTAAACATCATAATGACCTGTAGGAAAAAATATTTTGGTCCATAAATCTTCCATTTGGATTATAAAAGGACGCCGGAATTTTGATGTTCCTATGGGTGCTTTCGACTCTTCCCAGGTCGCAGATCTTGTAGATTTATATATATTAAAAAATAGGTAGATTTTGGGACCTAGAACTAGTCGGGTTATACAGACATGACGGATTAGCAATTATTAATAATAGCACTGGTCCAATTGTGCGACAAAAACAAAAACAATTATCTAACGCCTTTAAACACCTAGGTTTTAAGTTAGATATCCAGACTAACCGTAAAATAGTTAATTTTCTAGACATTACCTTCGACCTCTCCAGTAACAGCTTTAGACCCTATCAAAAACCTAATCAAACACCTTTATACATCAATATTAATTCTAACCACCCCTCACATTTACTGAGACAAATTCTTAACTCCGTTAATACTAGAATTAACAGACTATATTCTAACCCAAAAATTGTTGACACACACAAAAAACATATAATGAGGCTTTACATAAGAGCGGATTTCAAAAGCCGCTTCTTTATGACGAATCCTTGAAATATAGTAATACCAATAAGACCAACAGAAGAAAGAAAGCAATTTGGTTCAACCCTCCATTTTGCAAATTAGGCAATATTAATATAGGTAAATATTTCCTAAAACTCGTAGATAAACATTTTAGCAATTCTAGTCCCCTTCACTGAATATTTAACAGAAAAACCCTAAATATTAGCTATTCGTGCACTAAAAATATAGAAAGTATAATCAGTTCCCACAATAGAAGAACTTTATCTAGATATAAAAACCAAATTGATAACCCGAAACCTACTACTACTGATCAAGCCAGCTCCAGAGTAACAATTCCGAGTCGAACCAGCCTTAGTTCTGCAACTCCCAACCAAAGCAAGCCTGAAGTTTCCCGGAATTTACCAGACATAAGGGATGCAGATGGACACGACAGTCATACACCTAAATGCAATAGCAGAATCAAAAATGAGTATCCTATGGGTGGAGAGTGTATGACAGAAGGGGTGGTATATTAAGCCATGATATACCCAAAAGAAAATACAAACTTGAAAAAATACTGCATTGGTATTTCAGCAGGTGCTTGGAAGTAACGGTTGTACAATCACACACACTCCTTTTCCAGCCCTGAACTAATAAACCAAACAGCTCTATCAAAATATCTCTGGTCATTACAAGACAATAACTTAACCCCTATGATTAAATGGAATAACATTAAAAAATCTAACACACCCATCAACTTCAAAGATTGCTGTCGCTTATGCCTGGATGAAAAAAATCACTATCACAAAACACAAAAACCAATTGGATCTGCTAAATCTGAGGAGGGAACTAATTTTTAAATGTCGACACAGGAGCCGGTTTAAATTATGTTAAAATATCTAGCCCTCATTCATTCCTCTGAAAACTTTACACATCACACTATTTCACGGAATATATATTGTTTAACTGTACACCATTGTTATATATGTCGAGGTTGTTTATATATATATATATATATATATATATATAGATACGGGCTTTTTTATATGTCTATGGTATTGCTTACATATTTGTTTTTGCTGGTGTTTGAGTGTGTATATATTTTTGTGTGTGTATTCGTATATGTGTATATGTATGTATGTATCTGTGTACGTGTGCATATATGTGTATACATATATATGCGTATGCGGGTATGTGTGTACGCACTTACGTGTGTGTGTCAATTGTATGCATATATATGTTTTTTACAGTACAAAGTTATAGGGTATTATAACTGTACCGTTGACCGAAAAATTTACCTATATTATTGTATTATTATTATTGTATTGTTAAGCGAATAATTCGTATAATTTTGATTATATAGTGGTGTGGTGATAATTGTGATTAAAGCGGATTGATTACCTAGTATATCTTAATTGTTTAATTTTCTTAGTTTTTTTTAAATTCCAATTCCTTGTCTTTTCACTAGTAATATGTAAATTTATTTTTAAACTAAATAATTAAGTTTAAACAACTAAATTTAAATAGAATAATTCGGCTTACCTTTAAATTAAATTTTTTTGAATTTTTTTGAATTTTATATTGTATTATATTTGTTTTGTTGATTGTATAATTAGTATAATTTTGATTATATAGTGGTGTGATGATTTTGTGATCATAAGAGATGAACTAACTATTATCTCTTAAATATATTTTTAATTTTTTTAGACTGCAATTTCTTACCCTTTCACCGTTAATATATAATATTTATTTTTTATCTTTTCATTTTCTCCTATCCACTTTTCTATTTTAAATTTATTCCTCTCTTCTTCCTTCTTCTTCCCTTTTCGTTTACG